>CM053786.1:463259298-463604298 GCA_028749045.1 Cupressus sempervirens
TTTATTGGTTTCTGATTCACCCCTCCGTTCTCAGTAACCTAGTCCACCTTATATTTCCAACAATTGGTATCAGAGCCAAGTTCTCACATCAGAAGTTTAAAATCTTGAGATAAGAGCAAAGGCAATGGAGATATACATGCTAGATAAAGCTATTTAGAATGAAAATTTGGATCTAGAGTTAGCCATTGGACAACTAAAGAAAGAAAAGGAGCAACTCTTTCAATCATTGAAAAGAAGGAAAGATCTTGCAGGACAATCTCTATAGTGAAAGTACAATTGAAGACTTATGTTGTTAAAGAAATTCAAATGAAGATGATGTAGCAATCAAAGACATATTGGAGAATAATTCTAATCTTCAAGAAGAAGTTAGAAAGCTGAAAAGAGAGCAAGAGATCCAATCGGTTAGATTATATGAAGTCATAGAAAATACAAAGCCAAAGAAGTTATAGAAGAAAAGGATAATGAAATTCAACAACTATCCCTTCAACAAGTAGACTTTATTGATCAACTCACTGGTGCAAGTGAGGAACTCATGAATCTAAGATCAGAGAATGAAAAATTGTAGAATGATCTTAGCATTGAAAAGAAAACCAATGAAAGAATGATGAGATCTTAGGAAAGCATGAATCTATTGAATGAGAAAAATCAATATAGAGAAAAAGGAAAAGATGGATTGGGATATATAGAATAAGGTGAATCATCATGGTAAGGAGCTAAAAAGAACAAAAGGCCTACTTGCAATCATTGAGGTAAGATAGGTCATACATCAAAAAAATGTTGGAGCAATGGTAAAGAAAAATTAAATGGAAACCTAAGTTTGAAGGAAAGTGTCACAATTACAAGAAATAAGGACACAAATCTTTAGAGTGCAAAACCAAGAAGTGGAACCTAGCATAACAAATTGTGAAAGCAATATTTGGATGATATTACAATAGATAGTGTAGATGTCACTATTATGGTGAATTTGGGCACATTAGAGAAAACTCTGTGAAACATCACATGAGGAAAAGAGATACTACAAAGAGATGTTTTATTTGTACAGAACTTGGACATCTTGCCAAGAATTGTATGAACACAAGAAGAATTAAAGATGAAAAGAAATCCAAATCTGAAAATATTATAAAATAAATGAGGCAAAAATGGGTACCAAAATCTCCACTAAATGCAATCCAAGATGATGAAGTGAATGACACTCAATTCAATGAGTTTGGTGGCACAATCATTTCAACTTAGTTCCCTATGGAGATTACTGGAACTATGATTCAAAATAAGTCATCCAACATCAATTCCAGCTAGTAATTAGAATGATCCAATCAACATTTAATATATTTAAGGATCACTAAGTGATGGTGGAAATTCATGACCTTACTGAGCTAGTTCAAGTTGCAAGACCTTACAGAGCAAGGTTGAGATACACTAGAACATTGGATGCAGACGTCAAGTTGTTGGTAACTCTAGCAAGCTATGAATGTCTCCCTAGCATTAAAAGCCATACTAGGTGGAGAAGAGTCTATCACCAAGAAAGTATATGTAGAAAGCATTAATGGTGATTGAAAAGAGGAAATTTGCTAAAAGGAAGAAATTGAATGCATTATTTCACTACAAATTTCAATAGCTATTTGTGAGAAAAGAATTCAGAGTCCCTAAGTGATTTGAGTATTTGTTTTTGAAGAATTCTTAATTTTTTAGAAACTCTATCAAGCATGGCATCTTCAAGTAGCAAAGAAAATAAATTTTCTAAAATGTTAGTTTGAGGAATTGACTACAAGGCACCTACATTCAAGTTGAGTCTAGTGATTGTAGAGGTGCTCGACCTAGCAAGCAATCAATCTCAAATTCTACCCAAGGTATTACTCATGCATGACATCCATTCATTTTACCACTATTTTATTCAGGAACTCAAAACCCTAGAAATGAATGAGGCATTCAATGAATTATGTGTGGATGGTGTATTGAAACCCGAGCATCAATATTTTAAAACGAAAGGTTTGACACAGATTTCAAATATGCCAAGGGATTTTCAAGTCAAATGGATCATACTTATTCTAAGTTATTTTTATAATGGTAAATTATGGTTGGATCAACCCATTCAATTAACAAATTAAAAAATTCACAGAATCATAGGACTACCAATGCTAAACAAAGAAAAGATGACCAAAACCCTAGGTTGGGTTGAATTGGGTAAGTGAACTCTTGCCAAGTGGGATAGAAGAGGCATGAAGTTGAGTGATATAATAGACATGGAGTTGAAGCTTGGCATACATGTGATTGCACACAAAATCTATAGCTCAAGTTGATTGAGCAACATGTCATGTAAAGTTTTTGATCTTGAATACAAAGTGGTAAAGAATAATCTATCCTTTGAACTTGTTGAGTTGTTGTTGAACCAAATCAAAAAGAACATGGAGAGCATCAAAATGTTAAAGAATAACCCATGTAATTTCAGTTCCTTTTTGACATGTCTATTCTTCTTTGTTCAAAAATTTTTCTCTTCCAAAGGTTCTTTAGTATGGAGGAAGGATGTTCTAGTTCTATATCAAATCAATGAATATACAGCAAAAATGGGTGAGAATACTGATAGCATCATGGATAATTATTTTGAAACATTCAAAGAAAATATGAAAAATAGGTTTAGGATACCTAGGAAACTTGTGGAAGACTATGACAAAGATATCTATTTCATGGTTGACTTTGACAAAGTATATATTCAGGGAGTCAAAACTAGAGTGGCATGGGTTAAACCTTTAGATTATGAGGTTAACATTGATGAAACTAAGGATATCATTGAAGCTTTTCTAAATGAGCCTATGGATTCTAAATCTACCTATGTCAAAACATGTGATGAATCAAAGGCAAGAATTGAGCTTGAGATCAAGCTACCTCAAGCAGTGAACAAAGGAAGGAGGAGGACAGAAAAGTTAATGAAAAACACAAAGAAAGAAGGTTCTACTCTCATACTGATAGAAGGAAAAGGAGATGATGTAAAGGATGATGATGAAGAGGATGAAGTAGAAGAATTTGAATCTAAGAAGGAAGAGCCTCCAAAGAATAAGGGGAAGTTCATCATAACTAGATCTACCAAATCCTCCCCTAGTGTATTCACAAGAAGGGCAGCCTAAAGATGAAGCCAAACATATTATCATTAAAATATTTGTACCTACACTCTAAGAAAGATTGAATAAAATGGAAGAAGGAAATGACATGGCATGTTTTAAGTTTCTCAAGTATAAGACAAGGAATGAAGAAGAGAAAAAGAAGATAGAAGATACACTTGTGACAAAATTGGGAAAATGGAAGTATTCACCAGATGATCTTTCATAATAAATTCCTAATGAAATTATGGAGGCATTAAAACCTAGATGGGAAAATGCAAAGAAAACTACAAAGCATATCTTTGAACAAACTTTGAGGAAACTCATGCTAAGTCTTCATGAGAAGGAAGTGAAGGAATCCTTGAAGCAAAATGAGAAGAAGTTCACTTTCAAATTAAACACATGTATGATATTTCTTAAGGATATTGAATCTATGGTGAAGACAACTACTACTACATGGAAAAAAATCTATCAATTGCATCAACCTAGTAACTTTTTTGTGTACATTGATGACAATGATGATAGGAAGAAGAAGTAGAAATAAAAGATGATGAGATAGATGATGTCAATATTGATGATGAGGAGGAAGAATAGGACAATACTGGAGGAAGCCTTCTAGAGATACAAAGAATGGAGGAAATAGATGTAGAGAAAATTATAGTAGCATTCATGGCTTCATTTCCTCACTCTCTAAGCATAGCCTTAGTGCAATCTAGCTTAGAGAAAGCTTGTGCCAAGTTGGTTGTAGATACCACTACTACACCAAGCACCCAAAAAAGCTCTGGATCTATTCAAATGAGTGTTACATTAATTGAAGTGCCCAACACTTCATCTAGTGAGTAGCAAGTTCCTCCATCATCAGCCTTGACTGAGCAACAACAAGGTAGTCCTAGTGTCATTTCTATATATTTTGCTAGTCCATCAATTTCTACAATTATTTCTATTCCAAGTGTATCCATAGCTAGTGAAGTGATAGTTGAGAACTAGTCTTAACTAAGCACTGAAGTCTTAGATAAGAGTAAACAAATTATTTCTAACATTCTAAAAGAAAAGGGTAAAGAAGAGGAAATTGATCTGGACATATTTATTCCAAATTGGAACGTCTCTGTCATCACCCCTGATTAAATGAATAGCCTAGGTGAACTATTATAGAAGAGAGCTAAGAAACATAAGCCTAAAGAAGAAAATAAGAAGATAAATCAAGTCCTTGAGGACATAAAGAGAATTTTTTTGATGCTTTGAGTATTGAGGTTGATCATACACAACCTATTCTTGATCAGCTAACTGAAATTATCCACAAATTCAATGAAGCTCTAAATGGATAGGATAAACTACTGCAAAGAGCTGAAAGAAAATTTGAAAACAAAGTATTGGAACAAGTTGCACATAAATTTGAAATAGATCAAGTAGGGTTATCTACTACTCTTTCTTCATTGGAAACATCTATAAATAATGTTATTTCATTATTTTTCAAATTGAGTGGCACATATATCCTCACAAAGGAGATCAAGTTATTAAGTAAAGAAGCCAAAATTAGGGCCATACTTGCACTTTCAGGGTATGATTCTTCCAAACATGGATGCATTGCAAAAACACATTATAGATGCAAAGACTCTCATCCATGAAATCTTCTCCATAGTTGATCACATGATGGAATTATCAGTAGAAGTTTAGATTACCTTGCATGCAAGTAAGTTATTACAAGAGAATTGGGACAAGTCTATGGTACTAATTCTAAAGGTACATTCTAATTTCTTGTCACATTTTGGTATTAACATATAGATATTATTCATCTTTGGCATCTATGTCAAAAATCAAGAGAAGTAAATATGTTTAATATAAAAAGGAGAAGAAGATATAAGATATTGTATATTGATAAAAATAGGATAACATTACTATACTCTAGATGTATGTATAAAGGAGAGAGATATATATGGGGGAGTAGTATAGTGTATTATGTAGATACTTGTACAAATAAGAAAAATATTTTTACAAAAGAAATTTTGAAAAATTAGAAAAATAGATTATGTTACCAAGCTACAGCTACAGGAAGTCAAAACTAAGTTAAAAACTCAAAATGATAATAAGGGAAGTTTTTGACTTATAGTTTTGAATGTTTAGATTTCTAGTTTGATAAGTATTTTACCACTAATTCCAAAGGGAGATATTGTTGACATTAAGGTCAATTTTTCTATCAATGATTCAATGCTTAGTCAATTGGTTGCATTGCTACTGAGCTCTATAGTTTCTACCCATCTTATCATTCACTCAGTAGTGTTAACCAAGTGATTCAGTTGCTCCTAAGCTAAGTATTCAAAATGCAGTGTCTACTAAGCACCTAAGTCAGTTTTTAGTATTTTCCAAGCTATATAGTGTTTTTTGAGATTCAAAGACTATGTACAGTGCAAACCGAGTGAAGCAGAGGCTACCAAGCTATTCAGCAGAATTGAAGAAGATTGTAGTGCTAACTGAGCTCTAGTATTTTAACAAATTTTTATTATGTCTACCAAGCTCATAGTTTTTAATATGAATCTAGTGTTGACTGAGTCATGCAATGTCAATCAAGGTATTTAGTTGCTACTGATTTTCTCAGTGTTCACCAAGTCACACAGTGTTGATCTAGTTTGAGCTACTTGGAAGTGATTAGTATGGACTGGGCTTCAAGTTCAACTAAGTGCCAAAGTTTTTTGAGTGTTGATAGTATTTTTCATGTATCAAAACATCACTGAGTTTGTCTTCAAAACCCAAGTTACAATAGTTGGGTAGACTTTGTGTATTATGATGAAATTAGTATTGTAATTGACTACAATAAGTTATTTTTTGGATTAGTATATATGAAATGAATTGTATCATATCCAAAAATGAAATAGAAGAAGAATATAAAGTACATGAGTATAAATTGAAGAAGGCTACAAGCAATATAAGGGATAATAGATATTTATCTTTCATAGTCAGGTGATCATTGCAATACAAGAAATCTCAATTAGTAAATCAAAATTGTAGATCAGATATCAACCACTAGTTCATCCTAATAGGTGCACTAGTCAAATCCTTTAACAGGGTAGACTTAATAGTCTTTTGCTAAATCTCTTAACCAAGCACGCATACTTCATTGTATGTTTGTAAATCCTTTAACAAAGTGGACCTCATAGTCCTTATTGCTCCTAATAGGGTAGATCACCAGAAGTGGTCAATTGTAAGCCTTAACAAGTTAACTTTATACTATAGTACTAAAGCTTTTGGGTATCATTGCCACCCTAGTTTTACTTTCTAATTGGAAGGTTTATGGTTCACCATATCTTGTGTTAAAGTGTTATGAATGTTTTATTGCTTTCATTGTTTCATGCATTCAATTAGATCAAAATATTATTTGAAGGATTAATTGGTGAAATAAGGTAAATTTTTATTGGTTCCTAATTCACCCCTTCCCTCTCAGTAACCTATCCTACCTTATATTTCTAACAAGATCTTTGTACACTTCAAAACCAAAATTTCACATACAAGAAAAGAAGTAGTGATAATTTTTAATAACAAAACAATATTGACATAACACTCAAATAATTTGTATGCACCCAAAATATTATCCAACAATTAATGTAAGACAATTGTGACCTTAATTTAGAGTTAAATCCATATCATATGAAAAGTACAAGCTAGGTGTTTTCTCTATAGTCCTCAAATGCTTAGTAAACTCTTCCTTAGTTTTTTCTATTAAACCATTAGTTCATAATACATATAGTTGAGAACCTACATTGACATGTCAAAATTCAAAAATTACATAGAATTTATGTTTACCTCTTGCATTGTTGACTTTTGCAAAGAAAAATTACAAGGTAGGAATCACATATCTTGAATCCTAAAAATGGGATGGTTCCTATAAGATCCAACACATTCATGAGAAGTAATTGCCAAAATATATGCCCATGTACATTACATTATCCACCTGATGTTGTATGCATATGAATTGAGATTTCATATTGAACTATGACCTCCTACATTGCCTAAAACCAAGAGATTCACAGAGTTAGTTGTCATGCAATCATAGGTTCTCTACTAATCAAGGCCAACCATGTGAAGATGGAACCATTTGGCCCCACCCCTCACCCCCCACTAACATCTAAATTCCTTGTTAGCATATAAAATTCATTCATTATATCAATAAAATGTAACATTCATGAATTATCACATAATAGAATTAATTAACACATAAGTTTCATTATAACATTCACATTAACATTAAAACATAATATTCATTAGAACATTCACATGAATATTGAATAGAACATAAATAAAACATCTAGACTTAAACATCAGTCATTATCAAATAAGTTACATAAATGAGAATCTTTTCTTTTTTGTCTTTTTCTTTTTTTGTCCTTTCCTATATTGTTTCAAAGGCATATCCATGTTGTCATTGACATTTCTTCTCACCCGTGGACATGATCTCGCTATCATTTACAAAGGTGGGTCCTCTATAATAACAAATAAAAGGGTTGAATTTAAAAAATTTAGCATTTAAAGGCTTTAAAGAACATTGTAATGCTCTTTACCTTTTGCAACCACATCATCTTTTGCTTGATGACTTGAACCTCAACAAGCTCATCAAAAACAACCTCTACATCCCCTGCAACTACAATACAAGATGTTTTCTTAATCCCAACACATATTATAGGTAAATCTATATTACTACAAAAAATTCATTTTAAAATGTTTACCTGTATTAATAATTTAGAAATTAAAAATTGAATAGAGAATAGATACCTTCAGTACTATGATGCACATTCAAACCGATGCCTCCATGGTGCTCGACTGGTGTATCAGGATTGGTCAGTTACAATCCAACGTAGATAATTAGTGTAATTAGTGCATTTATCAACAATATATATATATATATATATATATATATATATATATATATATACAAGAAAAATACTGAGAAATGTTAATCATTCATTTTAATACATATAAATATATTCACTTTAAAGTTTTAAACAAATATATAATCATTGTTTCCTTACTTAAAACAAATATACCAACTTATATTTTTAGAATTTAATATCAAATATAGTAATTGCTAAAGTATTCAATTTGAAATTAAAATAAATTGACTTATTTACCTCATCAAAAGATCTAGTAGAAGAACCTTGTGCACTCATTTCTTGGAGCCTTTCAACCACAACTGTAAAGCCTTTTCTGTAGGCTAATTTCTTGTCCTCTTTAGGAGTTTTTTTTTTAAACTCCAAGGCCTACATTTTTTCTTGGTATCATGATTTTTTTTTTTTGTAATCAATTTTACCAAGACCAAATTGTGAACAACATATAAATGTTTGCATATAATTTTTCATTTACTTATACTTACAATTCATGCAGCAAGTTTTGTATATCCACCCAAGTCGAGCTTGTGTTGCCCATGCTTCTATTTTCTTGCTTTGGTTGCCTTTGATGTGTCAGGAAACCTATGTGAAGTTTGAAATATATTAGATCACATAAGTATTAGGATTAATTACTACATAATTTCATTCTTAATATTATGACATACCTTCTTTCCTCGGGTAATATTATTTCTCCACCATGTCTTGCACTTTTCTCAGTGGCATCCCTTTTAAGATTCTCCCACTCAATAATAGGAATATAGGGGGGACGCTCATAAAAAAGTGTTGGTTTGCATTTGGGTCTTGTAGTCATACCTAATATACTTCAAAGCTTGTCCCTCTTTCTCAAGGATCCTAAGTCTTTGAAAGATGTGTTCAAAAACTATTGTCATGGTATCAATGAGTTTATCCTTTAACTCTTTAGTTTTTAAATTCCACCTTTTAATAAAAGAAAAAATTGTTAGATTCATAAGTGAATTGAAGCTACCTTTTAACTTACTTGAAGAAATTGATCTAAGGAAACATGATCTAGCAATGAAATTAAAATATGATACCCTGTACGTATGGTCGACCCAAATATGTGCAAACATTCATCATTAAGTTTTTCATAAAATAGATTATTCCCTACAAAATAATAATGAGATTAGTAGTTATTGCAAGGGACTACATTGGAGGTTAGTACATTTTATTATGAGTATAAGATAGTATAATAAAAGAAAGTATCAATATTTGAAGTACCTAGAAGTTGGGCTACTCTCAAGGGAAGTCCATCTTCATTGCTCATGGGCAATTGATCACAATTATTTAGTGTTCATGTACATCTAACACGGGTACACCCAAGAATGTCCTCATCATCTCCAACATAAATTGAATCCAATATTACAAAATTCCCCCTAAGAAATAATAGTTCAAGTGAAATAAACACATAAAAAATGTGAGAAAAAAAGAGGAATCTACTTACGAATAGACATTATCATCGCATCTATGGCCATGCTACATGTTTCCAACATTGCATTCAACATTACCTCTTCAGTTATGTTCCTTGTAGTAGGAAGCATAGTGAACATAGGATCAATGGTAGGAGCTAAAAAATGATATTGTTAGAGCACAATAAATTAATATTGTTAGAGCTATTTAAAAAAAAATTGTTCTAGCAAAACACAAGTGTAGGATAGAACATGTGATGTACTTGAACCACCTAAAGTATCATCCTCTAGGGCATCACCCTTGAACCTCTTCAACATCCTCTATAAAAGTAACCCATTCATTTTATTTAATGACATAAATAAAAGATTATACTATAAAAACCATTATTGAACTTTTGTTATAATTAAAAACTACATTAATACTTATTGTATATGTCTCAACTAGGTGCATCAATTCATCCTCCCTCTGTTGTATTTTAGGAGTCTAAGGTCAAAGTGATGCCAATTGCTTTAACCTTCTTGATAAATCACAAAGCACCTTTTGCACTGCAACCATAGGATTAGTGGTTGATGCAAAATTAATCATGAATTCATCCTTCTCATCATGTGGCTTCTCATGGACTACTTTTTCATTTCCCTTTTCATGATCAACACTCATTTGTGAGAAATATATTATATGCACTATATTTAAAATCAATCCAAAATAGTAGTGAAGAATAAAACATAATAATAAAATATGCATTAACATATTTATTGTATCTAATTTGTACAAAAAAATGAGTTTTACTTGTTGGGAAGAAGAAGTCTCATGAGAACCATCATCGTCATGAGTATCCTATAGTTGTTGATCCATACAATAGCCTTATATTTCAAAAAAAATCATTGAGATGTGTTAAAAAATGTGTCATTATTCTAAATTAGCAAAAATAAATAAAAATTTTGTGTTGGATTCACTTATTGGAGTTGATTTTAAATGTGCATAGTACATACCACCTCATCCATGATAGTGTCTTTGTTTTTATCTATGTCATTCAAATTGTAATCAATAAGAAGATTTTATCTTCCATGTATTGATTTTATCACACATATAAATACTTGATTTCCCTCGCGTGCCTCAAATATGCAATCAAGTCACTTCTTAGTTGATGCAAATCATGTACTATTTATAAAACTTGCAATATTCCCTAATTCTTTTGGTCTTCCATCAATGTATATAGCTATTGTTTTACTTTTTTAACTAACTTTTTGTTGTATATAATTTTTCATGAGTGCATACCTACACATACTTTTTTTACCTAACAATATACATCTAACTACTGTAATCATAGCAAAGTCGGACATATTCCATCAATTCAACAACCTTGTTCTAAGAGACCTTTATGCCATCTATGGAAAATAGGCCCAAACCATGTAATGAGGATGGTTTTATGTGATATATCCTCTCTCCAACACAAAAATTAGTGTTTCTTGGAGGAAGTTCATTGGGGATCCATTATTTCTATAGATGTTTCTATCTAAAGGTCACATTAGATTTTCCTTCACTCTTATTATCATAAGAACATGACACTCCTTGAGCAAGTAAAAATTTAATGGGCTTCTTAAATTTCTTTCTGATATTTTGACCTTGAGTTGATGTCCTTAATTTAGACATATTAAATGTCTCACTTTCTTCTTCAATTCCTATAGTTTCCTCACTCAAGGAAGACAAATCTACCAAATACATATTCACTAGTACATGCACTCTACAAAATTAGAGAGATAGGTGGCAATGAGAGAGATACTTTACAAATGGTAAAAGACATTAATCTCTATATGGTGTACTGACTTATACCTTATGATCCATGAGACTGTGTGGGATTCTCATGAAAGGGCTTCAGGTTTCTTCATATATAAATCAATTGTCTTATTTTAGCATAAAAATCATGATACATATACATATGAATTTAAAGAAATAAAAGGTACATGGCAAGTTAATCAAATTAATCATTGATCTATCAAGAACTCAATATTGAATAGCATAGAAATTGATCACATAACTATACATTTCATTCTTGTCATTAATAACCAAAACCCCCTTCAATGTTATCTAATAAACCTCCCCTAATATTATTCTTCATCCATCTCATCATTAGGATCATCGATGTCATTGGCATCATCAACACCACTATGGTGGTCATCTTCGTCATTGTCATCATCATCATCATCATTACCATCACCATCATCATCATCAGAAGCATCATCATTGTGATCAATAGCAGCATTAGAAGCATCATCCACTAACTCTTGATCATGATCCACTTCTTCCTCTTCCTCAGTATCTTCTTCTTCCATCACATTATACTTTATCAACTTTCCTCTTGGATCATGTCTAACAAAAAATAACCAACCCAATTTATGTCAAACCTCTGAGTAAGATACCTACTCACATTGGCTTGAAATAACATAAGGCTCATCCCCAGCTGGCTTAAACAACCTTGTATTAATCACTGGAAATCTATTCTCATGCTTAATAACAATTCTATCAAGATTGAGTCATAGCCTGTACCATTTGATAACAAAGAGAATTTATTTGAATGAATTAAATTCACAATCAATTATATCAATGAAAATGCCATAGTATCAATTTTGACATTATCAAGGATGTAAGTCATTTCTAGATGAAATATTGGTCACCTAGAAGACTACACTTATCCCAAAATCACAAGTTCTCTTTATGTCATCAAATTTTTTGATGCAAAATTTATAACCATTTCATAATATAGCCTTGTGGTGTTTCACCTATAATAATTTCAAATATGTTTAAATTATTACATCACGAGTTCAAAAATATACGGTTGATTAACAAACTTATAAGTACCTAAAGATCTATTAAACCATATGCTAAATATATTCCCTTTTGTGTAACATTAAGATCTCCATTACAATGAGCTTGTATAACTAATGAAGACACAGGTTCCCATTTTAATATATGACCAAAATTTTGACATCATTCAATCTATATTGTCATCCAATCTTGATTGTTTGCAATAAACAAATGTATTACATCTCACTCTTTAACAACTATACAAAAGTAAATAGATTACTTACAAAAAAATTATTTTGAAGATTAATAATTAATTAACGCATAATTTATTACCTTTTACTTTCCTAAATCTATTGTTTCCCACCAAGTACTCCCCTCCAAAAATTTAATGGGGTTGAGATCCCAAATGCAACCTATATGGGTCTTTGCTACAATATTGGGAAGATATTGAGTAACGTACACCATCATTCGGTATACCATATATCCCTCAACCATAGAACCCTCAAGATGTGTTCTTTTTGAACCTAACCCTTCAAAAAAATTAAGTGTCTCTCAACCATCCACGTTGACCTAGATTGTACAAGTCCACACAATTCAATCTCCTCAACTTGATGTATGAGGTAGTGTTCATGTGCATTGAAAAAAGTTAAAGATAAACACTTTTTCATTTCACACATTAGTGGAATAATGGGGATATAATGAAGAACTTGCGAGGCATATTTTTTGTCACTTGATCATCTCAATATCTGCTTGTGTTGCATTTGGGAAATTTTGTTACATTTTTGTGTTCTTTATGATAAATAACATGATCTTTAGGACAAGTATTTATTTCTTGATACTCCAATATGTTTCATAGTGGCACATTATGCTTGGTACAAGTGAGGGAGAACATTTGATGGTGGTAACAAATAGTCACCTATCAATTTATAATAAAAAATATAAGTCATTAGTCTAAACAATCTTAATGGTACACATTTCTCCTTTCATAGACTATAATGATGTGTATGAAAAACCTTAGCATACGTGATATTGTTATGTTGGATAAACCATCCATAACCTTTAAATTCACCAACAATAATACAATAGCGAGAAGAGTTGATTGGATCCATCGTAAAGGGTCATTTTTTCCTTCTCAAATAGAGGTATATCATGGATGGGCTCAATTTCATCCTCATCATAATCATCATCATCAGCAGCACCAAAAAAAAATGTGTCATGGATCAATGCATTCGTACTATCATCTTCAATTTTTTTTTTCTAGTGCATGATTGTTATCTTCCATGGGATCATGATCTTCTCCTTCAATACTCACACCTCCACATTCCTCCATGTTCCTCCATATTGACACCTTCATGATCCTTTGAGATGTGGAAGTCCATATCACATACTACCATGGGGAGATCAACCTATATAAAAATGATGATAATCAAACCCCTCTCCAATGTGATAACCAAACCCCCATTATGTGGTTCATATGTATATTAATTATGAAAAAAATATAACAAACAACTTACCAATGGATGATAATCAAACCCCCCTTCAATGTGACCATTCCCCCTACAATGTCTCTTAGTTTTTTTTTTATTATTCTTCTTTCCTTTAATTCATTACAACCCTTACAAGGATGATAACATTTTTCGTCGCCTTCTCTTTGAAATTTAGAAAACAATCTAGTGATTGTCTTCCTATTTTGATCAAATTCCCTTATATTATCTAACACAATCCTTATTTGTAGGAATAACTTATTCTTGTACTCTTATTGAGTTGGTTTTGAAAGAAAAAATTTGGTGTACTTATTGTGTATATCTGCAAAAAAAAATTGGACATATTGTACTTAATGTTTATATCTGCACGTATGGATTTGAAAGAAAAACACTAGTCTAATTAATGTGTATATCTACAAAAATATTGGACATGTACTTCATTTTTATATCTACACATATGGTTTTGAAAGAAAAAATTGGTGTAATTAATGTGTATATCTACAAAAATATTGGACATGTACTTAATATTTATATCTGCACATGCAGTTTTGAAGATGTTAGAATTATTGAACAAGGTATTTCTTCACTAAATTGCATTAAAATCATCATGTATTTCTTTAATGAACTACATTAAAATGTGCCTATGGGCTGCAGGGCACCTAACATATAAATACAATTTGACCATACAGTATCATTTGAGTGCTTTTTTGTTGAAAATATATTTTGTTTTTTGAATCCCAATAAGTAAGTTGGAAAACTTTATATAAAGATGAAATATATTTTTCGTAAACACTATATGTGTTGTCTACTATAAACAAATGATAACTACAAAAACTATCATTTTTCATTTTTCTTCTTCTTAAGCACTCTTTCTTCTTCACATTTCTCACCCATTGATCCCATCTCACCCCTATAAATATGCTCCATTTATATCTCCATCTACCGCATCAACACAACTCCCATTTCATATTTATTACTTATTTGGACTTTCTTTCTTCCATTCATATCCCCTCACACATTTGGTCATTTGGGAAAATAAACTATTTTATTCCTTCTTGTATTCTTAAGGAAGGTCTTATTCGATTTTATTATTGTATGAACTATATGTGGAGATTTTTAATGTGCAAATCATTCATAGAATTGTCAGAGATTTTTGTGTTGGAATTTCTTTGTGTAAGTGTCTTAGTGTTCTTGTGTTTCTCAATTTTGTTATGCTAAATGTATTTACCTATTATGATTTATGCAGGACATAAACTATGTAAAGCTTTTGAATTTTCCTCCCTTTATGGGACTATGTGAGTACTATTCTATTCAAATATATTTCTCTATAATTCAATCACTAACCCCATAATCATATCCACATACCCCTCTCACCGAATAAAGTTATGCAAGTAGGTCTACTCTTTTCCAACTTTGGACCTTTGTGAATTCCATTTAAATTATATGGAATATTTTGGCTTTTAGTTTCAGGACTGGAAAGCTTTGCAATTAAAGTAGGTTATAGGAAGACTATGGCTAACTCCTCAAATAAATTATTAAATATTATATTACTCTATAGTTCTCTTCAAGAGTAGATATATGGTCTAAATTAATTCAACTAAAGTGCTTGAGATCAACCAACATTCTCACACTAGTCCTTAAACTAAACCAACTACCAATGATGCTTATTCTTACTTAACTGCAATTTACAAACCCGCATTCTTACATCAATCCTAGTGACTATCCTATTTGTTAGAGGCATTCACTCCTATCTGAGATACAATCTATAAGTATACATAAATAGGAATAGTCACATGCAAAAAAATAATAATTAATGAGGAGCCCAAGCTACTATCAAAGGAGACCATTTTAGACTTTAGCTAATAAACTGCCATCATCCAATAATTGAGTAAATTTTTCATTTGTCTTTTGGAAGTTTTCTTTTCTCTGTTCAAGGAAAGTGTGGTTTCATATCTCATGTGTCAACATTAATATTGTTGTCTCATGATCTAAGATTTTATGTTACCCTAGTTCAAATTATGAAGTTGCTTGCTATATCATCTCTGAATATAAAGCTAGATAGATAAATAGTCATACTTGAAAAATGGCTCTAACAATTAGTTTTATTATATATTTTTATATATTTTTATTTGTATCAATTTTTAAAAAAAAATTATTGTCCAATTTTCCATGGTTTAGTTGACTATGATGTTTGACTTTCATAGGGTTATTCATGGTTTAAGTTTGTGTTAGGATAATTAGATTTATGTTCAGGCTTGGAGATGATCTAGACAACCTATTTGTTGAATTGATTTCTCTACTCCAATAATGTATCATTGCAAGGAATATTATAAAAAATAATATTTTGAGAATCCCAATTTAAGTTAGTCAGGGAATTTAATGTTTGTACAAAGTCTAGCTTTGTTCCTCCTCTAGTGTATAAAATTTTGGGAATATCCAAGGATATAGTAGTGCGCATAGTGGTAGTTATATACTTCTCCTTTCCTCAATGCTTGGATATGAGGTTTCTCCCACAACTAATTTGGAGCTATATATACAACTGGCTTTGACTATAATATTTTTTGCTAGAATATTCCAAGCATCCTTGGGTATTTTTAGGTTGGAGCTAATAACATATACCTCCATTACTAATATGCAAGGTAAACAAGATAAGATTTCCCTACATGTCCAATTTTTCAAGTCTTATAAAAATTTTAGGGCACTCATGGTTACTACCTCCTATACCTCGATAGTCCTAAACTATGTTTATAGGAATGTGAAAGGAACTTGAATTTAGGAACAAGAAGTATGTAGTGAAGAGGCTTCTAAACATTAATAAGAATACTAAATCCTCCTAAATTTACAATATAAACTTCAATAGTTGTATTGAGGAAAAGAAGTTAACTTGAAAGGGATCAAATCAATAGGATAAAATTAAAGTCGTTAAAAATACAAATAAAATAAAATCACATTAACTAAAAAAAATATTATTAGGCAAGAGCCTATAGCACAATGTTAACTTGTAAGCCTCTCAAGAGGTCTTAGGTTTGAGTCTACTCAATCTTGACATATAATATAAAAGTTAATCTCAACAAATCAAGATAGTTAGCCTAGACTTTAACCTTTTACCTTTGATCTTTGGTCTTTTATAATGATATAATTTAAATGAATCTTGCAAAGGAATCATTGTTTTTCTTTACATATATTTTATGGGACCTTCCATCTATAAAATCTTTGTTTGATGTTTGGTGGCAAGATTATAAACAAGTGGTCATTCCAACTATATCATCAGTGGCTTCCTCATAACTTCAAGCTCTACTTATTAATTGCATCAATTTTAGATTTTCAAGGATCTATGATCCCTCTAGTGAGATTAAACCTAATGATCAAATTTTCCACAAACTATATAAGATCAATATAGATATATTTTATAAATTTAACCTGCACTATTAATATCAATGGTTTTAATTTTATTTTATTTTTTTGACCTTATCACTATTAGTATCAAACCTCTTCATTCTCCAAACAATATGAATCATTACTCATAAATCAATATGCTTAAACATATTTTATAGATTTGTTAAAATGAGAACATTCATGTCAATGAATGTTACTGTCAAATTTAAAATGTATACATATTGATCCATAAGAATATATAGAAAAGGTCAGCATATAGAAGAAATGATAATGTCATAAATAGTACATTTATCACATTGCTTTGAGTATGAAGCTATGACACCTCAGTTTCAGGTTTTCTTAACAATTGAATTGCTAATCTAATTTTATGTTTCCATTATTTTGAATGTCACATACTAAAACCTAATCATTACATGTCAAAGCCTAAATTTGACATGAGAGGGAAAAGGAGAAAACTATCTTTGCAAGAATACAAGAAATAATTAAATTAGGAATAGAATTAGATCTCTCATTATAGAATTAGAATAGAATGAGATGAATACCTAGTAAACACAAAAAAATACCTAATGTAGTAGGCAAGGGCATGGGCATGGAAAAGTAATGGCAGAGAAAGGGCACGGCAAGACCTTCAAGGGCACAGGCATGGAAAATGTGGCATTGGTCCAACTTATCTCTACTCTTCAGAGCTCTCCACTAATGTCTTCAATTCAAAACTCTCCAATATCATAATCGATCAAATTCATAATGATTTATGTTATGTTTTCTTTTTTGTTTGTTTATAATCATGTGAACGTCAGAATTGTGATACCAACATCAGTATTGCAATGGTATCAAGGATAATTAAAAAAAAAAATGAAAATCACCCACAAATTAACCTATCATCACAATTTGACACCAAATATTGTAGTCTACCTTACTTATTTAGATCCCTGTTCTACTTGGTCTTCTTCATGATATCTTTCTTTTGATCTCTTATTGGTTGATTCACACCTTGCTCTTTTACTTTGCACTTAACTCTACTTTGATCTTCTCTCTACTCTTCTTGGTTCTCCTAGCTTCTTCTAGCTTCTTCTTCTCCAAAAATAGTTCACATCCATTTAGCATTTAATGAAAAACCAAAAACTCACTCTGACTTCTCCACAAATAGTAGTCTCTCTACTTCAAATTCTTTCAAGTTTTTCCACTTAAACATAGTCGTCAATCTCAAATTCAATGTACTTAGTCACTTATAAAATAGAACTTTCATAGGAATTTGTGCTCATCCTTATCCTTCTTAAATATTCATCATCATATCTTCATTATATTATTCTATTTCTAAATCTTGTAACAAAATTTGACTTTAGCCTTTGAAATTATCAAACATTATTTATTTTCACCAAAAGTCAGCCTTAGATTCCATCTTTATAAGCTTGTTAGTCTGGCTATTACTTGGTGAACATAAAATTTCCCTTAGATAAAACATCACTATGTTAATACCTACTCAGTGAACACTAATCTTTCAACTTTCTTTGCCAACTTCTTGCTGACAACCATGGTCACTTGGTATAGCTTGTATAGCTCATTACATTACAAGATTAAATTATTGTAAAATTGAACTCATTCAAGTTCCCACTAAATACCATACCAAGCAACTTTGTCATCAATATACTTTCATCAATCGAATGGTATGGCACTCTACTGAAACTCTTAACGAGTGAACTCTTGTATCAACTCCACAAAGATATTTCTATTCATCCATGAATTGATGTAGCATGCATCTTTACTTAGTGAATTTTGGATAGGGAAGGATCACCAGTTTACCTCTTAGATACTCAAAAGAATCCTTAGGCAATGGCTTGGTAAATATGTTTGCAATTTTCTCTTTAGACATCACATATTCAAGCCTAACTTATTTCTCTTGTACTTTATCCCTCAAGTAGTGATACTTGATTGATATATGTTGTATCTTTCCATGAATCACGAGATTCTTTGATATATTTATTGCACTAGTGTTACTACAATAAATAGTAATAGCCTCAATTATCTCTTCTTTCTTACCTTCCAATAGTTTGTTAATCCAAACAATATTTTAACGATTGATTGCAACAACAACATATTCACTTCAGCAATAGATTGTGAAATGAATCTCTATTTCTTTATTAGTCATGTAATTAGTCTTCTCCTAAAAAGAAAGCTCCACAACTTGTGTTTTTTCTATCATCAACATTACTAACACAATCTATATTAATTTATACTTTAAGAGTAAAGTTTTCATCTTGTTTATATAATAGTGCAAAATCTTCAACTCCTTTTAGATATATGAATATTCTTTCCTTTGGATTAGATGAAAATTTTGGAACAATTCCAAAAAAATGTGCAATATATGGTCTAGTATGCATGACATATATATGTATTATGTTTCATTTACCTCTATTGTAGTGTCTTCCTTTGATAATTTCACTCAAGTCACTATAGGTGTATTTATTGGTCTTGACTCGTCCATTCCAAATGTCTTTAATATTTCATTTATATACTTAGATTGAGTCACATAGACATTATTATTTTTTTAATGAACTTGTAAACCAATAAAAAATTTGATCTCACCAAACATAGACATCTCAAATTCTTTACTAATTTAATTAGAAAATTATTTACATAGTAAGTCATTTCTAGAAAATATAATGTCATACACAAATATTTTAGAAATCAAAACCATACTTCTCAATTCACATTTTAAATATAGATTAATATTCTCAATTGTTCTATCAAATCCAATCTTCTCGAATGAGAATGTATCCTTTCATACCATTCTCTTGGTGCTTGTTTTAGTCCATACAATGCCTTGTTCAATTTGCAAACCATGCTCCTCTGATCAAGTTTAATGAATCCTTTTGGTTGTTCTATGTAGACTTCTTCTTCAAACATTAAATTAAAAAATGGATATTTGACATCCATTTGATATACTTTGAACTTCTTATAGATTGCATAGGACAAAAATATTCTTAAACCTTCCAATCTTGCTATGGGTATAAAATTCTTACCATGATCAATTCCTTCTTCTTTTTCAAAACCTTTGCAAACCTATCTTTCTCTATTTCTCACCACTTCTCAATTTTAATTCAAATTATTTATGAAAATCCATTTTGTGCCTATCACATTCTTGTCTACAATTATCAGTACTGGTGTCTATGTGTTGTTCTTCTCTATCTAAACAATCTCTTCATTCATAGCATTTATCGAACCCTCATTTTCCAGTGTAGTCTTAAGTATTATTGGTTCAAATTCAACTATAAAACACTTGTATTCTCTCTTAACTTACTTCTTGTCCACACTCCAATGCTTTATTTTCAAATGACTTTTTTGGGAGAATGATTCTTTCTCACATATTTGGCTAATACAAGTCTAGATCTATGATTATCAATATTTTCTTTACTCAGTTAAGGTTTAATTTGTTACTTAGGTTGTACTATCCAATGCTTGGGTAAGGAAGTTTGTAACTCAAATAATACTATTTGATGCTTGGTAGCTCTCTGTTGTAACTCAGGTAGTTTTTTTGGTGCCTCTTCATGCACATATACAAACATTTTGTAATCTTTAGGTTCTTACTTTCCACATTATTCTTGTCTACAAACTCATCAATTCTTACATTTAACATTTTTTTCACTTGCGATGTTGCAATAGCCTAAACTTTAACCATCATGTTGACCCTTCACACCATCACAACTTGAATTTCTCTAGGCCAAAACTAAGTCACAATCATGCATTCTTTAACCTTCGTTATTTCACAACTTGAAAATCTTTAACTCAATTATTACCTGAAAGTCATCCTTAACATTTGTAACATTGCAATGATTACATAGAAGACTATTTCCATCCATCACAACCTCGCAACCTGAAACCTTGACTCGTCTCCTAACCTTGTGAAGCCATGAATGCATACTTTTTCTCTGTTGCAATAATAGCCTCAAGTTAACTGATGAGGACACAACCCAAGACAAAAATGAACACAATAGGGAAAGGGGAATATTATTATTAGAAGTGATATGCTATTACATCTAGTAAAACAAAAATAGACTCCATGACATTCCCTATGGGCTTACAATGTTATTAGATTCTAGAGAAAACCTTTCTCACAGTACCTTCTCCCAAACTCCACCAAAAATTGCCTTTACAATGCCCGAAATGTCCTTAAGTAACTCAAATTTGGATTAGGGTTAGGAATAAATTTTAGAATATGCCATTTGGCATCCACCACCAAAATAGAAGGTTCTAGAAAACTTGTCAGAAGTCAGTGTAAAATTAGAAGAATCCAGAAATGGTAGTCCAACTTTTGAGAGGCATAACTTTAGATTCGAAACTCCAATTAACAAACTATTTACATTTCTAAAAATCTCTCTAAGTTCTCTATAGACCTATGGACCTAATTTTTTTGTCTTCCATTTTTCAAGCCCATATGAGGTCATTTAGTGCCTCAAATCTACCTTTGACGTGCTCTTAAGGGGTCTTCAGGCAACTTAAAACTGTAATAACTTTAAAACTGTAAAACCTTTTGACCTATTCTTTTTTTGGAGTGCTTTAAATTGCAAGTATAATCATCCCTCCAATTTACACCCTCTACCTCAATTATAAAATGACCTATTTTTTGCATTGGCACATATCCCAAGGTGCTCAAAAACTCTAACCCAAAAAACCAATAGTGGAGCTATGAGGATTAGAATCTTTATTTGACCCAAATGGGTATCCAAAAATAAAACACTTTAAATAGAAACTAACACTGAGCATATTTTTGGATGATTAAGGATTGCCCTTACACTATTGGATGCTCCTGCATTAGACACCTAGGGTAGATTGAAAAGTGACCCTGTCACTTTATAGCTTGTAGAGGAAAACCCAAATGGACAACCTCCATTGTGGATATCCAAGTTGAGTCTTCTATTGGTCATCCTTTCCACTTCACCAGGTATTCTTCATACTGCCTATTTCTGGTGCTCTGACCCCCACGACTATCCAAAATTTCTTCAATCTCTTCCTTGACAGAAGTAGGAATTGGACATGGCTCCAACATCAACTCCTCATTTGTACCATCATCATGATATTCTATTAAGTCAACAATATTGAAAATAGGAGAAATGTGGATCCCACCTGGGAGCTCCACCTCATATGCATTCCCTGAATCATGTGTCTTCAAAATTTTGCAAGTACTAAATTTCTTCATCTTTAACTTGTTGTAGGTACCCACTGGAAATCATTCATTCCTCAAGTACACCATAACCAAATCCCCAACTTGGAACTCCTTATGTCTCCTCTTTTGATCTACTCTAGCCTTATAATATAGGTTCATCTTGGTAATATGTGCATGTACCTCCTCATGTAGGTTCTTGACATGTTCAGTAAAGTCTTCTACTTCAACATTTGTCCTCTCCCCTTGCTCTATCTTCCTTGGTTCTAGTGTACTCCTTGGACTACTCCCATACACAATTTGGAATGGTGATTTACTAGTACTCCTATTCATAGAATTATTGTAAGCAAATTTTGCTTTTGGTAGAATCAAATCCCATCCCTTGGGCTTATCTCCTACTAAAAACCTCAGCAAAGTGCCCAGACTTATATTTACTACTTTTGTTTGTACATCAGTCTATGAATGATGTGCAGAACTAAACTTCAATTTTTTCTTCAACTTCTTCCACAAAGTCCTTCATAAATACCCAACAAATTTAGTATCTCTGTTAGAAAAAATACTTTTTGGGACACCATGTACCCTTACCACCTCTTTGAAAAACAAATTTTCAATATGCACTACATGATGAGTCTTGTGGTATGGAATGAGATGTACCATCTTGGAGAACCTATCAACCACCAAAAATATTGAGTCATTACCCCTTTGTTTCCTTGGCAACAAGAAAAACATCCATACTTGTGTCCTCCAAAGGGTTTAATATAATAGGAAATGGCTAATAGAGTCTAGTATTTTGACTAGATCCTTTGGTTGTTTGACATACTTGACAACTTTGCACATACTACTTCACATCCTATGATAATTGAGGCCAAAAATAAAGTATTCTAATAATAGAAATGGTCTTATCTTGACCAAAGTGTCTTTTCATCCCTCCACTATGCTTCTCCTTGATCAAGTTCTCCCTCATGGAAATCCTTGGAATACACAATTGACTTCCCTTAAAAAAACACCATCTTGAATCATGTAATCTAGCCACCTGGTCCTGTCTAGAGTAATAGGTTCTTAACAAGCCTTCCAAGCCTCTGCAATGTTAGGATCCTTAGGGTACAGATTCTTGAGTTCATCAAACCCAACAACTTCAACTTGCATTACTATCAATAATAACTATCTCCTACTTAATGTGTTTGCAACCCCATTAGACCTTCTGCTTCTATGTTTCAATACAAATGTATAGCTTTTCATGAACTCTACCCATTTCAAATGTCTTTGATTCAATTTACCTTGGCTATTTAGGTACTACAATGCCTAGTGATTATGTTGAGATAATGGGTGTTGCACACATTGCATAATATTATTATTTTATTATTTTATTTTATTATGTAATGTTGTGCCTAGATGGACGTGCAACATGTAAAGATTCCCATGAAATATTCTTGATAAGTTGTATTGTAACATTGTGATAATATTTCATGTAATTATTTAATATTGGGGGAAAAGAATTAAATGCCCAATATTAAATGTGGGGTCAATGGGTTAGGTAGCACATGGTTTATGTAATACCACTTGGTGGTTTTGTGGGACTTGCTACTATATAAGCAACCACAAGGGTAGTTGTTGTAGAGAGAGAGAGAGAGTGACAAGGAGAAGATAGAAGGCAAGAGTCGAGCGGGACAAGGCTTGACAGGTTAGCCAAGGGAGCATTTGTGAAGGTTGAAAGCATGGCATGGGATGTGTGGATTCATGCTTGTTCACATAGTTTGCTCGCTTGTGGCTATGGCCATGAAGGCTTCCATGGTTGTATGGCAATGGTTATTTTGCTGAATAATACATGGTGATGGATGCTTTTGAAGGCTGAGTTTTTTCCCTCAATGAGGGTTTCCCAGGGTATATCTTGTGTCACAATTTTTGTGGGTATGTTTTCTAATTCTCTTGCATGTGGATTTTAATTCCGTGTTTATTTTAGATCTATTATGGGTTATGTGGAAAAGGTTATATTCTTTTTTGCCAAGTTTCCTTACAAGTTGGTTGAGGATCATAGTTATTTAATTTTTTTTGAGGAGATCATGATGTGCACTTTGAGTTCTTTGATGGTTTGATGCCTTGGTTGATTCTCATGGTTAGAGGATGGTTTTTTCATCATGATGTCATGGATAGCTTGGATACATGGTTTAGTGGGAGCTTGTGACAGTGATGAAGTGACAATGCAGGATTAGTTCCTGGTTTGGTTTGGATCTTCATATAGAAGATGGATTTTATGATGCCATAGGTGACTTGGTACCACATTTGAGTGGGAGTTGTTGGCATTGATATATTTATTGAGTGTTTGTAGATGTTGGAATTTTGTCTTAGATCCTGTTGCTGCAGAAGCGTCTTTGACATTTTCATGGTGCACTTGTTATCTTCATGGTGTTTGAAGATGGTTAGATCTTGAGGACTCATGGAGTTCTTGGTTATCTTCATGGTATGTGGAGATGGTTCTTCCTGGAATGTGGAGATGGTTCTTCCTAGTTTGTGGAGATGGTTGCATCTTGAGGACTCACAGGGTTCTTGGCAAAGGTGTGGTTTATGCTTTTATTTGGCATGTTATCCTTGGTGTGAGGATGGTTTCATTATTATGTCATGGTATACTCTTGATACGCGTTTAGAGCTGTGACATGTTATGGTATGTTCATATGGAGCATGTTATCTCTTTAGTTGAGATGGTAAGATCATGTTGTCATGTTTATGTTCCTGAGGCCATGGTTGGAACTTGGACATTGATCTTGGTTTAGTTTCTTGGTATTGAGTACACTGATCATAAGCTAGATACTTCATGTTATTGCTATGTTGCATTTGGAGTTGGCATGGATTGATTGGTTACAGGTGCTCATGGATACTTAGAGACGGTGGTGATGCTGATTTCTCTTGAATTAGAGAAGTATTTGTTGGGACGATTGATGGTTTCAGCAAGAAGTTCGAGGGGCAGTCACCTGATATGGACTTGAGAGGAGATTGTTCTTAGATGAGTCTTGGTTGGAGACTTGGGTATCTTGATGAGCATTCTCATTCCCCACTCTTGGTCTACTCGGCGGTTTGCTACTTGAGAGGTATAGCCCATTATTTTTCTCAAGTGCATTATATTTATGCTTGTCTTTCATGGATATGGATCTTGAGCTATGGTACATGAGTTAGTTCTGGAGGGTTCATTTGAGAGACGGTTTAGCATTGGTTATCTCCATGTGCATATGTTGTTATGCTGGTTGAATTTGGGAGATGGTTTTATATTGGGCATTTTCCTTGGTTTAGGAATGGGTTTATTGAGTTTGATCTTCTTGTGAGAGGCTTACATCCATGATTAGTTATTTGGGTGTTGTTGAGGCTTCTCGTTGGGGTTTTATGGAGGAGATCATACTTGCACAGTTTACATCTAGAGGTGTGTGTAGAAGGACATGATACAGGTTATGATTTGCATGGTTTCTCTAGTCTTGGTTATCTTCCTGGATGTTTAGTTTTGCTTACATTGGATTTGAGATTGGTTAGAGATTGTGATCACTGGTTTGTGCTCATGTATGTCATGTGAGAGATGACATGGTTATTCCTTTATCTCTTTCCTCTGTTGGTTGTGGTGAACTTGGGAGAGCATTGGAGACTTGTTATGAGAGTTATTCTTGCAAGATATTGGTTTATGTATTGTGGATGTCCTTGATACTACATGGATTCACTTCTTTGAGATGTGTCGAGTGGATTGGTTATAGATTTGACATTATCTTTTGCAGTGGGAGCTTCTTGGTATGTATGTGGCAGGTATTGCTCTTGAGGCTTGTGATTGCAGGTTATAGATTGGATATGTCAGTGATATGAGATTCACTTGTTATACCTTTGAGGTATAGATAGTTGGATGGGTTTGGCACTTTGTTGTGGGTGCTATTTCAGCTATGGATATTTTTTGACAACTACGGATACATGTGATTACCTTTGGATCAGGTTATTTGTGCTTGGAATGTTAGTTGGTACAGGATTTTATGATCTTCTAATGTGACAGGTTGGGTGGTTTTCTCTTTGGATGGCTTCTATGTATGTCCAGTGGGAGTGGCATAATAGGAGGTGAGATCATTCATATTCAAGATGCTAGATACTTTGATTTTGTTGCGGGTACCAGGATGGAGCACTTGGTGTATTTTGATCCATGATGGTGGATGTGCTGGGAGGGATTGTTCTCTTGTTCATTTGTGTGGCTACGGATTGACCCTATGCAATGTATACAACAAGTGGGAGATTGTTGAGATAATGGGTGTTGCACACATTGCATAATATTGTTATTTTATTATTTTATTTTATTATGTAATGTTGTGCCTAGATGGACGTGCAACATGTAAAGATTCTCATGAAATATTCTTGATAAGTTGTATTGTAACATTGTGATAATATTTCATATAATTATTTAATATTGGGGGAAAAGAATTAAATGCCCAATATTAAATGTGGGGTCAATGGGTTAGGTAGCACATGGTTTTAGCACATGGTTTATGTAATACCACTTGGTGGTTTTGTGGGACTTGCTACTATATAAGCAACCACAAGGGTAGTTGTTGTAGAGAGAGAGAGAGTGACAAGGAGAAGACAGAAGGCAAGAGTCGAGCGGGACAAGGCTTGACAGGTTAGCCAAGGGAGCATTTGTGAAGGTTGAAAGCATGGCATGGGATGTGTGGATTCATGCTTGTTCACATAGTTTTCTCGCTTGTGGCTATGGCCATGAAGGCTTCCATGGTTGTATGGCAATGGTTATTTTTCTGAATAATACATGGTGATGGATGCTTTTGAAGGCTGGGTTTTTTCCCTCAATGAGGGTTTCCCAGGGTATATCTTGTGTCACAATTTTTGTGGGTATGTTGTCTAATTCTCTTGCATGTGGATTTTAATTCCGTGTTTATTTCAGATCTATTATGGGTTATGTGGAAAAGGTTATATTCTTTGTTGCCAAGTTTCCTTACAGATTAGTATACAAAACAAATTCTTTTGACAACAAATAATGCCTCCATTTCTTTAATGCCTAGACTATTGCATATAATTCTTGATCATAAACAGAATATGTCTTTGCATCATTCAATTTTTTATTGAAATAGGCAATAGGCTTACCTTCTTGGCTCAACACAACCCCAATAGAATTGAACTAGCATCATAATCCACTTGGAACACTTTGTTGAAATCAAGAAGTGCCAATATAGGTTGGTCTCGCACCTTTTTCTTCAACAATTCAAAACTCCTTGCAGCTTTTGTAGTCCACTTGAACTCTTTTCTATCTCCCTCATTGTTTTAGTTAGGGGTGCACATATACTACTGAAATTCTTAATGAACTTCCTATAAAAACTAGCTAGACCATGGAATGACCTCACCTCAATGGCAGACCTTGGAGTAGGCCATTACAAGATGACCTTCACCTTCTTTGGGTCCATTTTGAGACCCTTAACTGATACAACAAACCCCAAATAGACTAACTCCCTTTTGGCAAAGCTAGACTTCTTCAAATTAATCGATAATTTCTCTTCCCTCAACCTTTCAAGGACACTATGAATGTACAATAAATGTTTATCCAAAGACTTACTAAAATCAAAATATCATCCAGATAGACAATAACAAATTTTTCCAAAAATTTCTTTAGTACCTCATTCATAAGCCGCATGAAGGTGCTTGGTGCATTGGTCAGTCGAAAGGGCATGACTAACCACTCATATAGACCCTTCTTAGTCTTGAATGTAATCTTCCACTCATTTCCCTCTCGTATCCATATTTGGTGATAACCACTCTTGAGATCTATCTTTGTGAAGTATTGAGCTCCACTCAAATAGTCCATAAGATCATCCATTCTTGGCAAAGGAAACTGATACTTGGTGGTTATTCTATTTATGGCCCTACACATTCTCCACTCTCCATCCTTATTTGGTTCTAATACTACAAGTATTGCACATGGACTCAAGCTCTCTCAAATCAAATATTTCCTCAACAGCTCCTAAACTTGTCTATTTAGCTCCTCAGTCTCATTAGGATTCATCTTATGAGTAGCCTTGTTAGGAAAACTAGCTCTAGGGACTAAATCTATTTGATGACTGATTTGCTTTATTAAAAGCAACCCTTCTAGAACATTATTAGAGATGACATCTCCACACTCACTTAATAGACCTAAAACTTCAAGTGGAATTTCACTACTACCTTCCTTATCTTTTCTAGGAATTAAAGCATGACACATATGTTGATGTTTCATGCCATCTAGAAATTTTCTTTCATCAACGAAACATACCCTAGCATTACTACATAACTTTTCACCCTCCTTTATCAAGGGTTTGAATTTGTGGAAAACTCCATCCTTTGTCAAAGAGTATGTATTTTCATGACCATCATGTATAGCATGCCTATCAAACTACCATGGCCTTCCCAATAATAAATGGTAGACATCCATTAGGATGATGTCACAAAGAGCTTCGTCATGGTAACTCCCAATCTTGAACTTTGTCAAGCTTTGCTCACTAACTAAGACCTTATGATCATCCTAAACCCAAGCAATTCAATAGGTTTGAGGGTTTTTCTCCCTCTTGAGCTTAGCTTTGTGATCATCTCCTCTGACACCAAGTTGTCAATGCTTCCACCATAAACAATCACATCACAATATTTACCCTTGCACTTGCACCTAGTACAAAACAAACTCCTTCTTTGTCCAAGTATAGTCTCACCACTTAGTAAGACCCTTTTATTAACTAGAACCTCTCCTCTTTTTGCATCCTTTGAATGTGATGAATGTGCATCATCATTCACATGAGCAACCCTTGCTTGACCATCAGTCTCCTATCTATCCTTCCTTGGCATTGAGGGCATTCAAAGGCATGGTGACCTTCTTCATTACAATGAAAATAGGTACCATGGAAGCATCCTCTTCCTAAACCTTTTCCATGTCCTCTACCTCTTCCTCTCTGATCTCCAAAGTTTTGATCATGGGAGCAGTTGAAACCCTCATTCCTCTAATTTTGTCTAGTACCCACATCTTCATTTTTCTTCTGGATCTCATTTTGACCTCAAAATTACCTACCACTACCCCTTCCTCATTGACTGTGCCCTCTTTGCCTTCCATCAAACTTTTTCTTAGATTCTCCTCAACTCACAATGCGAATTGGTATGCCTCTTCAATGCTAGTCATTCTAACTAGATTTAACTCCTCCTGAATGCTAGATCTTAACCCACTAAGGTAATAGGAAACCTTCTCCTTGTTTTCTTCTGCATTTCTTGCCCTAATAAGGATTCAGTAAAATTCCTCTATGTATTCCTAGACATATTTTCCCACTTGCTTTAACCATTGCATCTTTTTGAACAAATCAAGCTCATAATCAATAGGAATAAACTACTTCTTTACTTTGTCCACCATGCAATCCTATCTTGTGATTTTCTCCTTTCCTCTTCTATTTCTTTCCAACTAAATCTCTTACCACTAGATTTTGGCATGGCCTTTCATTTTTTCCTTCACAAAATTAACCCTATTAGGGTCCCTAATATCCTCATACTTAAAATATTCCTCCACCTCATTGATCCAGTTGATCAACTCATCTGGGTTTAGATTTCCCAAAAACATGCCAGCATCAATTTTAGGTCTTTTTTCAAGCTTGAAAATGGCCCTAAAAAACCTCTCCTCTACCTATTTTATGACTTATTTTTCTCCTTTCCCTTCTTGCCCAATATTTAATTCTTCATTTTCTTCCTCACTTTTGTCGCCTATGGTAACATTCATCCCTCTATGTATCTCCTCCTGTAATGCTTGGACTTGTCTCTGGATGGCTCTAACCTTAGGAAAAACAACTCTGAACCTTCCATCATTCTCCCTTCATGGAGGAATCTTCTTATATCAAAACCCACAACCACACAGTCTTGGTGCAAATTTCCTCATAGTCAACACTCTATCTACACACTCAGGAAAACTCACTCTAATACCACTTGATGAGGACACAACCCAAGACAAAAATGAATGCAACAAGAAAAGGGGAATATTATTATCAAAAGTGATATGCTATTACATCCAATACTAACATGCCTTATGGGCTTACAATGTTATTAGATTCTAGAGAAAACCCTTCTCACAGTACCTTCTCCCAAACTCCACCAAAAACTGCCTTTACAATGCCAAAAATGTCCTTAAGCAACCTGAATTAGGTTTAAGGTTAGGAATACATTTTATAGTGTGCCATTTAGAATCCACCACCAAAATAGAAGGTTCTAGAAAACTTGTCATAAGTTGGTGTAAAATTAAAAGAATCCAGAAATGGTAGTCCAACTTCCAAGAGGCATAACTTTTGATCCAGGACTCCAATTGATGAATTGTTTAAATTTTTGAAAAGCTCTCCAAATGCTCCATAGCCCTATGGAATAGATTTTCTTGTCCCCCATTTTTTGGTCCCGTACAAGGCTATTTAATGCCTCAAATTTGACTTTGAAGTTCTCTTACAAGGTCTCCAGGCAACTTAAAACTATAACAACTTTCAAACTGCAAAGCCTTTTGACCTGATTCTTTTTCTAGAGTGCTTCAAATTACAAGTATAATCATCCCTCCAACTTACACCCTCTAGCTCAATTACAAATTAACCTATTTTCTACATTGGAATGTATCCCAAGGTACTCAAAAACTCTAACCTACAAAACCAATAGTGGAGCTATGAGAGTTGAAATCTTTATTTGACCCAAATGAGTATCTAGAAATGAAAACACTTTAAATAGAAACTAAGAATAAGCATATTTTTGGGTGATACAAGATTGCCCTTACACCACTGAATGCTCCTGCACCATTAACTCTAACCACTTGTGATGATGTCATCTTCATCTTTTCACTACTTTTTTGCCTCAACTCATGATTAACTTTAATTGCTTGTGATGGTGCAATTGTGAGTTTGTGACTGCTTTGTAACCTAAACCATAGATTAGCCTTAACTTCTTGTAAAGATATGATAACATTTGATTTGATCTTCATCTAATAATTAGGGATCTATCTCCAAGGGAAATTGACTTTTCAACTGACCAATGATGTGTGTTCCTTTTTTTGATTGACTTTTTCAACCATCTATGTGTTTAGATCTAATTGAAAAGATCATTATTGAAGAGAGATTATTGAAAGAGGGAGATTGTTGAAGAAGACTATGTGTTTCAATCATTATTTTATCATTGATGTCAAACCTTCTATTTTCTAGTAAGACAACTACTTATAAGATTCAAGTACTATCACTTAGGTTATTGATGAAGAGGATTTGATCAATAAAATGTAAGAAAAGTACATAGAGAAAAGGTTGAGTTATGATTATGTAATGAAGTACAAGGATTAGTTAAGACAGTGATGACATGATATATTGATAATCTACTTAAAGTTATAAATGTTGGCTACACTAAGAAAGTTTAGAAGAAAAAGTTACACAAAGTTTATCTACCAAGATTGACCAAGTGGATAGTAGATGCCGAGAAAAGATAGGGCAAGCCAAATAGAGAGTTAGTTGGATCTAAGTGAAAGAAAATTCTAGTGGATGCCTGTTAGGAAAAAAACATGGACAGAAATAAAAACTACATGCAAATATAACCAATAACAGAAAATAATAGAACACACAGAAATAAACACAAGGCACCAAGATTTAACGTGGTTCACCCAATCCTTGGGCTACGTCCACCAAATAGCAAGTCCGATCTTATTAAAATCCAGTGATTACAACTTGATTACAATCCGTAATCCCTTACAGCTCAATACCACCGCAAGAACCAATTTCATATCACCACACATAAAAAAATACCCAACCCTAAGCCCTTTTTATACAAGTATTAAACCGCTTTAGGGTTATAACATGTCGGCCATATGTCGGCCATAATATGTCGGCTACCATGTCGGCTACTTCCAAAAAAAAAACCACTATTTATGAAGTGTGTATAGTACTTTCCTGATCAGTCACCACAATCTAACAATGCCAAGCAAGATAGTTGAAGTCGAGCATCAATAAACTTTAGTTCATGCTGAGTGAATTCGCAATGGATGTCGAGCAACATAGTATGTGCCAAGCATTAGAAGGTTGATAATGTTGAGTTGTTGCATTGTTTTAAAGAGTGAAGATTCATTCAATCTGAATTATTTTCTTGATTTTTGTGAACCAAGTGGAAGATGAGGTTGATGAGCTGGTGACATAGAATTTGAGGTAAGCCATTTTTTAGGCAAATTCAAATGGATTCTAGGAGATGTTTCTAAAAGAAATATAAGATATGGGGTAGATACATTGTATCCTACCTAATCCATCCAAACCCTAATTTTGATGATGGAAAATGAGCAAAAAAAATCCTAATTTTTTATTTATAGGGATCTTTGGTCATGAAGAAAATGTTGTCATATGCGAGAACCTAAGGAAGAGAAGGAGTCAAGGATTTTGCTTCATCAAGTGACTTAAGAGGAGAATCTACAATGGCATGTTAAGTAAGAAGGCTTAAGGAAATGAATGCTTGAAGGGTAAACAAGCTATCAGAGCTACAAAGTTTGAAGGCCAAGTAGAATTGAGGACTAAATAAGAGATCTGTAATCTACAAAAGAAGTTATAAGTTGTATCAAATCAAAGCTCTACTATTACACTCTAGCAATTGTATTAGTCTAGGGTAAATCCTTTGGAGTAAATTTGACCTAACAGTCATTTATAAATCCTTTAACCAGGTGGCATTCCAAGTGAATGATGTAAAGTCCTCTAACAAAGTGATTGAAATCCCTTAACTGGGTCACATTTAATAGTGTGTATTGTAACCTTTAGCAGGGTTAGCCTTTCATAGGGTATCACTTCAGAAGAGTGAAAAGGAGTAGCATGTTACTAGTGGTTTTTCTCAAATTGGGTTTCCAAATAAATTATTTTGCCAAGTGTGTTGATGAATTTGTTATGTTTCATGCTTTACATTTCTACATGTTGATTTGACAATCACCTACAAGTTTTAGTTATTGTGAAATCTTATGGATGCATACATGGATATGAATTTTTTATGGGTTCACTAAGTTGTGAAAAGTTTTATTTATACATTTGGACCTTGGATAACTAATTCACCCCCCCCCCCCCCCCCATAGTTATTATAAAATATTCCAACTCTATGTAATTATTAAGATCACATTTGGATCATTCAAGTGATAGATAAATGATGTATATTTTCTTGCTTTATATTTCAGTATATCTAAGGATTTTAACTTGGTTTTCTACTAAAATGACTAGTTTCTTTGTATTTTTGAGCTCAATCACATGTGATATCTTCCATGGAAATGCAAACCACTACAGATCTTGGTCTTCAAAATCCTTCTGAATATCTAGATGATGAATCATTAGAATTTGTAGACCTTCTTCTCATCAAGGAAATGCTTAAGACTAACAAACCAAACCCTAAATCACCTAGCCTTTGATCAGTGCAATGCTTACATGATTTCCCACATAGGTTAGCTTGAAAGGGGATGATGAGAAGAGAGTTCATCCTAGGGGCATTCTAGACATAGACTTAACATGGACATTGACTTGACTGCAACTTTGAGAAAAAAAGAATGGAACTGAAAACTGGGCAATAGTTGGCTTTGTTTGGGGATTTAAGCCTAACAATGCTTAAAATGATCCTAGCAATATGTTGTTCCATAAAATAAGGTGACAAATTGAAAAAAAGAAGAACAAACTAATCTAGGAAAAGACCAAGAACTAACTAAGGAAGCAAGCAACTAAACTAAAGCAAACTGCATGCAAGAAAAACCTACCTAACTAGCTACTATGTAGGGGTTGCCTACTTTCAATTTTTCATTTGATACAACTTAGAAAAATTGACTTTTCAATCGACCAATGGTGTGCATTCCTTTTTTATTGACTTTTTCAACCACCTTTGTAACTATTAAGATCACATCTAGACCATTCAGGTGACAAATCAATGATGCATTTTTTTTACCTTTATATTTTAGTATGTCTCAAAATTTTAACTTGGTTTTCTACTAAAATAACTAGTTTCTATGTATTTATGGGCTTTATCACATGTGATATTTGCCATGGAAATACAAACTATTGTAGATCTTGGTCCACAAAATCCTTTTGAATATCTAGATAGTGAACTAGTAGAATTTCTAGACCTTCTTCTCATCAAAAAATGCTTAAGACTAACCCACCAAACCCTATATCACCTAGCCCTTGATCAATGCAATGCTTACATGATTTCTTGCATAGATTATCTTGAAAGGGGATGATGAGAAGAGAGGTTATCCTAGGGTCATTCTACACATAGACTCAACATAAACATTGACTTGACTGCAACTTATAGAAATGCAGAATGGAACTGAAAATAAAGCGATAATTGGCTTTGTCTAGGGATTTAAACCTAACAATTCTTAAAAGCATCCTAGAAATATATGGTTCTAAAAAATAGGGTGACAACTTGGAAATAAAAAGAACAAACTAACCTAGGAAAAGACCAAGAACTAAGGAAGTGAGCAACTAAACTAAAGCAAACTGCATGAAAGAAAAACTTACCTAACTAGACACTATGCAGGGGTTGCCTGCTTTCAACTTTGCATTTGATACAACTTAAAATCCTTCCCATTATAAGAACATGGTAGGGTTTCTCTAGTGGGATATGCCAACTTGAAATATTTTTTTGGTTCACTTGCATGGTTTGAAATGGCCCTTTCCACAAAGACTGAAACTTGGAGTACATTCCTCTTAGTTCATGCCTCTTACTCCATAGCAGAACTAAATCACCTTCCATGAATTTCCTTGGTCTTTCTCTTTTCTCAAATAACTTCTTGACTCTTCCTTGATGTTTATTTTTTTTATCTACTGTTTCTTCCCTTTCCTCCTACAACTTGGTGAGATACAAAATTCTCTTTTCCAATCCATCTTTGCATATACCATCTTCAATCATAGTCTTCAATTTACAAGAGGCAAGCTCTAGAGGCAATGGAAAGTTGGCTTCTACTCCATAGACTAACTCAAAAAGTGAGATACCAATAGTTATTTTAGGTGTGGTCCTATCTACCCATAAAGCATCATGTATCTTCTTGTGCCAACTTTTTTTATTATCTGAGACCAATTTCTTCAAGATATTAATCAAATTCTTATTGCTAGATTTGGCTTTCCTATTTTAGTGAGGGAAATAATCCGAGGAATGACCAACTTGGATACCATAATCATAAAAAAAATCAACAATCTCTAAGGAATAAAAATAAGATGCATTTTCCATTATTTATTTCACATGAGCTCCAAATCTGACCAATAAATGTTCTTTGAGAAACTCACATACCACCTCTGATGAAGTCTTCCTCATAGGTTTGGCTTCTACCCATCTACTGAAATAAGATATGCTAGTTAGGATATAATAATTTCCTTAACTAGAAAGAGGATTGATCAGGCCTATAAAATGTACACCCCATTAATGAAAAGGAGCTTCAATCACCACTGGCCTAAGAGGTAAGGAAGCTAGCTAAGGTTTACCAATAAACAACCTACATTTATCACAATTGGAAACCGACTTATATGCATCCTTAAGCATACCCAGCCAATAGTAGCATTGCCTTAAAATTTTGAATGTGGTAATAGTGCTAGAAAAATTTCCTCCACATGCTTCATCAAGGAAAAATCTTAACAGCTTCACCTATTGCTCCTTATCAGCACATCTTAGAAATGTACCATCAATAGCTCTCTTATACAATACATCATCATGAATTACATACCTTAAGGCTTTTATTTTTAGATATATCCTTTGCTTAGCACTTAATCCACTAGGACACTCACCATAGGTCAGAAAGTATGCAATATTTAAAAACCAAGGATCTTGAAGACTTACAAAAAGAACCTTTGGAGTATCTTCCTCTTCAACTTGTTGATCTTATGCCAAGGCTTTAAAAAGTGCATTTCCTCTCACAAGTTTGGTTGGCTTGATCTCTATGTCATACTGTTGGACTTTTCTATCCAAACTCCTCCATTATTGCAACCAACCTCTTGTTGTGTCAAGATTATGTGTGTTGCATTCCCATTTATGATATATGTGCCTCATCCTAAAGTTAAAAGTATCTCAAAAAATTGTTGGTTAACAGTTTGTTCTCCTGTTAGGGTTTATAACTTGACTCTTTTAATACCCAATATTTTGGAGAAACAAAAGGATTTCACCAACAAATGGGTCAGTATATGTGTTTTATCACTGCCCTCTAAATTGCAAGGTACAACTCCTTTAGGAAATGCAATGATATGAAATGAACATGTCTTTCTTAGATTAGAATTTTATGATAGAATAAGATCTTAACTTGAGAGCAATAAAGGCTAACCAAACTACTTGTCGACACAAATAATTTAGGCAAAATAGATTGGGACAACCAATCACACCCAAAGGAATGACTATAGTGGATTGTCTTGAAATTTTTTGACCCTTACTCCTATTCTAAATGTGGATTAATCATCTAAATGCAAAAGAGGAAAGAAAAAAGAGATGCACATGAGGGAAAATGGAATTTCTTTAACTATAATACTTAGGTAAAATGGAATCCAATAAGTTACTAATAAATTAATCCAAATTTATTCTTCAATTCCCAATGAAACTACTTTTAACATGTCATGGAACAAACAAGAGGAGAAGTAGAATCACATTTTAAAAAGTAAAAGGAATTACCTGTACTGTAAATACCATAGTAATATGGAATCCATGGGGTGATCACATAATCACATGTAATTATCCTTCAACTCTCAATGTAGAACTAATATATGAATTGAACGAAAACAAAACATGAAAAGAAAATGAAGGTAAATAGAATTATAGAGCCAATTCACTATCAAGTTTGTCAACCTTTTCATTGTCATCAGAAATTACATTTATAGTTTTCTATGATTCCTCAGATTTGGTAGTGCAATAGTAACATAATAGAAAGAAAATAGTAAATATTTAATCTACAACATGGTATTGACCCATGGCATCTTCTTCTATGAGGATCCTAAACTCCTAGCACTTCTGAGAACATTTAGTGACCATTTATCTTCATCTAGCTTCAGAAATCCTATGAGAATCTTCATTTCCTTTTCATTCTATTGTTGGCACCAAATATATATAATTTGTATCACAATAGTCACAACACAATTGAATTTTGGTTATCAATCTTAAATCAATGATCATGGTTAAAACCTAACAATCCTCCTTATTTTTCCCTTGTTGCTTCTTCACAATTGTCATTCATATGATACTCTTAACTCATGTGTTGATGTGATGATTGGCCTTCATTGTTTCATTATCTTAACTCAGGGTTACCATTAACTACCTATGAGCATGCTTATACATACTTTCACTCTTTCGTAGCCTTAACCTCAGATTACTCTAAAACACTTGTGATGGTGTAACGGTTTCAAAAATTTGAATATCTTGGTTACTTCTCATAGCTTTCCCACTTAAAATCCCTTAGCTAAATTACTACATGAAATTTTGTAATCACCTTACACTCAACCACCCAAATCATCTTATGTAGCTTCGCAAGTCAAATTCAAAAGTGAGCTTTAACATCTACAACATTGTGATGATCATTTTAATATTTTACTATTACCATTTTTGCTAGCTCACAACCTAAAATGTCTTGAATTCCTTTTAGTTTGTGATATTGTGATCACTACTTTCTCTCTATCACAATACTAACCTCAGGTCAACTTTAACCACCTACAACAATGTGATCATTAGCTTTTTCTACTTCATCACATTAAATCTAGGTTACATTTAACCACCTATGATCATGGGATAATTGTTTGACATAACTATCAATGTTTCTCACACCTTCACAACTTAAATTTCTTGAAGCTAGATCTATGTCATAATCATGCAATCTAATCCTCATCTACTAGTTAAAACTTCATTTCTAAGGGAAATAGACTTTTCAACCCGTGATGTGGAAATTTAGATGCATTTTGCATTGTTGATTTAATTTCCACCTTCTCTCTTGTCACCTTTGACCAGATCATTTTCCTTTAAACTGAAGACCAATATGAATCTTCATCTCCAACATGCTTTAGATTATAGACCTCTTCTCATCGAGGAAAGATTGACTCCACCCAAACCTTAATCACCTAGCCACTTGAATATTTGTATGCTCACATGATTACCCAGCTAGTTTTCTTGATTGGTAGATGAGGAGAAATTATTCCTAAAGGTAACCTAGATTCAGACTCAAGACATGACATTGACTTGGTTGCATCTTAGAGAACAAGTGAATGGAATTGAAAACTAGGCAATACTTTGTTCAAATATTTATAAGATTTTATTTTAGATGAATATGCAACGAATATACCTTCATCTCCTTTTGAATAAAATTTACCATTCCTTTCATCCTTATGAATATAATACCTACTTCCAAATATCTTGAAATAACTTACATTAGGTGTATGACCATACCAAAATTTATAGGGTGAATTGTTTGTTCCTTTATTCAATTGAACTCATTTGAGAGAATAAACAATAATGGCAATACAGTTTCTCTAAAATACTTGTGCAAAATCTTTTTCAATCAAAAATGTCCTTGCACAATCCAAAATTGATCTATTTCTTGTTTCAACAATTCCATTTTATTTTGGTGTCCTTGATGTAGATAGCTTTATCTTAATACCATGCTCAGCACAAAAGTTAGTGAGTTCAATAGACATAAATCCACCACCTCTATCATATCTTAAACATTTCAATGATTTTCCAGTTTCTTTCTCAACTCTATCCTTATACCATTTTAACATATCAAAAGCATGTGATTTCAACTTCATGAACATGACAGTCATTAACAATAAGATGAAATATTTGTCACCGTAATAACTCTCCATACTCATGGGTCCACATAAGTTAGTATGCACTATTATAAGTGTGTGACTTGCTTAAAAATATTGATTTTTTCATCTTAATGAGCTAACATTCTTTACACATAGCATACTTAGATTTTTACAGATTTGGTAAGCCTCTAACTCTTTTCTTTCTACTAACCTTCACCATATTCTCAAAATTTACATGGCACAACCATATATCCTCAAATTTAGCAAACAAACATGTCTCAATAGTGGGATCAAGATAAAATGAATTACCTTTAGTTTGCATCCTAGTTCCAATCAAATTTCCTTCATCATCAAAGATCTTAACTTTTCAGTTTTGAAACTCCAACTTTTAACCTAAATTGTTCAATTGAACAACACTCAAAAGATTATTGTTTAGTCCTTGTACCTAATAAGCATCATCACATCTAATTTTATCATTCAATAGTTGTGATCCTCTACCTTTCATTGGACATGGAACCTCGTTACATAACTTAAAAGTTCCACCATCATCAATTTCTTCAAATATGTCAAACTTATTTATCTCACCAGTCATGTGATGTGACCATCCACTATCTATAATCAATTCATTATTCTTTCTAACATGTGAAATAAGGAAAGTTTCACTTTCATACCTTTCTCTATTGGGATCTTCCTTGATAGCAACATATACCATCTCAACTACTTCCTTATGTTCATCAGTACTGGACTTGATGTGCTTTTGTTCAAAAATGTAGTATGATTTCTTCTCTTTGTCTTTAGTTTGTGTTCTTCTTTTACTTGTTATCTTTCTTATCATTTTTATCACTCTTTCTTCTGTTAGGGCATTTAGCAACAAAATGACCAACTTCATTGCACTTAAAATAAATCAAGTTTAATTTACCTTTACCTCTTGAAAACCTTCTTGTAAACAATACTTCAATTTCATCCATATCTTCTTCAAATTTAGACTCACTTTCTTCTTTACTTTTCTTCTCTTTCTTCAAACTTCCAATGGTTATAAAATACTTAAAAACATTTCCAAGTGTAACCATACTATTATCATAATTTCTCAATTAAAATTTAGTCAACCAACCAACTAAACTATCATGTGTCAAAACTTTACCAAACATAACTCTTACTTCTTGAATTGTAGAAATATTTATAGCATAGATAGGTAGGAGAGTTCTAAGAACTTTACTTATAATTTAATTATCACTAATAATACATCCAACAACTCTAATTTCACTCACAACCTCTTTGATTTGGTTTACGTACTATGCAACATTCTCACCTTCTTTCATTCTCATGTCATCATACTTTCCTCTAAGACTTTTAGTTTTAGCTCTTAGCACATTTGGATCTCTACCATGTACAAGTGCCATTTTATCCCACACCTATTTAGTATTTGCACAATTCTTGATATCATCAAACTTGACATCATCATGGGAAGATGCAATCTCAATCATCGGGATATTATGATTCCTCTTTTCATTCATTTATTCCATAGTCATAGGAGTGGCAAATGAAGTGTATTCATTGTCCAACTAATGTGTAACATTATCTCCAATTTCATTTAGATGTATCCTCATCTTGTCTTGCCATGAGCAAAAAATGTCATTTTTCATCTTTGGTAACTCTCTTTATTGGATACAATTGGTTAATTGTGTGTTGTCTTTGATGTTACAAAAATGTCATAATCATTATCAATCAATATATTTCAAGCTCACTCGGTCAAAGAAGATAGTTCTCAGTATCTACCGAGCATTCCTATGTTTTCCTAGTTTAGAAGGCAGTGTCTATTGAGTTCACTCAGGTGTCAAAGGAAAAGCTGCAGTAAGCAAGTATTAACCAAGCTCACTTGGGTAATGAAGTAAAGTTGGATGGAACCAGTGTTAACCGAGCCCACTTGGTTGCTAAAGGATTTTCACAAGTCTACAATGTTAACCAAGCTTTTGTTGGTTAACAAAGGAAATTTTTTCTAAGTTAGTTTCTACCAAGCAGTGTCAGCTAACGAAGGATTTTTTTATTTTTTTTATTAAGCTCAATTGACTTATCTATTAATTCCATCTGACTAAGGTGATGAATATTGATTATTATAAGTTTTATTTGAGCTGACTTAAAAAAGTGGAAGATATAAGTATAAGGTCAAGTTGTAATTTCAAGTGTGTGAACAAGTGGAAGAGAATGTGTGAATTGTGATGATGTGATTGAAGATCTATTGATGAGAAAAGGAAGTGAATTTGAAGGATAAGCATAATATCAGTGTGGTATAGCAAAGCCATATTCGATCAGGAAGCACTAGTACATTTGCACTTGTTTTTCTACCAAAAATTTTGACCAAAGCTATGATTTCTTTTATTTTTGGGTTTCCATCCCTATATTGGTCAAAAATTTCCTAAGTTTTCCCAAGTAGGTCAAAATTTTGACCAACTCGAGTCATAAAGTATTGATCAAAATTTTTCCTTAGTATTGGTTATAAAGTTTTCCTTAGTATTGGTTGAAAAGTATGTCAAAATTTAATCTTGTACATTTGTGTGGTATATTATTTCATTCCTACATAGGGTATCATGGAAGGAAATTCGCAGGTTTGTTGTCTCTTTTGCAATAGAATTAACACATACGGCTTGCAAACTCCTGGTTTAGTAAACCTTAGGTTTTGCAGAGAAAAGTGCAAGAGAGAATCATATAAAGAGGAGGAATTAGAAGTGGTTAGGTTTGTGATGCCCTTTTGTTCAAGACATGAAATGAGACCCAGCCCATCTTGTGCAAATGCACAAATGCTCAATACAAGAAATACAATGCACAAGATAATAATTCTTAAAAAGGCCATGGATATAGATAATAATTCTTGATTCTTTGGGGAGATTGCTAGGGATGGGGGCTTCACAGGTACTATTGGGGTAGTGATCAATCACTGGAGGAAGACCATGTTCTTGCAAAGTCTAACACAAAGTTTATCATGCAATTGATCTTCTTTAGACAAGTTGAATCCGCACAATTTTCTATTTGAAGGTTGCAACCTAGTGAGATTTTAATTCCATGCACAATCATAATCAATGCAAAATTCTTAGGCCTAAGCTTTGAAATAAAATATATGTGCAACATTGAAAGTATCATTTCTTGTTTATTGTACACCACTGATTAGAAAAGCAGGGAATGGAAACTCATAAATAATAGTGGAGTGGTTTCAGGATGTTTGAAGATGTTATTTATATGAATTTCCTTATATGTGGGATGGCTAGGGTTTGAAGAAGAATCATAGATTGGTAATCGCATTTCTCCATCCTCCTAAGGACTGGCTCATTATTCGTGCACAAAAATGAGATACAACATGCATTATTAGCTACAAATGTTTTTCTGTTGACCTTGGAAATAAGGAATAAGAGTGAGAATCCATCTCTGATTAGTAATTACTAATTACAACACCAAAAACTTCTACAAATCTAAGTTTCCAAATTCAGAATGGGAATGGGTACATGAGTATGAAACACTAGAATGGTAGAAATTTTTGTAGGGGATTGGGTACCTTTTTCGTATGTTCATATGACTATACACACACACACACACACACACACACACATGTGTGTGTGTGTGTGTGTGTGTGTGTGTGTGTGTGTGTGTGTGTGTGTGTGCGTGCGTGTATTTATATATATGTGTGTACATATGTATGTATGTATCTATATATGCAAGTATGTAGCTTAAAAATTGAATTCAGTTTGGAATGTCATATACCTATACATATGCTAAACAGAACCATTACAATTTCATATTTTGAGACATATCATTCTAATTTAAATTCATGTTTCCATATTAAAAAGATCAAGCCAGAATCTCATGATAGATATGTTCAGAGTTTGCTAATCAGCAATCTAGGTCTTAAAAATATCTAATAGATCAAACTAGAATCACTAAACAATTCAGCATTTAAAAACACAAATTCCAAATGTGTACCCATAGAAGATTCATTTCAAAATTAGATTCGGTCTATTTTGTACCCAAAAACACCCAGAAAAATCCCACAATTCAGAAACTTAGCTAAAAGTCCTAATAGTTTGCAACAAAATTGCAGAGCAATCCTAGGGCATATGGGGGACAAGGTTTTGGAAGTGCCACTTTTGTAACCTTGAATATTATGGCAACATACAAAAGTTGATGCTCACCTCCTTCGAATCCTAGGAAAAGGTGTAGATGTAAGTGAGGTGTTGACAACCAACAAGAAATTTAGGGCTGAGATATGTAGACCATAGGTTGTTGATGGTGAAGAAAATGTAGTTGCACGTACATATGTTCATTTTTCTTGTAGGCCAAGAGGTCATAAAAGCCAACCATATGATTCTACTTCTAGTTCGAGAGGCAAGTTGCATGTATGAAATTTATTCTACTTCAAGGGCCCATGCAATCAGCCAAGGGGAAAATGAAAATTGAAAAGCAATGATCCTAACCATCATTTGCATCTAAAAAAAAATTTCCATTGGCATCATTTGCCTCATCCTTAATTTGCACATTAAATAATTCAGCTAGCGGGTTAGGAGCATCACTTGTCAATTTTCCAATGACATTCCATTCCATGGTTTGATCTCCTTATTATAAGGAAGTGATGGAAAAGGTGGAAAGAGAAAGACCATCATATGCACTACCAAGGGGGACAAAATTGAAGAACATAATCTTGGACAAGAACTATTCCAAGATAATTGTCTTAATGGAAGAAATGAAGGAATGTTGTCTGGCAAGTGGATGCAATATAGTCATAAATGGGTGGATGGATATTAGCCATTGTCCACTCAACAATATCATGTTTATGTGTTTAGAGGGCCCATATTTTCTTAAGATAGTTAATTGCTCTAGGAATTACAAGGATTGATTGTTGCCCCCTGGCCCCACTAGGGACTACCACCCCAAGAACCTTGCTTTCAAATTTAGAAACAAAAGAAGAAATTGATGAGTGAATTGTGTCAAATCAAGTTGATGTTTTTATACCCACTTTACCAAGATTCAATTATGAGGTTCCTTGAGGGATGATTAGAGGCCTCCCTTCACTACATTTTGACATTTTGTACTTGTTTTGATATCAAGCTACTCATTGTATTTTACTTCTTAATAGTCTTATACATCTTATGCATAGTTCTTTCTAGAAATGATTGTGTGATCTTTTTTTTCATTAATGTTATACATCTTTTCATAACTAGCATTTTAAGTACTATATGTATAGTATATATAATATACAACCCCTCACCTGGCCATTGTCTCTTTGTTGTACCTAAATTGAGGCAATTTGTGCCCCTATCCTAGAAAGTCATCTTGTCATCCTCAATGAGTGGGAAACTATGGTTTTAATTCCACATTGAGAGTGGAGGGTCACCAACAATTTAGGTAGTCATTATAATGGAGCCGTGTACTTCTTCAATATTTTTATGTCCCCTCCTTAGCCCAAACTTGTTTCATATATAAAATTAGCTCTTATGGTCCCCTAAGATTTAATTGCCTCTATCAGGGGGGGCCATTTGAAGGGATTCACTTGTGCATCACTTTGGCTTAATTAGGAAGCTTTTTTAATTTGAATTTGGGGCCACTTTTTTGAGATTTAGGACCTAGATCTTTTGCATATAAAGCAAGCTCAGTTGTTAATCATAATCGTCATTGAGGATATTTTCAACTTGTGCTTTCAATTCCTATTGAGGAGTCAAGCTTGGAGTAGAAGTTTTAAAGATAAGAGATCCTCCCTCATCTATTGGTTTCTCTAATAAGGTGAAGTCACTCTATGATCTTATTCAACTAACCATGTCTATGCTTGTGCAAAATAGAGACATCTTGGAGCCAAGGATTGGACATTTGTCTTTCGATTATTATAGCTCAAACAATACCAATCAATCATATCCATTAATTGCAATCTATTCAACAAGACCTGGGATCCATTGAATATCAATCTTGGAGCAAACAAAGGACACACCTCTAGTCACCACATTCAAATGCACCCCAACCCACCACATCATTCAGAGACACTTGATCCTATGAACATATACAGTGATAACATGCTCGGCATTCGGCAATATTTTCCATATGTATTTGTTTTCCTCATTCACCTCATAAGAGAGAGATCTTGAATTCATCAGGTCAGCTATATTTGGTAATGACCCCAATAGTTAAACAAATCATCAATAAGCTATATAAACAAACATTCAATTCATTGATCTTACATAAGCAATGCACCATCAAGAGAGTCAACCAAGATAAGTAAGGGTCTGAGGTGTACATATACAACTAGAGCAATTCTCATACAGGTAACATCAAATCATTACAATTCTCAAGTGGAGAGAGTAATTGCATTTGAAATCACTTTCGCCCATCGTATATCTAAGCTAGTCCAAGAATCAGTAAAGTTGAAGATTTAATGTAGTCTTTAACTTGGAGAAAATGATTCTGCCACTACAAATCCACCTGGGCAATATATCCTCAAGGGGTCACATCGATACCAACAGAAGATTTCTCACTTGTGGTCTTCATTAAGCCATACTATAGGCTACAAAGTTGTGGGCATATCAAACTACATCCTTCACAGGCAAAGTAATATATCTCCATTTAGAGTCGCAGATCATCAATCAAAGTCAATCATCAAGACTAAAAATACCACAATACCTCTTCCTTTCATTATCCCACTCATTGTAATAGTATTTCAAGTCATATACACCACTCTTAGAAGCATATATATCTCCACTCATATCTTTATGGCCCTATGCAATTATCTAGACTATTTGCATACTACATTGAATTATAGCATCCCATCTACACCAAGATCCAAGTTACAAGTTTATCGTGTATTTATCTTGTGTTGGTGGTTATCTCTAAATGATCTCTAATATTGGTTTTCAAGTGTGTTTATCACTAAAATTTTATATCATTTGGTGTCTAGTTTTACTTAGGTAGCATTGTATATGTTTAATATATGAGATTCTATTTATTATCAATGCATGCTTCTATCATTTGGTGTTTGGTACATTACAAAGACTCATGTTATGTAATCATTTGACACTTAAATTTCTCCATATATGCTCATGTGATAGTAACAACTATTTCTAAGGATGAAAACCCTTGGGCACTCATAGTTTAGATAGGAACCCAACCCTACTTGGGAGGTGGATTTTGGATGGATCCACTTTTGAGTTTATTCGTAGAGTTTTGGATCTAATAAAGGAGTTAATATATAGATTGGGGGTTACATGAATCTTTATAATCTTTTCTAATTTGGGGAAAAATCTAGTAGAACATTTCTTGAAGAAAATTGCAAGTGGTTTTAGGATGTTTAGAGATGTTATTTATATGAATTTCCTTATATGTGGGAGGGCTAGGGTTTGAAGAAGAATCACGTATTGGTAATCACATTTCTCCATCCTCCTATAAATTTTGAATAGGAAATTTTAGTGACATATTTGGCATCTTATCAGCTTGATATAGTAGAGCATTTCAAACTTTCAAAGCTACCATTTATTCTCTAGATGGCTTCCTTGGATGTGTTCAATGTAGATGTTGATGGTTTGTAGAGATTGGCATCCTAATCTCCATCAACTAAGTTGCAAACTTTCCCTTCTCATATCGAGTTGCTTATGGCATCATGAAGAGTACACAGAAGCATACAATCAATTCAAGTATGTAAGTTACTGCATCAAAATTTGTAGATGACAAAAGAAATACATTCTTCTTGTGACATTATAGTCTATAAACTGATATATTTCTGGATTCGATTGTGTAAACTAATCTCTTTAACATTATAGTCTGCTAATATTTTCATCACACCTGGTATGAAGTATAATCAATTCTAATTTTTTCCCAGTATATTATTACTTCTTTGAGATTGTACTATTTAGTTTAATTCAATCTTTTCTATCATTTTCTATACAATGTTATTGGTTTTTGCAATGAACAAACACCCCAAAATATGACAGTGGTCAGAAATTCAAAGTGTAGTGAGTCATTTTCCAAGTGTTTGAAGAGCTTCTTACAATCTACTTGGGAGCTCTTATTTTTAGGCTCATTCTAAGCTTCTATCATTGTCACTTCCTGTAGCATTTGTGTCTGGACTTTCAATTTAGTTATATTATAGAATGTTGTGTGTATAGAACAATTGTTAAGTATTTTATAGCCCACCCTAGTAGTCTCACAACAACTTCAACCAATGTGCAATGTGGAAATAGTAATCTAAATATTTTATCTAATCTTTGGAGACCTACTAAAGGCCATTTAAGGATTTTAATGATATCAAGCAATATTGATCTTTTCTAAAATGGCAATGTTGTCAATCTTATAATTTTTATTTATCAGGGCAAGAACTTGAACCGTAGAACTCCAAAACATACTTTGATTATTAGTCCAGATTTAGCTCCTTAACATCTGGTTGGGAGCTCCTATTTTTAGTCTCTTTGGATTCTATCATTATCAATTTCTGAAGCTTTTGTGTCTGGACATTCAATTTAGTTATGCTATTGAATGTTCTATGTATATAACATTTCTTATGTATGCAAGAACTTGAACCGTAGAACCCCAAAACATACTTTGATAATTATTCCAGATTTAGCTTCTTACAATCTACTTGGGAGCTCCTATTTTTAGTTTCCTTCTTGGCTTATATCATTATCACTTTCTACAGTATTTGTGTCTGGATTTTCAATTCACTTATATTACTAAATGTTGTATGTATAGAACTTTTGTTAAGTATTCTACAAGCTGCCCTGGTAGTCTCACAACAGCTTCAACCAATGTGCAATATAGAAATAGTAACTTGAATATTCTATCTAATCTTTGGAGACCTAGTAAAGGCCTTTTTAGGATTTTAATGACATCTAGCAATATTGATGTTTTTTGAAATGGCAGTGTTGTCAATCTTATAGTTTAATTTATCAGGCCAAGAACTTGAACCATAGAACTCCATGGATCTAATTTTTGTATTGTGTTTCATAAAAAATATAATGTTATTTTTATTTTAGCAAATTAAAAATGATAGCACGCTCAATAACCCAAAAAATAAGTTTTTTTTGCAATATAAAGCATACAACCATGACTGATACTAATAATAAGCTAGCTTTGGCTGATATATTATCAGTTTGAAATTGGTATAATTGTAAGGGAAAACAAGAGATGAAAAAATTGCAAAGACATAAAACCTTCACTAACACACTTAAAAAAGGGACAACTAAAGCACATCTCCTATAATAGCATCAAGATGCACAATTGTTATAGAATGAACAAGTTTTTGCTGGGGAAACACATTGGCAGGAACTCTTTGCATTGGTCGCTCTGATAATACATCTAAATAATCTTTATCATCAATATCCTTTAGGTCTGATATCTCTAAATCCAAAAAGAATAAAAAGAATAGATTTTTTAATTCCATTCAAGAAAATGAGAAAGGCAACTTGCATGTATTGTGTCACATGTCAAAAAATATAAAAGAAAATCAACGATGGCAAGTTGTAATGACCATTCTTAGTAAAGAATTTTAATATGAAAAAACAATCCAAATTAAGACTTGGATGTTAGAAATAAATGCAAACTAACTATATTCTGTAAAACAGTTATGGAGAGTACAACATATTTTTTATAGGAAAGACTACTACAATTTGTTGCAATGGTTGTTCACAAAAACTTTGCAATAGTGCTTTATAGTTTTACCTATAAATGATCTTGGAAAAAGTAAAATTAATTGGTATGTTATTACTAAGATTTGATAAATGGATTACATAATAGGAGGGGAATCACTTAGTATGTAATTACTGGTCTTATAGCCAATTTAACAATCAACATTGCATAGGTGTAATTTGGACAATTCACCATACATATATTTTGTACACTTGTATAGAAAGTGAATAGGATCTTCCCAACAAAAAAGGGGAAGAAGCATTCTGGTGTTAGAAATATCTATGATGCTCCTTATGAAGAATTTAGAGGAATAAACATAGACATCTTTGTAGAGATTCAGTTTGATATCACTAGCAATGTTAGAAATGATATAGTACAGTTTTGAAACTTCAAAGATTTGACCTATCTAACAAGATTAGAAAATTATTATGTACACAAGTATTAAGTTTTGTGATATGTGACCTTGACCTAATAGGCTATGACTATAATTTAAAAATAATCAAGCATGTTGAATATTCACTCGAAAACAAGATTCAAAAGAAATGAAGTAGCTGATTACCTAACAAATCTAGGAGTTCGTCTATATTGTGGTCTTGAAGGAGGTGATATATGTGTGAAATAGAAAATAAAATACAAGAAAGAATTATGTGCAATGCAGATTTCATATATAGCTGAGTTAAAGGATCAGCACTCATAGTTCTTTTATAAATTCAAGCACCAAGAATTTGTTGTAAAAGCAAAGAAAGTTACTAAGGATGATAACAACAAAAAGTGAGGGAACTGAGAGGCCTTTAAGATGGTGGTGATTCAATAAATTTGAAATAGGAATGATAGTTTATATAATATGAAGCATGGGAACTATTAATTTAGTTTGAGTTTTAACTGTGAAGCAAATAAAATAATGATATCCTTAATATTCAAAAGACAAAATTTTCTCCATCTTCATAATGCCTTTTCAAGTGTTGAAACTATATTGCAGATTTGACTTGACTAACTTGATATCATGATCAAAATTAAATAGAAAAAAATTATGTCTGTAAGATTCAACACATTTTTTAGTCGTCTCAAAGGTAATCACCATTGATAGTCATTATATCAATGATATGTCTTCTCAATTTGTAAATTTGTAGTAATATTTATAAGACAAGGGGGAAATTTAGTACACAGGTGCCTCCAAGAATTTGTTAATACATTCTATTTTGGTTTTTGCAGATGGTTCTTCCACTAGGTGAGGATTCACTAGCAATTACTTTTGTTTATTTCAACCATAATAGGAAAATTTTGGCAGCTTCTGCAATAGATGGAATGATTTATATGTTTGATATCCTTTGATGTGAAGCATAGGAGGATTGTCCACTAGTCCAATATGCATGGAAATAGATTGGACAATTGATTGTATAAAGAAATTTTCTTGTTGACCATTCTAGCAAAAATTGGTGAGTCTAGTTTATAGCTTGTCCAATCATCCTTATAAACTTATTGTTTTGTCTCCATTTAAGAAAAAATTGATGTCTGGTTTATGCTTTTGGTTATTGTCCTTATAAATCTTACCATTCTATTTCCCATCAAGTATTGACCATGGGATGTTTCAATATTGTGTCGTGTGGTCCTTGAATGTTAGCTATTGGATATGTTGTACTTCACAATGTAAAAGATATGTTTGCTAGCTTGCCAATAACTGGTTGGCCGGCACATGATTCAATAGTATGCAACATGAAGTTTGAACCTGATAAAGCTAGCATTTTGAGCTTTCGTGTAGATGGAAAGGTATGGATATGATTTTGATGGAAGTTTGTAATTGGCTTCTCTTAAGTGGATGATTTATGCCTTTTAATGTCTATAGCTTATAATTTCTTGAACATTTACTTTTCCTTGGAAGCTAATAATATAGAGATATATTTTTGTAGATTTTTTAATGGAGTTTGCATAACCAAGGCCAAGTTTTGTGGTCACAAGATTCTGGCAAGTGAGTATCAATATTTATATCAACCTAGTGCTAGTTAAATGACTTGATCATTAATTATTTGTGATAGCTTATACATGTGGAAAATGGCATTCTGATAACTAAGTAATTTTATAAATTGATAGAAGTGACCTCCATTAAGATTGTTTTTGAAACAACACATCTCCATTATTTAGATGATAGGATCAAGATTGAAGAAAGGAAAAGTCATTGAAATAATATCAATTTTTATTTCAACACATTGGGAAGAATTTTAAGAGGCTTATTTAGGTTACTGATCTCATACAACAAATTTCTACTTTTCTCTAGCAACAACATAAATTTAGACTCCACATTCTCCTTTCATAGTTTTCTATTGAGATCTCTTGTCAGGTTATTCCTCATTTCTTCATGCATTTTATTTAACCCCACTCTTGCCCTTGTGAATGCATTCTTAGTTTGGATTATACAATCTCTTACTTCCTCCATAGTTATATGCCTGGCATCTATAACATAGGAAAATAATTCGATACCATTGAGAGTGAGGTACTTATATTTGACATTTTGTGTGGGTTATAGAGACGAGATGACGATTTGGCAAGTCCATTCATTCCTTTTACTACTATTATGTATTTACACCATCTCATCTATATTTATATCTTTTCATTGTATAATGGTCTTGTCAGTACCCCTTGCAATTGCATTAAAATATAAAATTGTATTTTATTCTTGTATCCTAATATAAATGAAAATGGTATCTTGATTTCCCTACACTTTCAAACTCACTCATTTATTTTTAATTCACTTTGGCTTTCATTAGACTACTATTCCAACTTTTTTATAATGTCCACATATTATAAATTTTGAAATTATTGAATTGTGCATGTACATAAGCTTGTTCCTAAGGTGTGGTTTTTAAAACTTTTGTAGGGGCCAGCAACATATTGAATGCCCTGTTGTTACCTCTTTTTATTCTCATTCTTAGGTTAGGTGTTATTGGAGCTGCTCTTGCCACTGTTATCTCTCAGTAAGTGAACACTTATGGTCATCAAATGTGACAATCTATATTTATTTTATCATAGTTCTTTCCTCCAACATGTGAGTTGTCCTTAGAGAGAAAGTTTTGAGAATGTCATATTTGATGGATCAGATTGATATTAAGGTTATGAAATCACTCCAATCCCACCATTGGTTTTGGATGACCCTGGACACCTACCAAATGATATTCCAAAAGATGGAAATTAGAACTTTTGGTTAATCACACTAACTTTTATTACAGCCACTTTAGGGACTAGGCCTAATTTGCTACAAGACAAAGGAAGTGGTCCTTTTTCAACCTCCTAATCAAATGCAGCACTTGGAACATTTTCAATATCATGAATGAACACCAAATCTCATCTTTTATCAGCAAATTCCACCCCTAACTCTTTTCATGCACTTAATAGCACATTGAAGGACAATGACATCTTAATGCATGTCCCAAGGGTTTATCTTTTTCTCCCAAGGCCTACATTTCCCCTATATGAAACCAAAAGAATATTAAAGTACATCTTCATACCTTGCAAATCACCAATTTTCAGATTTTTCCCATAGTGGAGTTGCAAGATATGAGAAATTTTGTAATGAAGCCGTAGGTTCCGACAACAATTTTGCAACCTACATAAAAATATCAATAACTTAAGATTTGTGATAGATATAGACTTCAAACCAATTATCTCAGACCTCTATCTAAGCATAACATTCTTTCCCAGAAATAAGTCCTTACAAATCTATACAATACCAAAAAAATAGTCAATTTTCTATAGAAACGCAATTTTTTTATTGATTCCAAAACCCTTGCTATACAACCACTTCATCTCCTTGCCTATGGACACCATTACCTCCTCCATATTACTGGAAACATCATTTTTTCCAACCACAAAGTGGTTCTTGAGTAGTTTTTGCACTTAGTGCAACAAATTTACAATTTGACAAAAAGTTGCTAATTAAGCAAGTTGACAACTTTATGCAAAAAGTTGTAAACTCCAAAAATGCCAACCAAGAACTGATTAGAGAAGTTTAGAAACATGCTTTAAAAAAATACAATAGAACCTCCTAAATCTTTGGATCCTATTCTTATTATGAAAATGCAAATAAATGTCCAATTTGACCCATGTTAGAAGACAAGGCTTATAATGCACCTTCTGTCCCTTGGCCTTACAAACTTGGGCTAATTACAAATATGAAATGAAGAGTTAAAATATCTTATCCCTTGGATGAATTTGAGTGTGCTCCTGCACCATGAACACTTCCTTCACAACCTACCCCTTCAACTAGTCTTAATTAGCCCTTGCCCAAAGAAGGAACACCACACCCCACTTAACTCCAAGACACCCAAGTGTGAAATAGTCTTCATAGACCTTCTAAAACATAATAGTTCCAAACTCCCAAGGTTTCATCACTCACCATATTCCCAAATCAACAAACCCTTATCTCTAGGCTCAATAACCTAGGTTTTTTTACTGAAACCTCCCTTCCCTACAACACAGATCCAATAAAAATTCTAACACCTCCAACTACCTTCTTATAGATATAATCACCCATAAAACATACCCTTCTTCATTAGGATCCATCTAACTAATCGTTGTTGTTCTATAGGGTTGAAAAACTAGACTTTAACAATGTTGTATCAAGCAATTGTTTCTTTTCCAAGCCATTTAATTTGCAACCTTTTAAATCTATGCAAAGATAAAGTTGGAGCAAGAGATTTTTTTTCTCAAAGGTGTCCTCTGATTGTAAAGTAGAAAATCAGAAGACACCTTTGAGAAGAAAAATTATCCTGCTCCAACTTTATCTTTGCAGAGATTTAAAAGGTTGCAAATTAAATGGCTTGGATAAGAAACAATTGCTTGATACAACATTTTTTTTTAAAATTGACCAAACATTGGTGGAAATTTTGACCAATTCTTAATAGTTTTCTACCAAGAACTGGTTGAAATTTCTACTAATTATAAAAAAATTGATTGGTGGAAATTTCCACCAATTCTTGATAGTTTTCTACCAAGACTTGGTTGAAATTTCCACCAATTATATTAAAAAATTGACCAAACATGGATGGAAATTTTGACCAATTCTTGATAGTTTTCTACCAAGAATTGGTCAAAATTTCCACCAATTCTATAAGAAATTCAACCAAACATTGGTGGAAATTTTGACCAACAATGAAAAATCAGAGCTAGCAAAAAAAATTTTAAAATTTACAAATGTGTTGGTTGAAATTTTGACCAACACATGCAGGTTGGTTGAAATTTCAAACAAGAAAAATTACCATGAACTGGTTGGTCAAAATTTTCACCAACCTGCGTCAAAATTTTGACCAAAATTCATCAAAAATTGAGTTCAAATCTACTAGTGATTTGATCATCCTATTAGGAGTGGCCTGGTTAGAGGTCTTGAGAATAATTCAATGGAATTGCCACCTTGTTAGACCCAAGGATAAAAATGTGATTGGTACAAAATGGGTATTTAGAAATAAGTTGAATGAAGATGCAAAGGTATCAAGAAACAAAGCAAGATTGGTATACAAAGGTTATTCTCAAGAAGAAGGTATTGACTATGGTGAGACTTTTGCTCCTATGGTATGACTATAAGGTGTTAGAACTTTACTCGCATATGCAGCACATAGAGGATTTAAAGTATATCAAATGAATGTTAAATCTGCATTCTTGAATGGAATTCTTGATAAAGAAGTTTACACTGAGCAACTAGAAGGTTTTGTAGATCCTAGCAAAGGAGACATCGTTTGCAAATTACACAAAACATTATATGGTCTTAAGCAATCTCCCAGAGCTTGGTATGAAAGACCTCAATATAATTACTTGGTACAAATTGGTTTTCAAAAGACTAATGATAACAGTAATATGTATATCAAAGAAGGACTAGATAAGAAAATTGTGTTGGCAGAAATATTTGTTAATGATACTCTATTTATAGGAAATGATGACTTATGCAAAGCATTTGCAGAAGAAATGAGTAAAGAATTTGAGATGTCCATGTTTGGTAAAATAAAATTCTTTGTTGGATTGGAAATACAACAGAACAAGAATGGTATCTACATCACTCAATCTAAGTATATCAAGGAGATACTGAAGAAATTTGGAATGGAAGATTCAAGACTAGTTAGAACACCTATGTCTACTGGACATAAGCTTTCCAAAAATGATGATTCCAAAGAAGTAGTTAAGACCACTTACAGATCAATGAATGGAAAATTATAGTATGTAATACACATAAGGCTTGATATTGCTCTAGCAGTTGGAATAGTGGCAAGATTCTCAGCAAATCCTAAAGAAAATTACATGATGGCAATCAAGAGAATCATGAGATATCTAAAAGGTACTAAAGACTATGGTTTATGGTACAAACTTGGAGGCAATTTGGACTTGAAATTATTTACTAATGTTGATTGGGTAGGAAGTCTTGATGACAAAAAAAGCACTAGTGGTGGGGCATTCTTTCTTGGTAAAAGACTAGTATCTTGGACAAGCACGAAGCAAAATTGTACATCTCAATCCATAGCAGAGGCAGAATATGTAGCAGCAATAGTCAATTGTTCTAACATTGTTTGGTTAAAATAACTATTGGAAGAAATGAAGGTAGAGATCAAAGATCCAGTTGTCATATATTGTGATAACACCAGTGCAATCAACATATCAAAGAATCTAGTAATGCAATCCAAAACAAATCATGTTGCTACAAAATATCACTTCTTAAGAGAGTTGGTGTAAGATAAAGAAGTCAAATTGGAATATGTGAATACAAAGGAATAGATTGCAGATATATTCACCAAACCATTACCTAAGGATGCAATTATGTATCTAACAAGTAAGCTAGGGGTCATTCCTCTATTTGAAATTCACTAAATGTTGTTTAGTGAATGCATCAACTAGAACTTGTTGAAGATCAATTAGTTCGTGCAAGAATTGGCAGGGCATATTGCAGATGAATCAGTACTTAAGGTACATTGGTATTTACAGAGTTATTATCTTTGGCATGTGTTGTCAAAGAGGGAGAGTTTACTATCATATCTCTGAGAAATTTTTGGAACCAGAATAAAGTTAGAAACTAGACAGGGATAAGTCTTCCAAAGAATAAGTATATTGAAAGAGGGAGGATGTTCTGAATGAACTTGGTAATAGTAGTTGTAGACAGAATCCAGTGAAAGGAAGAGCTCATACTGATAGAGGGAGTTCTCAAATCTAAAATCCAAAATTTCATTCTGCTATGACATGTTGTGTTGCCATCAATGCCAATGAGGAAGATTTTTGGATACAATTGGTTAATTGTGTGTTGTCTTTGATGTGACACAAATGTCATTATCATTATCAATCAGTATATGTCGAGCCCACTCAAGCAATGAAGATAGTTATTAGTGTCTACTGAGAAATCCTATGTTTTCCTAGTTCAAAAGGCAATGTCTATCAAGTTCACTCGAGCATCAAAGGAAAAGCTATAGTAAGCAAGTGTTAACCGAGATCACTCAGGTTATGAAGGAAAGTTGGATAGAACCAATGCTAACCGAGCTCACTTGATTGCCAAAGGATTTTTACAAGTTTGTAGTGTTAACCAAGATTTTGTTGGTTAACAAAGGAAATTTTTTCTGAGTTAGTTTCTACCAAGTAGGGTCAACTAACGGAGGATTTTCTTATTTTGTTGTATTAAGCTTAATTGACTTATCTATTGATTCCAACTGACTAAGGTGATGAATATTGATTATTGTAAGTTGTATTTGAGCTAACTTGACAAAATGGAAGATATAGGTATAAGGTCAAGTTGTGATTTCAAAGCGTGTGAAAAAGTGGAATAGAATGTGCAAATTGTGATGATTTGATTGAATATCTATTGATGAGTAGAGGAAGCAAATTTGAAGGATAAGCAGAATATCCTTGTGGTACAACAAAGCCATATTCGATTAGGAAGGATCAAGTACAAGGTAGAACAAAGATCTAAAATCAGCAATTCAATTTCATTTAAATCAGTTCATCTCATTGTTACTCTCTAACCATTGTCGTAGTGATCTAAATCTCCTAACAGAGTTAGCTTAATAGCTATTTACAAATCCTCTAACAAGGTGGCAATTCTATTGAATTGTTCTCAAGACCTCTAACTAGGCCACTCCTAATAGGTGATTAAATCCTTTAACAAGGTCACACCTAATAGTTTTTTTTGTAACCTTTAACAGGGTTGGCTCCTAATGGGGCTCACTTCAAAAGAGTGAAAATTAGTAACTAGTTGCTATTGGTGGTTTTTTCCAAATTGGGTTTCCATGTTATATCCTGGTGTTAAATGTGTTCATGTTATTTTCTCTTATTTGTTTGAAACTAAGATAAAGTAATGGTAATCACAAATAACATCTAAAGTTTTATATATTAATATTTTATAAAGCTAATCCAGTTATTATAGAGTTACAGCATTTTTTGTGTCTACCAAGCTTCAGCAGTGTTTAGTTATCTGTTTGCATTTTGTATTGACATCTGAGGGATCTAGGATTTATTTTTGTAGTAATTGAATCACCTCTCCCCTCTCAATTACTCCTCTTATATTTCCAACACTATTATACATCTTCTAATCTTTAGATCAAGCTCCTTTAAACTTCTTTCTCCAAGCATTGTGCTCTTATACCAGTTGCTAGCTAACTAAAAGGGGGGGTGCGGGGGGGTTAATTAGTTATGTCCAGCTATCAGGTGAACCCTTCAAATACTTTGGTACCAATCAAACTATGAAAACTTCAGTAGAAATCACTTGGTGATCTCATTCAACTTCACAATTAGTTCTTATTGTAATTTGCTCAAAACTATTAACTCAACATTCAATACTTTACTGAATACTAGTATTATAAATTTACTGTTACGTAGTTGTTACCAAGGTGGAGTAAAAATTAAATACCATGAAGTTTAAATTGAAACATAACAATGATCACACATTTAACACAAAAAAAATTAATGAGAAAACCCTGTGAAGGGAAAAATCACCTAGGACAGGCAATCTTAATAATTTCTCTTTTGAAGTGAGATCTTCTAGGATCCAACCGTGTTAAAGGTTTACATAAAAATTGCTAATTTGACCTGGTTAAAGGATTTACACCAAAATACCACCTAGACCTTATCACTCTTTGATCATGTCTAAAGAGTGGCCTTCTCTAAATGACTTATAAACATAACTAATAGATGTTACCATATAGGATTTTACAGAATTGTTAGGTCCATTCAGTTAAGATATTTTTCTTCTATAATTGTTAGAAAGTAATAGTCAAATGATCTATTAGGTTTAGCACTACCTTGCTTGTTCAAATCTTTGTTCTACTTGATCTTCTTCCTAATCTCATTCTTTTTATATCTTACTAGTTGATTCACACCTTTACTCTTTCACTTTGCACTTAACTCTTCTTTGATCTTATCTTTTCTCTATTCAATTCTCCTAGCTTCTTTCAACTTCTTCTTCAATAATAGTTTGCATCTATTCAACATTCAACCAACAACTAAAAACTTGTTCCAGTGTCTCCTTAAATAGTAATCTCTCTAAGATGGGGGGTGAATCAATAATGTCCAGTTATCCTATAGTCCCTTCAAACACTTTAGTACCAATCAAACTTCATGAACTTCAATAGAAATCACTCAGTGATATTGCTCAACTTCATAATTAACTCTTATTAACAATTTACTCCAACTGTTAACTCACTATTCATTACTTTACTGAATATCAATATTATAATTTTATGGTTACCTAGTTATTATTGAGTTGAAGTAAAAAGTAAATACCATGAAAATCAAGTTGCAACATAACAACAATCATATATTTAGCACCAATATTTTTAATGTGGAAACTCTATAAAGGGAAAAACTACCTAGGATCAACAACCTAAATAATGTCACTATTCTGAAGTGAGCTCTGCTAGGAGCCAAACTTGTGAAAGGTTAACATACACATTGTTAATGTGACCTAGTTAGAAGATTTACACCAAAATATCATCTAGACATTATCACTTCTTGATCCTATCTAAAGAGTGGCTTGCTCTAAAGGACTTATAAACACAACTAATTGATGTTACCATATAGGATTTCATAAACTTTTTAGGCCTACTCGATTAAGAGATTTTTCTATTACAATTCTTAGAAAGTAACAAAAAAATGATATGTTAGGTTTAGTACTACCTTTCTTATTTAGATCTTTATTCTTCTCGATCTTCTTCTTGATCCATTTATTTTGATCTTTTACTAGCTGATTCACACCTTTACTCTTTCACTTTACACTTAACTTTATTTTGATCTTCTTTCTTTTCTGCTTGGTTCTCCTAGATTCTTTTAGCTTCTTCTTTGCCAACAATAGTTCACATCCATTCAAAATTCAAACAACAACCAAAAAATTTCTCCAACTTCTCCTTAAATAGTAGTCTCTCTGCTTTCATATTCTCTCAAGTTTTCCACTTAAACATAGTCATCAATCTTAAATTTACCATACTTAGTCACTTAGAAAATAGAGCTTTGTGTTCATTCTTATCCTTCTTCAATATCTATCATCATATCTTCATTGTATTTTTCCATCCATAGATCTTGTAACAAAATTTGACTTTATCCTTTGAAGTTCTTGAACATTCTTTGTTTTCACCAAAATTCAGCCTCAAATCTTACCTTTATAAGCTTTTTCTTCTAGCTATTACTTAGTGAACATAATATTTCACTTGGGTAAAACATCACTCAATTAATACTAAACTTTCTCAATTAACATTAATATTTTGACTTGCTTTGCCAACTGCTCAGTGACAATTGTAGTCACTTGGTAATAAAATCAATGAAGATTATTGGAAAGAATGCAAACCCCATGGAATTTATGCATATTGGAATGACCCCAGATCTAGAAGCCATAATCTAGGAGATTGGTTCAAATCTTTCAACTGGGCTTAAGTAAGTTTTCTTTCTTTATCTTCTTATTCGGTTTATATTCATTGTCATATAGAACTAGCTAGAAAGGAAATTCTCTCTTCTTCTTTATGTTTTTATAAAGGTTACTCGATTAATGTCTTTCCCTAGAGACCAAACATTAATTTATAAACAACTAGTCTTTTGAATTTCCCAACCTAGATAATTTTTAAGGATCTTCCTCTAGAAATTCTACACACTCAAATTTTGGAAAGGATGGACCTTTCTCTACATTTTTAGGAGTAGATATAGACTATAATGACAAGAAAGAAATCAAACTATTAATCAAAATGAACCCGAGGAATAAAATTGAAGATAAAATTAGAATCATTACAAATAGGTCTTATAATGATTTACAATATTCAAAATTTGAAGGATAAATAAATAATATATCACTTCTAAGTAAATACCAAACAAAGGAGATAGAGTATTTGTCAACACACGGGTATTCCAAGATGAATAAGATATTCCCCAACCTGATCAACAAAGGAAAAATATTAAATCGGTCCCAAGGAAACATAGATACCTCAGAAACTTGTAAGAATTTTTAGCTTAAAAGTCTCATAAGAAAAGACATGGACAACAAAGAAGAAGGAGGGATAGTTGAAGAGGAATACAATTTACAGGAAAGGATATGTAACTACTTTGAATATGTAAACAACAACAGAAGGAAAAAAGAAACAATGGAACAAAACAAGATAAAACATGGGAGAAAAATATGGAAGAGGGGCTTAGATTAATGAATAGTAAATAACATGAGAAGGAAATAAAAAGAATGGAGCAATGTGATCAATTCATAAAACAAAATATCTTCATTGAAGATATAAGAGAGAATCTTTAAAATATAAGGAGGTCACTAATGAGTTTGTATTAATTCATAATGGAATAGGAGACCAACTCATCATTTAGGAGGAAGCTCACAAAAAGCATCTGGAAATCATTCAAAATAGTCAAAACCTACAACAAACATCTAGAACAATGAATGACATGGAGCAAGAGGCATTAAAAGAATCTAGGAAAATCAGAATCATTCAAGAAAAGAAGGTGTCGAAAAAAATAGAGGTACAAGAAGAGAGGCTAGTAGTACAAGAAAATGCAAAGGATGGAAATTTTAATAAGGAAACAGAGATTGAGTGTGATTACAATGCACAAAAAAAATCGGATTTTCATCCCAGACATGAACAAGAAAGGAGAGAATATAGAAAATAGCCACAACTATAATGTTGAATCAGAAAAATGTCATATTCCTATAAGTGATGAAACAAACCAATCTCAGGTTATAACTAAGATCCTAGAGAAAATCCAAGTCAATAGAGTCACAAGTGAAGAATTAAACTCACTCACTCTACAAATTATCCTAAGGTGGAAGCAGTAAAAATAGGTAACAACAAAAAAAATCTTAGCAATCAAAGATATCGACAAAGGAAAGGAAAGGGTAAAAAGTACAGAAAATGAGATAGATTCAATCTCTCCATAAAATAACCCAGTCCTTAATGATAAATCAATAGAAAATAAAGAAGAGATCAAAAGTTCCAGAAGAAGCAAAAATAAGGAAATTAAGCAGAAGCACTATAAATTTTGGCAAACACCAAACAATGGAAAAAAAAATTGAAGATTTGGAGTCAAAATCACTCATTCAATAAATAATCACATGGAAAAAGGTTCCTTCACCAATTGGGATGTTGAGATGAGGAATAATTGGAAAAACTGAATCATACCTACTATATATTATTCTAAAGCTAATGAGACTGCTAGAGCCTTGTGTAAATGGGTACCACCTCCTACAAGATGGTTCAAATTAAATTTTGATGGTTCTTATTAATGATCCAAACCCCTAGGAAAAACCTCTAACAACTTAGTCTAGTTAGAAGCTCTGAAGGAAGGTCTAAAACTAAGTCTAAAAGTGGGTATTAATAAGCTATGTATAGAAGCAGACTCCCAAATAGTACTTAATTCTTTAAGAAGAAAAAAATACATAATTGGACTCTAAATTCCAAATTGGAAGATGTTATCGAATCCTAAGCAAATTTCAAGAAACTAAAATCAACCACATCTATAGAGAAGGAAATAGAGAGGTTGGTACTTTGGCGAACAGAGGTGAAGGAGAAGATATCACTCTAAGTAATTTAGAACTAGTAACTTTATAGTATAATATTAATATTATTGACACTTTGACCTTCCCTTAGTAATCACCTCTTCTGTCACTTATTCATCTTTTTAGTAGACCCCACTCCCCTTTATATAATTTTTATTATAATAAAGATAGGATACTGATAAGATTAAAATAAAACTTTAAATTGTTGGTCCTGATATAGGCATCTTCAGTTGGCAAATTGTATACTCTAGCTACAATTATATAAGAGACTAGGTATTTCAATCTAGTTTTTCTCTACTCTTTTTTGTCTTTATATCTTATTATGGCTCCCCTTATTGATTCAATATTGTTGATTCATCCTCTCTTATCCTTTTGATTACCCATGGCTTCCCCTTCTAACCTTAATCAATAAACCCATGTTAATATCTAGTTTATCTTGTTATCCCTTTTCTCAAACAAGGAAAATGGATCTCATGAGACACAATTAGAAATTTCAAATTTGGATTAAACAAATTATATCTAAGTTCAAACTCTCCCATACTATAACAACTTTAGATGACATGGAATTTAACACTCTTTAGTAGTTTAATACTTTTTAAAGCATCCTTGTTAAAAGATATAATAAAGCAAAGAATAATTATATAATGCAAACTAAGTAAAATCATATTACTAAATTTAAAACTCAAGACATAATATAAGGCTTTCAAAATCTCAAAATTATGTAATCACAAGATCTCAAAATCAATTCAAAGGCTTTTTAGTCCTCAATTTTCAAAACTATAATATCAAAGAATAAATTCAAATTCCAATTAATAAATCATAATCAAATAGAATGTTTACATCATTTAAAAAATCTTAAGATCTTCAATAAAATCTAAAACAAGTCTAATGAAAATTTGCAATCCAATATTGTTTTAAATTTAATCTCCTTGTAAAACTCTCCACTTATCAGATGATCTGAATTAATTATAACTTAGGACTAGATGAAGAACTTATTCTACTAATTTTCTCTTGATATGGAAGACACTAATAAAGATCTTGCCCAAGAAAGTTATTCCTTTTGTAGATTTTTACCTATCTAGGGTGAATACAAATAAAGTTACATATCAAACTCATATTGGATCAAAGGAAAGAAAGGATGTGATAAGAACAAAAGCATCTAAGTGGAAAATAGAAGGAAAAGGTGCAATAATATAACTATTTGTAAAGATGGATACTCTCTCAAGTAACTTTGAGCAATTGGGTCATGCCCCTTTTATTCTCTGTATAATTTAGGACCCTTGGTCCTGGGCAAGACTACATGTTTTCTTTCTCCATTCTTTCCTACCAGTGTTTGTTTCAACAAAGACTTTGTATTTATATTGTTAATATAATCTATAGGGATTTTCCCTTTTATCGATTAAAAAAAAATTTCATAAATAAAAATTATATTTTTAGAGGTTTCTTTCTTGATCATATAGTGAACTATTGTGTTTTTTAGAGGGTGCAGTCTCTATAAAAGGTTGTATTCTGATAATATTTATATAGATCAAAATGTAAGTTCTACAATAAGGTGGATTGTAATGTTGTTAGATGTTGAATAAATAAAATAGTTTTTATGTGTTAAATTTATTTTGATATTTGTTTTGCATTTCAAATTTATCATTTGGTATCAGAGCATTAGGATTATGTAGGTTTCAAGATGGCAATTAATTTGCAAATTCCAAAATTTGATGGAGCTGATTATCAATATTGATCAATCAAAATAAAGACCTTTTTGATAGGAAAATATTAATGGGACATTGTTGAATCAAGTTATGAGGAGCTCGAGAATTGGAATGATCTTCAAGGAAATGAGAGGAGAATCAGGAAGGAAGCTGAAAAGAAAAATGCAATGGCTTTATTTCATATTCAAATAGCTCTTAATAGGAGCTTGTTTCCTAGAATTTTTTATGCATAGACAATACAGGAGGCCTAGAAGACACTAAAAGATGTTTACCATGGAAATGATTAGATTAAGGTTGTCAAGCTACAAACCTTGAAAAGAGATTTTGAGAATTTAAAAATGAGAGAATCTGAAAATGTGGGAGATTTGTTTGCAAGAGTCAAACATGTGTGGTTAATAAAATGGCCACATTAGGTGAACCTATGAGCCAAGAACATGTGATATAGAAGGTGTTCAGATATTTAACCCCAAGATGGAATAATGTATCAATTATTATGGAAGAAAGTAAAGATTTATCCACCTTGGAGTATGATCTACGAACATTAATGAGAAGGATTTTTCTTCCCAATTACAAGTTTCAAAGACTGGTGGTGCTAGCAATAGCAATAACAAAAATAAAGGCTTGGGATGGGGTCAAAATCAAAATTATTTAAGTGGAAATAGATGAAGAAGAGGTGGTTAAAGAGGAAAAGGAAGATGAAGATTAGATAAAAGGAATATTTAATGTTATCATTGCAATAGGTATGGACACTTTGAGAAAGTGTATATTGAAATTAGGTAATAATAGTCATCCCAATTATGCTCAACAAAATGAAGATCCTTCCTCTAGTAAATTTTTTTGGTGGTTTGACAAAGCTGAAATTAACGTGAATATTTAATGTATACCTATAATACAATATTAAGGAATAATTAACTTAAATAACTTAAGTAAACAATATACCCCAACTATATGCTATACAAAACAAAATCAAATCAAGATAATAAGAACTCAAATACCTAAGATTTAATTTCTAAATATCTTTTTTTAGACATAATAACACATACAAATAGTCATACTAAAAGATGAAGGTATATTATCAACAAAGCTTAATTTAAATAACTCAGACTAATATATTATAGTCATTCAAAAATTATATTTAGTTATCATTAATTTAAACATTTTATTTTATAGATCAATCCAATTTAGTTCCTATTTCAAACTTATTTTATTCATCCCTCTAATAAATATAAATAATACAATTTAAAAGAATAAAAAAGAACTCTCTTTTATTTAATAATTTATCATCCTATTCCAATTATCATTTACACTAAAATTCTCATTCTTCCCCTAACTAACTTAGCCTTCTAGATATCCCTTAATTACTGCATACAGATGAATAAATAACCTAACCATATTACCTGACAAAGAAATTAACACTTTCTCATGAAAGAAAAGATCAATAAATTCTTAATATTATTATTATCCAAAAAGAAAAATCATTCACCTAAAGTTTTCATACTAGTCATAATCTCAAATATACATTCTACACAAAACCTAGCACATACCTTAAGTTTTTTTTTTAAATAAGAAAAATCTAATAAGTTTATTGACTTGATCAATGAGCTTATAATAATACCTTTGTTTATTTAATAAACTTGAATACCAACTTTAAATCAATTAATGGTAGCCTAAATCATTTTCCTTAAAGTTGATTCCTCGACTACAAGACTCAGCACCTCCATGCTAAATTTTTGCCCAAAAACATGCCTCCCATTCAAGAAATCTGCACCAAATTTAAGGAGAATCTTCTTTATTATTTTTTTATTTGTTTCCATTGTGCAACATTAATTCTTAAATATTTCTAGATATATAAAAAATTTAACAATAAAGGTCTTTGTTTCCGCTCAGTATTATTGATGTATTCCTTCCCCAATATTCAGTAAATTGCCCTTGTAATTAGAAAAGGAGCATTTCAAAGCACAACAAAGAGATGGGAACTAGAAATTGGATCATCAAATTCTATTTGAGGAATTAATCATTTTCAACTTTATCACAGTGTTCATGCTTGTAACATTTTTATTATTTACTCTAATCAACAATTGTATTAATCAGTAAAGCAGGTCACTCACATGAACATTGATCATTTATATCTGGTTAGTCATTTTCTATTTTATAATGAGATTTGGAAGCTTTTTTGTTGAATGATCTTTAGGAATTCAAACAAATGGATCTATTAAATTTCCTCAAGGTTTTCTGGTCGTGTCTCTTCACATGGCTTTTCTTAGACAATTTTTGTCTCTCTCTTTCAATCATCTATTAATTCATGATAATCTATTGGAGTAGTGGCATGCCAACAACTAGGGTTATCATCATCACACTATGAACTAAAAATTGGTTATTATTTCATAAATAGTTAGAAATATTATTTTATTGCAATTTATTATCATTAATCTCAATATGTTAAAATTTACACATATTAATTCATTATGAAAGGTACAAAGAAAACTGCTTAAGATCTTGTAATCTTCAACTGAGGTACCTAACAAAGCAGTATTGTCATTGATCCTAAATATTTGGAGGAAATTTATAGTAGTTGGTAATTAACCTTATTTATCTTTTTGGTATGTTAAGATCTTTATATAGTATGTTAAGATTTAGTTTTTAAATACTTCTCAAAAGATTATCACAAAATACTCTCTTGGATTCTTACACTTATCGATTCCTTATTTCTTTGTAACAAATAACCAAGATTTTGGTCAAGATGGATCTACTTTTGTAGATTCACTCAATAACCCCATAAATAAAGTTAGTAATTTGGAGGATCTACAAGATGGAAACAAGGAATTAACTCTCAATATCCCTAAAGTTATGGGGTATTTCTGCATAAAACATAACAAGGTGTAAACATTTGAAAAGATGTAAATATTGATAGCATCTAGAAGGTTATACCCTTCAGTAGTCTAGGAAAATGAGGGTATGCCCCTTTTAATTTTATACTTTATATAGGACCTTGGTCTCAAGTAACGTTGGAGGTCTTATTTCTCTATTCTTTCCTACCAGTGCCTGTTTGAATGGAGTCTTTGTAATCTCTTATATTGTTTAAGAATATAATCTATAGGGCCTCAACCTTTATTGATCAAAATAATAATAATAAAGGTCTTTGTATAGGACCATTCCATGACTTTTTTTTTGCTAAAATTTGGAAAAGGAAACTCGAGAATGAAGCAAAAAAGATTGCATCAATTAATATAAACTAGTAAGATATTTGAAAATTAATGATGCCATTTTGGTGATAGTTGACATGTTGACCAAGGTTGCCCATTTCTCACCTGTGCATACTACATACATAGCATGAGACGTAGCTCAGGTGTTCTTGTGGGACATTGTTAGACTTCATGACATTCCTCGTAAGATCATCTCTAATAGAAACTCATTATTCACTTCATCCTTTTGAAGAGAGTTGCAGGAAACTTTGGGCACTAGGCTCAATTTTAGTACAGTGTACCATCCTTAGACCGATGGTCAGACCAATCGAGTGAATTAGGTTTTGGAGGACATGTTACATATGTACGTGATGGACCATCAGGTCAAATGGGAGGAATACCTACATCTTGTAGAGTTTTCCTATAAAAATGGACACCATTCCTCCATAGGTATGCCACCTTATGAAGCCTTGTATGGAAGACTGTGCAGAACACCCTTGAGTTGGGATAGGATCAAGGATTGAGTATCTATTGGTCCTTAGTTAGTAAAGAAGATGGAGCAGCAAGTGACCTTGATTAGACAACACCTAAGAGAGGCACAGGATAGGCAGAAGAAGTATGTTGATGTGAAGAGGATAGATCGAGAGTATAAGTTGGTGATAGAGTTTTCTTGAGGGTGTGACCGCACAAGAGTTCGATTCAATTCAGAAAGGGCTCTAAGTTGTCACCCCAGTTCATTGGACCATTCGAGATCCTAGAGAGGATAGGACCAGTTGCATACCGTTTAGCTTTGCCACCTAGCCCGTCACGCATCCACGATGTGTTTCATATTTCAGTACTTAGAGGATACATTTATGATGAGTCTCATATTATAGATTGGGATGCTTTACAAGTGGAGTTGGATGGGAAGCTAGCTCTGGAGCCTATTTGTATTATTGCCCGACAGAGCCTAGCTCTTCGAGGCTGAGAGCTAGACCAAGTTAGGGTCCAGTGGGACTGTTATGATGAGGTCATAGCTTCATGGGAGGATGCAGCACGGATGCAATCTCAGTACCCTTATCTTTTTTATGAACTCCAGGAGGAAGTTCATGCCTAGTGGGGGAGGATGTGAGGCCTTGCCCCTACCCATTCATAGCATAGTTGATACTTTATTATTTTGATACTTATGACTCGATATGTCAAGACACTATCGGATACACTAAACATATTATGTTATGTTATTTCATGTTGTCTGATGTTTCACTTTCAGATATTTGATTTCATCATTTAATGCTTTATGAACATGTATATTGATGAAGTAAGTGAATGTAGAATTAACACTTTGATTATGCAATTTTAAAGATTGAGAATATGAGTAGAATGAGATAAACAACTGATTATTTGAAAGATGGATATTTTAATTTACGTGATTGCCCTGATACATTATATACATATATGTGTGTGATCTTCTTGAGCTACTAATGTGTGCAACGAGTGTGCAAGATATTTTAGCCAAGAAATCTAACAGAGAAATGAAACTAAACCCTATGTACCATTTGCAAAAACTTCATTGTTCATATTTTATTTGTATAGTGAGGTGTATGAATGTATCATTCTGTAATTAGTAAATGTTAACGTTTCGTAACAGTATTTTTATAGTGTCGCTTGACACTCGTGAATTGTATATGCATTCCAGTATGATAGTTAGGGTTAACTGAGTAACATAAAGATCTAAGTCAGACTAGGTTAGTGACCCTATTTCTAATCATTTATAATCGAGATTAGTTGCCCCTAATCCAGATTAGTGTTTAATCTGTGTTTTGAAGCCTATTAGTAAGTCCTAAATTTTCCTAGCTTTTGATAGGTCCCTAATTAATCCTAAAGGCCTAAAAGCATGAAATCTAAGTACCCAAGGGGTATGGGTATGGGTTGGAGGCATTTTCCACACCCCTAGCCCCTTTTCTTGACTTTTATGGTCAGTCAAAAATCCAATTTTTTCTTTATTGCGAAAATTGATAATTTTCATCATGAGTTGAATGACTTTAACTCCACCTTGAGGTTAGCCTTAGGTTTAGTTGTGTTAGAAGCCTCTAGAACTTTTGGGCAAGTCGGGGAGTTATTTCTTTTAGAGGTGGTTGAGTTTAGGATCTTATTTAGAGGCAATTTTGAGAAGGTTTGGGTTGTTCACCCAACCTCTAGTTTTACAGGGATTTTCAGAATTGAAGGAGAAGGAGAGGAAAACAAGCTCATCTCAAACTTGTTCATTTGCCATAACTTGATTTTTGAAGGTAGGAATACTTCACCTCATTTTGTTCATGTTGTGTTTCAATTTTATTTTTTACTGCATATGCATGTATGTGTGTGTGTTGAGTGAGTTGGGAGGGATGGGAAACTGGTTTTCTTAATGTCTTTCCTTTGTGTTTTGTTTTGAATTTTTGAAGGGATTGTATGGATGTACTGGCATTACTCACCTTCGGATAGGGTAGAAGTGGCCATGTATGGGGGAAGGTCTTCAGTTGGACTCCAACAGTGTAGAGTCTCTTCTCAAGACAAGAAGAGGGAAAAAGGGTAGGGTGTTATGGGCTCCTACTCGTTAGCACAAACCACGTATGAGTTTTGGAATGTAAGAATGGAAGAATGGAAGTTCTTGAGTTATAGCCTTGATATGGCACCTGTTTGGGTGTTATGTCTAACATCTCCTATTGGAAAAATCCACCTTCTCCCTAGTTTGGTTCAATGTCGAACCCATTTTGAAAACTCGGTATGGGAGTGAATGTCTAATTTTGTCTTCATGTTATGTTTGGTTGTCTCCTAGTCAGTTTTTGTTCTCTCAATGATCATTGTGATGTATTGCAGAATTCAAAATGGATCCGTTGTTAAGGGCCAAGAAGGAAATTCAACTTGTTATTGAAGTTTAGTTATGTCAAGGAGATTTCTCCTCAAGATTGAAATCCTGTGTAAAATGTATTTAAACTTATTGTTGAAGTGGCAACGATGTCAAATTTTCTTCCTAGTTCTTTTCTGGTGGAGCCTTTGAATCAGGTGGTCAATAAAATAATGATTGAGTAATATCATTGCTTATGAGATTTTCATATTTTCAGTTATATGTATGTGTATCAAACATGAGATAAAATGATGATGTTCAATTATGCAAATTTCAAGTTCAAATATTTTAAGGCAAAAATTATGTTATGTTGGGAACTTGATTCATTTTCGTGCTTAATAGGAGATAATATTGCTCTTACATTATTGTGATAACAAACTATTGAACTCTATGTTTTAAACCCATTCAAAAAATATATATACCGCCTTATTATAAAAATAAATTGCTTGTAAAATCCATACTTAGCATAAATAAGGACGTGAAAAAAAAAAAATTTGCCCCCAAAGAGTAAAAAGTCTCTGGTTTTTGTATGGCAAAATGTTTTATTCTCTTGTAGCAATAGAGAATATTCTCTATGGATTCCTTATTTTAAAAATTTAATTTCAAAACAAAAAAATTAGAAAAGGAGATTACTTTTAAATATCCTAAGATATCCAAAAAAAAAAATCCTAACTACTTTACTTTTAATCATAACTACCTTCTACATGTTTCTAGCTCATATCTATATCTTATCCCCTCAACTTCAAACCTACCTAATTAACTTTATGTTATGACATACCCACACCCATTTATCCTAGGCGCCAGTATAGCAGGTTGGAGTTAGCTTTTCAATGCAATTAAATTGGGTCATAACCCATGTACCCACCTTAGAGTTCGCAGCCAATTTAGCCACATGTCGTGCAAGGAATGGTGGGTGCTTTGGGTCATAACTGAATTTTTTTTTAGGGTGGTTAATACCCCTCATGTCCCCCCTTCATTTGTATATTTCTACCATCAAATCATGGTAGTCTGGGGTACGATTTGTTCCCCCCTTGGTTAGCACTTGGAACAAGCGCCAAGGCTAAGGGGTGGTTGTCATGTGGGTAGGAAGGTGGGAGTAGGTGGGAGGGTAGTGGGGTAGGGTTAGGGGTAGTTAGTAGGGGATTAGTTTAAGTTAGATTGTTTTAATTTTATTAAGTTTGTTAGCTTAGTGTAGTTAGTGTATAATGTTAGTTTAGTATTGTTTTTTTTATATATGCAAAGTTTTTTTTAATATTAATTAGTTTAAATTTGTTAGAAATTGTAATTAATGTTTTAAAATTAATAAATTTAGTTGTTTAGAAATTAGTTGTAATTAAATTAGTTTTAGTTTATATATTAGTTATTTGGTATTCTAATGTTTAGTAACTTTATTTATTTTTAGTTGTTAGATATTTAAATTATATGTTTTATATTATGAATTAGTTTTAGTTTTATTAATTAGTTAAATTAAGTTTAACATATTATTGTTTAGTTTTACTTTAATTTTAGTTTTAGGTTAAGATAGTAAAGTATAGATTAGTGTGTTAGTTTCTTTAATTTTCTTAGAAAATTGATTAATATGTTTTTATTATGAGTATTTTTCTTTAGATTAGAACAAGTAGAGTTGGTTAAAACTTTAGTTGTTAATTATAGTAGATTACTATTTAAGTCAATGGTGCTAATGTTTTTACTTAAATAGATGTAAGACATTACTTTAGTAAGTGTGTTCTTTTATTTCACGTTTCGAATAATTAGGTTTACATTATCTGATTGGGCATCCTAATCAATTAATTATAATGTTAATGGATATTTTGCCTAATAGATTTTTTTTATTGATTAAAATTGATAGGACTTAAATTTATTGTAAATTATGTCCTACTATTGTTCTAAGGATGCAATATAAAAAGAGTAAATTAAAAACTTTTAGTGTTGGGTCTTTTAATTAATTGAGTTTAAAAATTTAAAAAAATTGTGTGTTTCTGCCTTGTATTTTGGACATGACATCTTCTTTAGCTATTCTGGATGAAATGGTTACATCTTGCTAGCCTGTTGATCAGTGATACAACTCAAAATGAACATTAGTACTGTTAGTTAAAAACATCAATTTAGATATCCTTGAATTCCTGGCTGAAAATCACTATGTTTCTTTCGTTTAACATTATGGAAAAGACAATTGAAATCAGTCGTAAATTTGTGTTGAGATGAAAATTATGAAAATGCAGCCTAGAGAACAATTAGATCTAGTGATATATAATCTAATAGTATTCAGAAATGTGCTCCCATATTGATTTGTTGAATTCCACTCATATTTGAAAGAATTGTTATCTTAACTTTTGTTATTTTAAATTAAAAACACCTTTTATATTCTTATTTTAAAATTATATTTTAAGTCTATCAATGTTTTGAAAAGTCCTTACCAATTTTTCTCCATCTTCCCCTATGTTTGTTATGTGGAGTCAATGTTTTCAAGTTTATATAGGATGATATACATACATACATACATACATACATACATATATATAATTTTAAGTATTTATATACTAAGATATGAATGTATGCATATATATTTAAAATTTATGGAGATATTATATTTATTTGTATCCTTATTATCTGAATCGCCCACAACGGCTAATTTAGCTAATAGGACTTAAAGTTACATTATCCAGTTTTGTTTAAAACTACTATTTATTTTTCAATTAGTTTACTTACAATTAAATCTTAATAAATTTTAAATATTTAATAAAATATTATTTTAATTATTAATCATTATATATTAAAATATTTTCATCGTCAGCACCCTTATTTGCTAATTGATTCGCCTTTTTGTTATCTTCCTAGAAGATATGAAGAATTTGAATATCTATGAAGCAGTCCAAAATATTTAGTACTTCTTCCAATTTTGAGTTTAAGACCCAATTAGGTGTCTTCCTTTTCCTAATGGCATTTAGGAAAATCTATGAATCTCCTTCAATAATAAGTTTTGATAAACCTAGATTCAGGCAAATTTGGATACCTTCTTGCAAAGCTTCTAGTTGAGCAAGGTTGTTAGTGGTTGGTCCTATGGATTTAGCCCTTTTGGAAATCTACTTGTCAAAATCATTATTAATGATACATCTAATTCTAGCAATACCAGGATTACCTCTTCAGGCTCCATCAAAATTTAATTTGGTCTACCCATTCGGTGGTGGGATCCATCTACATTTGTCCCTTGCCTCTTTATTCTTCTTACTTATAAATAAGTGAAGGATTAATTAGATTTTTCCAATTCTTTTTCATTAATCCATCCCAGAATGAAAATGATCCTTCCTCTTTCTAGGTTTTCCTTAAGTGAGTGTTTAAAGTTTCAACTATACATGCCTCAATTTTTTTAACAATCTCATCTATCTTCATATCCTTGTCATGAAATATTATTTTGTTCCTTTCCTTCGATACCTCCCACACAAGGATAGATGGACAAATATTTCATAATTTTCTATATATACATTTACTACTATCTATTGGCCAACCCTTAAGAAACTCATCTAGGGATTCTAGCATGGAGACGATCCAACCTAGCATATGTCTAAGCTAGTCCCAACAGTATTGTGTATATGGGCATCTATATAAGATATGATCAGTGTTTTCATTGTCTTGCTTACATAGCACACATTTTGATGGTCCCTCATTACCCATCTTATTAAGTTTGTCAATAGTTAAGATCCTATTCTAAGATTTCATCCACAAAAAGAAACTTACCTTTGGCAGACACGACGAATCCCAACAGAGTTTAAGTGGGATATTCACTTCTTCTCATCTTTGGGTATAAGTGATAACTCTATATCCATTTTTAACACCATACCTGCCATCTTTTGATGTTGCCCAAATGAGTTTTTCATTTCTCTCTAACTGCTTTATTTTCCTTTTTTGGATTTTTTTTTGTATACCTTTTTTATTGTTGGTTCCACATTTATATTCTCCACAGATTTCCATTCTCATCTTGTAATTCCATTGATAACTTTTTTAGTTTTATAATTACTGACCTTACACCGCCAGAGTTTAAGTAAATGCTCTTTGATGCTAACTAGGATTCCCATGCTATCTACTGAGGGGTCACCATCCCAAGAATCCTCCCAGAAGAGAGCTTCATCACCATTTCCAACATCCCATGTGAGATATTTACCAATAAGGGCTTTGCACTGTAAAGTTTCAACTTTTGGATCCTTTAGGGAGGGTCCTCATTCTAAAGATGGAATAGGGATCATCTACATTAAGGTATTTGTTATACATAATTTTAGCCCATCTATGTTCCCTTTCTACAAAAAGACACCAAGTAAGTTTAGCCCCCTAATGCTTCATTTTGCTAGCTTAAATTTTTGATACCTAAGCCTCCTAATTCCTTTGGCTTACATACATTATCCCATTTTGTGAGAGCCAGTTTTTTCTTATCATCAAAATCATTCCAAAAGGAAGCTTCTAAGTTTTGCCTCAAACTTCTTAATGATGTATTTAGATAAAGGTAGGTAGGAAAAAGGGTATGTTGGAAGAGCGGACAGCACTACTTTGATCTTGATAACTTTACCAACTTTTGTAAACCATTTATCTTTCCAACCTCCTTTCTTAGCATCGATTCTATCAAGAATACTATGCCAACCCTTGTTAGTTTTGCTATCTTTTTCTAACTCTATTCCTAAATGTTTACACGGGAATGTAGCTCTTTTATATCCCATAATATTACCCCATCTAATTTTCAATTTCATGTTTGGTGTTAATGAAAAAGATTTCAGATTTTATAACATTCACTCTTTGACTAAAAGCTTCCATATATTGTTGAATGATAGACTTGATGTTTAGGGCCTCTTTTGTTGTGCTTTCACTTGGCAGAATGGTATCATCTACATATTGTTCATGGGTAATGTTGGGGACATTTTTAGTTACAGTAATTTCATTTATTTTGTCATCATTATGAGCTTTGGTAATTGCTCTTCCAAAAGCTTCTACCATGATAATGTATAGGAAAGGAGATAGGGGATCTCCTTGTCTTATAGCTCTTGATGAGTCAAAGAAGCCTTCAGGAGACCCATTAATAAGAACTGACATTTTAGTTGTTGGAATGCATTGATATATAAAATTAATCCATTGGTGAGAGAATCTAAATGCTTCTAAGGTTTTACATAAAAACCTCCAGTCAACCATATCGTATGCTTTCTAAATGTCCAATTTCATGAACATGCTTGTCATTTTATTCTTATTGGCTAAGTCTAATGTTTCTTGTATAATGAGTATCCCATCTAAGGTCAATCTCCCTAGAATAAAATCGGTTTGTTCTTATGATATAAGCTTAGGAAGAAGTGATTACATTCGATTAGCTCAAATTTTGGATATGATTTTATATATGGTGTTGCAAAGAGCTATAGGCCTAATATCCCCCTGATTTTTAGGATTATCTTTTTGGGGGGTTAAAGTAAAAAAGGCATTTTTAATTTTTGATAGTAAGGACCCTCCATTTCTTGATGCTTCAATGGCTTTCTAAAGATCAATTTCAAAAATATCCCAACATTTTTGGTAGAAGAAAGCCTGGAATCCATCTGGACCTAGAGAGCTATCATGGGTCATGTTGAATACCACAGATCTGATTTCTTCCAATGATATAGGTGATTTTAATGCTTTATTATCTTCTTTAGAGATGACATTTGGTATGGCTTTAAGCATTTTTGCTTGCGCAATTAAGTTCGAGCTATGAAAATCATTTAATAAGTTATTAAAATGATCTACAAAAGTCTTTGCTATACTATCAGGATTTTTAGTGATAGAGCCTGAGACATTTTTAATTTTAAGAATTTTTCTTTTAGCTATGTTATAAAGAGTGTTGTTATGAAAAAAAATTGTATTATGATCACCCTCTTCTAGCCATTTTTCTCTTGATTTTTGCCTCCAAAAAACTTCTTCCTTTGCTAGGATGAGTTCCTACTTGGCGAGTAGTTCTTTTTCTAGAAGGAAGTTCTCATTGTTCATACCTTCTTTAATTACTATTGTGTTTAATTTTTTTAAGCTTTCTTCATTGTCTAATTTTTCTTTAAATATATTGCTGAAATGTTCTTTATTCCACTTAAGTATATTTTCTTTAATTTTTTTCATCTTAGAGAAAAATATAAACATTTTGGAACCTTTAAATTTTCCTTGATTTCACCATTCTCTAATGAGATCCATGAATTTTTTGTCTAAAACCCCACATTTTTTCACACTTAAAAGGATTTCTAATAGGTTTTATAGGTTCAAAAAATCCAATTCTAACCGGATAGTGGTTTGATCCTACTATAGGTAGAATTGAAGCTTGAATATCTAAATCTAATCCACTTACCTCTCCTTTGAGAAAGAACCTGTCCAATTTCTCAACGATAAATGCAAAGTCCTTCCTTCTATTATTCCATGTGAACTTACCAATATTAATAGGAATATCAAATAGTTTGCTAAGGTTTATCCATTTTTGAAATACTAAAGATGCTTGAGAAATTTGTTGGATACCTCCAAATTTTTCATCTATACTCATAATAGTATTAAAATCACCACCTATTAGAATGAGTTCATTGCTATGATTTTTAATAAAAAGACTTATTTCTTCCCATAGTAATTTTTTGTCTAGGATATGGGTCGGTCCATAGATGTTTATTAGAATTAGTTGTAAATTAGTCCTTATGCTTTTAATTCTATTGCTCATCCATAAATTGTTTCAATTAAGTATATTTAAATTTACTCTCCTGGGATTCCAAATCATTCCTAATCCCCTTGAAGCTCCTCTAGATTCATGTAAATTAATGTTCCAACTACCTAGTTTCTTTTCTAGCTGAATTCATTCTTCCTTGTTTAATTTTTTTTCTTGTAATATAATAACTTCAAATTCAAATTGCTTTAAATAGTGCTTTAATAAACATTTCTTGCTAGGTGCATTTAAGCCCCTAGCGTTCTAGGTAGTGATCTTCATGCTGCTTTGGGAAGTATCTTCCCCTTCCCAGGATTAAGTAACTGACTTATCTTTTGTTGTTCTTTTTCTTGCCCATCTAACACTAATACATTTGGTACCAAATTGCAATTGCAGTGTCGTTGCAATTTTTTTGTCACAACCTTGTCGTCGTCGCAATTGTGATGGTAGACCGTCACAATTGTGACGATGACAAGGTTGTGACGAAAAAATTGCAATGGCACTGCCTTTGCAATTTGGTACCAAATGTATTAGTGTAATTCTCTAAGATCTTTAAGAGACGTCCTTCCTCTCTTAGCTTTCCGTATGCCATATTTGGGAGTAGTTGATCCTTCTTGACTCATCAAAATACCTAGTTGTTTTATGTTCTCATGTGCATTTACAACACTTTTCAATTGTTGACCTTCGTTCACATATTTTTCTTCAATTTCTAATTCTTTCATTATCTAATCTGCGAGGGTTATTTGAACATCAGTGTGAATATTATTTGCTACATCTAGAGTACTCCATGTTCTATCCCAAATATTAGCCTCACCTTGTCTTGTACCTATTCTATCTTTGGTTGTCTATAAAGCTTTACTTCTCTTATCTTCATTCTCAATGATTAACAGATCTTTTCTTAAATCTTCAAAGGTTTAATTGTCTCCTCCTAGTTTCAAAACTCGCAACATTATTTCTTCTTTCTGTAAGTCATTGCTTTTGTCAATATTGTTGAGGTTAAAACTTGGATTAGTTCATCTGTTAGTAGTTCCAAATTCTCTTTCTCAACCTCATCTGAAGATAACCTTTTGAGATCATCAATTTTTGACATATGTTTATTCAAGAAGTCCTAAAATCTTGTGTTAATGTTCCTTTTTTCTTACTTTGTTCCTTCTCCCATAAATTGTGGCTAGTGAGGTTATGCATAGGGGATTCCTATGAGGTATTTGGTGTCTACCAAAATTTGGTGAACATCTTCATTGCCTCTTTATTGGATTTTATTGTCTCCTTCATAGACTTTCCTTTTTGTTGCAACAGAGTTTCCATTAATTCATTTGTGTATTTAGCCTTGCTTTGTTCAAGATATGCAACAGAAAAAAGACATTTGTTTTCATTTTCTTCAAGATAATAATTAGTATCAACCATGATATTTGTGTCCTGAGATTTAGAATCCTTTTCTAACACTCATTTTCTTTCCCACTCATTTCTATTATAGTCTTAGCCTGTGCTTTTTTTTATTTCTTTTTTAGCCTCTTGCAGTTGTTTGTTGTCTTTTGTATCCTAGCATTGACTAAATAGAGATTTGTTTATGTCCCTTCTCTTCAGTTAATATCATCAAAATTTTGAGCTTAACATGTAGGTTCAAATTTCAACTGAAAGCCAGTGCCTTTATTTTCTTCCCTATCTAACAACTCAATCATTTCTTTAGTGTTCTCAAGTTTTGAAGATTTTCCTATTTCTATGCTACGAGATTCTTTTTCTTTTACTGCTTGTAATAGCTCTGACACCTTTTTCTGATCTTGGAGGATAGAAGGAGAACTATATCTAGTTTGTAAAATTGGAGATATGATTGTTGGTTTTCCAATTCTTATTTCATCCTCTTCTAAATCTGAAATTTATTTTCCTGCTGTAACATGAATGCACTTCCCCTAAAAAAAAATTGCTTCTTATATTTATCATTGGGAAGGTGTCTCTAAGGTCTGAAGTTGGTTGAAAATTTCAGAAAGTAATCTTTTTTTTATCATCTAATCAGATTATTGCCAAAGTTATGCCTTCAAATCTATCAAAATTTAAGTTATAGATAGATATGTTTGTTATTACCTGAATGGGTTGGATTTCTAGATAATTAGTCTCTAGGTTGATAAGAAATTTAATATAATTACAAAATTTATATGAAGCGTCTATTCCTATTAGATTATCTATTGATGTACCCATATTCCTAAGAATCTCTACATGCATAAGTTCTGGTGTGATGGATTAAATTGAGATCCAGGTTGGGACAGAGAGATTTAATTGTTCTTCCTTACAATCTGGGGTCCATTCTAAGAATTTAATAGCATAACCTTTAAAATAGCATACAAAGAAAAAAAGGAAATCTTTTTTGACATATTCATCACTACAGTGAATGTAAACTAGTCTATCTAAATGGTGAGAGATACTTACCTGATTTTGGCAGAAATCCTTTAGCCATTTAATGAGAATGATCAATTCATGTTTTGACCCATTTCAAAATGTGAATACACCAACATTCTAACAATCTTGCCAATGATATTCGTTGTCCTAATTGCTGATAATCAAGACTTTTTCCTTCATTATATTAATATTGGAGTGAGGAGTCATTTGGGGATGAGAGGGGGTCTGTCGAGAAGATTTGGGAAAAAAATTCCTTCGATGAGGGGGGATATATGTATTAGGGGGGTTATTTGATGCATTGGAAATCGAGGTATCAGACTTACAAAAATGTGCTTCATGAGTATTGTGGGAAATCGAATTGGATTTAGTTAGGGAACCTATCTGTTGATGATACATTGGAAATCTATAATGGGTAGCATATTTTGTAAGATTAAAAATGTGGAATTGTTTGTCAAGACTTTTAGTGGAGAATATGATATTAGGTTGAAATCCTTTCCTAGCAGAAAAATTAACTAAATGGGGGAAATTGTCACTTTTAAAGATTTGAGGGTTTGCCAAATGCTTACTTGCCTTATACCAAACTGATTAGAATTGGGTCAAAATGTCTTGGTTGAATCCAGAGTCACCCTAGCACATATATTTATTTTGGGTTTTACTACAAGCCGCAACACTAGCCTTTCTGAGGATTTCTCTGGATTATTTGAAATAGTCATGCCTGGATTTTTAATGTTGCTCTTATGATTAAAATCCATCTACTAGATATTAGCATGTTCCAAACCAATGAGCTCATTAAGATCCAAAAATGTATTTGATGTCTTCACTGCATACCTCAACTTTGCATGAGGGTTGCCGATGCAAATTTTCCCAAACTTCTTTGTTTCTCCTTTAGTTCTTCGTGGTGAAGGCAAAGGATGTTTCACTGGATACTTGTAATGTGAACCAAATTTAAAACATAAAACTGCTCTGTGTTCCATATTTTAATAATATTTATTCACCTACAACTCTACTACAAATTGTTGCAATCAATTTTCCTTCAGTTGTGAGTTTTTTGTGTCGATGATGGTAAAGATTCTATCCCTTGGCAGCTAATTTTTTAATCTTTTCCTTGTGTTGGCTTTGTTGCTTTATAATCACGTGGCCTCTTTTCCCTTGCTTGTTTTGTGTTTCAACAAAAAAATAAAGGATTTGGATAATGCTCAAGACTTTGAACAAATTGTGTCGTGTTGTCATCAGTGCCGCTTAGATAAAAAAATGCAGTTCGCAAGAAAATTATTACAAAACCCTATCAAAGCATATTTCCTTTAAAGATTACTAATGTCAATTGTTGAGATGCTACCAGCATGTCCCGACAATTGCCAACTCTGGAATATTATATTTTTGGAGATGCCTTGTACCATTTTGTGAGTGCATCTTAAGAGTGCGATGATTCACCTCCACACTTAATTTCACGTTTGAATCTGATAAATTTTCCCTTTCCTAGGTTAATGATGAAGCTCGCATCTCTCATCCCTACAATATTATCCATATCATTATTGTGATCAAAACCTAATTATTTAATCAAGATTATCACTTCACAATAGAATTTGATCATCATATCAACATAAAAATAACAACATGATGAAACTAGTATTATGGGTGACTCTTGTATCTTGGTACTAAATTGACTCTAGTAGTATGGGTGAATTTGTTTGACATCTCTTGCTCTCTTCATCTTGACGATGGATCACGTAGTGTGATTCAAAATGTTGATGGTAAAAATCTCTACACAATCGAATATATCAATTTATTTATGCTATGGATTGTAGAAATTTGATCTTTTTAATGAGAGAATAGTAGTTCCCCTCCAAATGATACTTATTTAAGGTTTTACTAATAGAGATCTCGCTTATGAGCATGACCTAATTTAATAATATAACTATATCATACCCACTCTTCAACAAGGTTAGGCCATTACCGTATAACCATTAGATATCTAACTCAAATATATCAATCCATTACCTGTATTTCCATGATTAGATGACACAACTTCAAAGTAAGATCCCAAATAAAGTACTCTAAAGACACCAAGAATGACTTGAATCTGCTAAACACCCATCACACTCAAACAAGGTATGAAGCCAAGATCCTATCACCATGAGAGGCATTACATTGTTATTAGTTTATCTTTTATATCTCTTATATTATTTTTGATCCACATTACGAAGATCAATGGTCTTATATTTTTCAAGGAGTATTTCGTTATATCTAAGTAATTATGTAATATCAAGTTAGGAATCATATTTTACCTTAGCTGTAAGTATAGATTATTATAAATATTATGAAAGAAAAATTGGTTAAACCATAAAAAGTATTTTAATTAATGAGTATTATTATGAGTGTTATGATTAGTGTCATAGAAGTGTGATTTAGGGTTTCTTACATATGATCACCTACTTGTCACCTACCTATTTATCATTTTACATTTAGTTTGGGACATTATGAGCTAAGATTGCTCAAATAAGAAATAATTGTGCTAATACTCACTTAGAGGATTGTTCATGCTTGCTTATACCTTATCATTATAATGTATTTATTGAGATTGTAGGTGAAATTATATTAATATTGATAATTGAATTAACATTATGTGATTATATATTTTGAGATTCAAGTATATAATCTAGACTTATGTTATCCCAATTTTTTAGCTTCCCTTTGTGTTTATATTTGTGTCTTGCACTTAGTTGATTTAAAGAAATTATGTGAGTGATGTGGTTATTTGACATTCATTTACTTTTTATGTGATATTTTAATCAAGATTCTTGTCTTTATATTTATTTATTTTGGTTTGAAGTTTATAATTTAACATGTTCATACCAGAGGCTTGGGAGCTTGACCTTTAAGATATTATTTATCTACCTTATATACATAACTCTTGGTATTTGATCTCTTATTTTGGAATAATTTTTATTGGGGCTGATTGCGTAATTGACATTGCATATAGGTCCTAACTATGTTATTTGATATTCTTTTGAATAGTAATCATGGTGATATTGTTTTACATTTTGTGGAATTCTTGGAGCCAAATTATGCTTTGAAGGACTGAGAGATATTGTTGTATCCAACATGTTGGATGGATCCAAAAGAGGAGTAATGCTCAAGTTTTATGTTGTATATGATTTGATGGCTATGGTTTGGAATCTAGTGAGTACCTATATGATTTTCTAAAAGATTTTAGTGACTTCTTGTTATGTTGGCACTGTGGACCCTTTTGAGAATTTTATGTCTATGCTCCAAAATGTTTTTTTAATGTTTTATATGGTTATGAATGTTTTATTTGGCTCCATTTGATATTTTTATTTTACTCATTATTGCATATTAGTTTGAAGGATATGAGGACCTTGCTAGGAACATAGTGTGGCGTGAGGCTCACAATGGGGATTGGAGCCCAAAGTGGTCAATGTAGGATAACCCATTGTGGATTTTTAATCAAGTGGTAACGTAATAAAATTAATTGGATTTGGGATTTCACATTAATAAAAGATAATGATTCATCACTCATGCCTAGAATATGCATGCACTCTTTTATGAGGATGGATGGAGAAGGCTTGGTCATCTACAAGGTGTTGCTTTAGCAGTACAATACCTTGGTTCAAAGAGGTGATTGTTTCCACATGGAGTTCCCCTAAGTACCAAATTTAGAGAGGATATGGAGTGGAACTAGTCAAGAATCATTGGATGACATCCTTCAATTTGCATCTTAGGAGTTCCCTTGTGTTGTGTTAGATTTTCCCATGATTATCTTGTGGCATTTTGTTGGTCATTCTAGTGAACTTCTATGTCACGACATGGATGAGATTTCTATGTAATATTGTATGGTCTTATAAATAGACATTTTTAAATTAGAACAGTCAAACTACAAAGTCTCTTAGTATGAATGTAGACAAGGCCATCAATTATGAGCCCCTGAGGCTTAGGTCTAGTCCCTAGGGTTTGTCTCAAATTTTCAACATAGTTATTCCACCTTTTAATTAATGGTTTACATATCTAATATATTAGTTAAGTATTTATTTATGATCATGTATCTAATTAGGCACTTAATTGGTTAGGATGTGTGTACTTACAAGTGTCAAAACATGGTGGTCATTATGAAATAGTGAGTTTGCAATATTCAAGTATGTAATGAGTGTCAGTTTTAGTTAATAATGCCAAGTAGTATAATCTCTTAACCCTATTGAGTCATATGATATAAGTCAAATGTGATTATAACAATACATTATTTAGTCTTGATTGTTTAATCAATATGATCTAACCTAGTAGTTTAAAGTAACTATGTCTTGGGAAATTTTGAGAAAATTAGAAGGATTAAAGCAATATTATTATATTCTCAAGAGTAATATATTCATTTTCTAGTCTTTGTTTCTTGTTTTGTGTGGTTCTCTTGTTCAAGACTTTAACCAAATTTTGGCCAAACTTAAGTATTCCTTAACTGAATTTTAAAATTTTACTTTAAAAAGAAATTAGGGTAGATAAACCAAAAATAGGTGAATGGGGTTCAACATGCCCAATTAATATGGTAATTGGGAACAAAGAAACTCAAACAAACAAAGTTGATCATCTAGAGTTTACCAACTATCATATGTGAAGAACCTATACCACACCAAATTATCCACCTACTCTTGTATCATCATTTATGCCTAACTAATTTACATAGCTTTAATACAACTATTTAGTTTCTTTGTTTCATTTTGGAATGTGCATTCTTTACCATAAAGCAAAACAATAAGCATGTTGTTTTATAGCTTACTTAATACACTTTTGGAGTTCCAACACACTTGGAGGTTGTGTAATTATTATATACATTCGCTTTCCTGTTTCTAGTAATCTAATGATAATGAAACAAAATACATTTTATAAAATCTCTCTAAATTTGAGATTTTGAATGTCGTATATGAATTCCCAATAGGTTTGTTCAATACTATTACTTTTCTCCAAATTTTAGAATTTGCAAGTTTAATTTTCTGCCACACCCATATTTTCCATTTATAAAATTTATATTTATGATTTTGAGCTTCTGGGTGGAATATTTTATTACATATGTGTATCTCTACCTCTGCATCAAAAAGCATAGTTTAATCTTGGCATCACAATTATGGTACTGCTACGCACATATTACCAAATACCCCACAATGTCTCTCATAAAAGGTTCCTAACTAAGATATGTTTACCAATTTATTAATGTTGCAATTCATCTTTTGGGACTTGTACATGTCGGTTGCTTCCTTTTTAGAAGCAAGACGTTTTAAAATCACCCTAAATCTAACCAAAACCACAAAAATCATAATTGAAAAACGTTAAAAAATGTCACCAAACTTGCATGGTACTCATTAAATAAAGAGCTCCTCATGCATAACATTTTAAGGAACTTGGTAGTCCTTAAATACCAACCCATTTAATCACTAGCACATACCTCAGCGAAACCATCTAATACATCATAATTCTCATAAATCGGGCATAAAGCATAATCAATCTATTGATACAACAACATAAAATAAATCACCCCAAAGTGTAGAGCACTCATGGTTCCCAACAAGATCACTCAAAAAGAAAGAAAATTAAGGTCACATCCATCAGGATGGCATATAGAAATCAAATGGGAGAGGCACTACATATAACATATTTATACTCTTTCCATACATATGTAGATAGCTACAATCTAATTGCAGTTGGTTTTCTATTACACATAGTTCTACTAACCATCAAGAAAAAATAAAAATAACTTGATCCAAATGAGATAGTATATATTGATGCAACAAATATTATCATCTTCTTCTTATAGAAGATATTGTGAATAGAAATTGAGTAACAACAATGCCACTAATTAGGTGGATTTTAATTGAGAATGTTTTCCATTGACCCTTGGTGAAATAGTGGGGCTTCTTGCCTGCAGTACTTACAACCAAGGGTTAATAAAAAATTCATATAGCTCCTCCGTCCAGCTTCGGCTCCTGCATCTAGATTTGGTTCTTGCATCCGGCTTTATGGCAGCTGCTCCAGCTTTCGTTTTGGCCCCAATTTTTGCTGCTTTGCACGCTAGGGATTTTGCTCCAGCTTTTTAGGTTAGGGCTTCTCCTAATCCTAGTAGGGATATTCATTCCCCAGGAGCTGTGGGTGGTTCGGCCATTTCCTATGCTGATGTGGCTTCTTATGAGGTTGCTCTTGGTGGCCAGGTTGTGTGTCTAGGGCCCTATGATGTTGTGCCTGTTGTAGTTAGTAACCTGATAATGATTGATTTAGAGCCCGATATTGTTGTTGAGGTCTTTGTTTATGTGGATGATCTCTCCTCCAATGCTGCTATCTTTCGCTTTAAGGGTTTTTGGCCCTCTTTGTTGGAGTCGCATGCTTATATCACTCGTCTTTGGAAGCACTTCAATTCAGGTACAACTCAAATATACCCTGTGACAAGGGGATTTTTCATTGTGAAATATGAAACTTCAGAAGATAGAAATGCAATCCTACATCGTGGTTTCTCATGGGGGAAGAAGTTTCCTTTGATGGCTAAACCCTGGTATAAGGAGTTTGACTCAGCAATGGAATCTTTTAATAAGATTCCTCTATGGGTCAAGTTTTCGAATCTCCCCCTTCACCTTTGGGTGGATTTTGTCTTGGAGGTAGTGGGGGAAGCCTTTGGGGACTTCTTGATGGTAGATGTTGCATCTTCTAATGTATTTAGGACGATGTATGCTCGCATCCTGGTTGAGATTGATGTCTCCAAGGGACTCCCTGAAATGATTACGTTGAAATCTTTGCATGGCCCTTAGATTCAACCTCTTGATTATGAGGGCATCCCCTTCCAATGTAGGATATGCCACAAGACTGGCCATCTTGTTGCCCGTTGCTCCCCTGAAAAATATAGACCAAAGGAGTCTCCTTGGTGGAAGGGGGTCTCGAATGATCACTACACGATTGAGAAAGATTCCTCTAATGGGAATGGCGACTCTTCTCAGGACACTATGGTGGCAAACTCGACTGTTGCTTCAAATGGCACGACTATCCCTATGGTGGTGACCTCTTCTGATCACCTTCTTCCCAATTTTGTCTCTAGCAATTTGACTGTTGTCTCACCTGTGGCTTTGTCTCTGGATTTTCCTGCCCCATCTCTGGACATTTTTTATTCTTTTGTTGTGGTTCGTTCCCTAGCTGCAGGGGTTTTGGGGGATGGTTGTGGTGTTATTGACTTTGTAGGGCAAAGGGCAACTGGTTTGGTGGAGGAGGGATGGACCACAGTAAAAGGTGAAAAGGTTAGGCCCTCCACTCCTTTTGATATGGCATTACTTTCTCAGAAGTTGGGAACGAAAGGGAAAGCTTGATTGTGGTTGCCCCTTTATTTGGTTTTCCTAGCTCTTTTGGCATGTTGTTCTTTGTTCTCTAACATGGTAAGGGACCTATTGTCTATTCTTCTTTTTTACCATGGGGTTCCAGGTGCCTGTTCAAAACCTATTTGTGTGGCTAATGAGTACCGTGTTATCTGTCATGCCACCCTAGTCACTGTGTCTTGTTGGGTGACCTATTTCATGTTTGGACTGTAATTTTGTTTGGTTTGGGCTTCTTTGAAAATGTTATGATTTGTAAATGGTTTCAGGCTCCCTTTAAAAACTATTTTTCTTATCAAAAACAATGCATCTAATTACCTAAAGAAATAAGTAGTTGTCAATGTTTAGAACTATAACACTTATAAAGATGTTTTGTATAACACTTATTTTATAGAACAAGAATACTATAAATATTAATTATTGAAATTGTGTGTGTGTGTGTGTGTGTGTGTGTGTGTGTGTGTGTGTGTGTGTGTGTGTGTGTGTGTGTGTGTTATACATACATACATACATACATACATACATACATACATATATATATATATATATATATAGAGAGAGAGAGAGAGAGAGATGTGTGTGTGTTTGTTAGAGTACTAAGGTTTTTTCTTATTAAATATATTTTTCTTAAGCTAAACTTTAGGCATATAATAATTAATTATTATCATTCAATCTATAGATTGTTTTACCTTTTATGGTTTTGATCTCCTTTATAAGGATGATATCTCTTTGTAATCTAATTCATTCACAATAATAACACTTTTTATTAATATCAATTTCTTTGTTTTCTAATCAAGAATGTCTCCTCTATGGATCTATGAATTCCAGCCTCCATAGCTTTGCTCCTCTCTTTCTGTGATAGGTGTTTGCAAGCAGTGATTCTTTGGAGCTATGGGGTTGAGCTTTCATCAACCTCAACATGGTATCAGAGCTCTAAACTTTCATGCCTCTGTTATGTTCATAAGAGTTCTTAGTTTTTAGATCCAATTTTGTAGGAGATTTTTTTATTGAATCTGTGGGGACTTTTATTTCTGGTCACTTTGAGCTCAAATGGACATCATCGTTGGGCCCAGAGCACTGAAAAACTCTCATTTCCATATAAAAAAATTTCAGTTTGGACATTGTTGAAGTCTAGCAAAAGATAATTAGCCCAAGGTCGTACAACCTTTGGCACAATTATTGAGGCGATGATTTTTTAAAAGTTATTCAATTTTTTATTAAATAAAAAAAAATGGTCTTCAGGTGCATGATTTGTATTTTACAAAAATTAAATCATATTTTTTTACATACAAAAGTGCATGTATTTATTTTTGATAAAAAATGGAGGAGAGATGGTACCTGTGTTAGCAGGCCTGCGGGCCTTGTATAAATGGTAGCAGGTGCCTTTTTCTTCGGGCCCCATTTCACTGGCATGTGTCTTCTTTCTCACATGTCAACATCCAAGTCATCGCCTCTTCATGCACGCCAGCCCTCGCACCTCAAATTTTGGTCACCAAGTCAATCTGCAGTGTGTTTTTTTTAGAGAAGGATGTGTTTTGCACATGCATTCAATTTTTGAACTACAAGTCCTTTTTCTTTTTGGAAGCAAAGGGAATTTTTTATTGGGTTTTTGGTGCTAGCATCTCCATAGGGCCACACATTTTTTGGTGCACCCCTTTTTATGCCCCTATGGTACACATTTTCTAACCTCCAATATTGGAGAACGTGGACTCTACTTTTGCAAACCTTGTGCCACATTTACCAGTGTTGAGCAGCAGTGGACTGCATTTGTTTTGGAAAGACCACCTATCCTTTTCCATCTTGCATGCCTTGGAAGGCACTCTGAGTGTGCCCTTGTGGTATCTCTACACAGGGGTCTTTGCATGGCCCCCCATGCCTTTGCTTTTTGGAATGCCTAGCATGCCCTTTTTTGCTCAAAGTCATGGGCCTCGCACTTCCAAACTAATCTTTTTCCATGCACGGTCTTATTTTGGTCAATTAAAATGGTTTCTAAGTTGCCTAAGCAATTTTATGGAAATAATGGTGGCATTTCCATTTGTTATTTTGGACTAGCTTAAACAATTTTTGTGGTATTATGATGGTGGTTTCCCAGGTTTGAGCAATTGTTTTTGGCACATGTTATTTTTGCCACCGAACTTTTTTTCTGACTCTAACATCTTTTTTCAGTGAGATTATATTTTTTTGGCTTTTTTTTTGACTCAATGGTCATTTGACCATCAAATTTGGGCTCCTCGCATACTAACGTCAGTGCCTGCATCACCATATTATTGGCCCTTCTGACTCGGTTTGGACCTACCTTTGATTTTTCGCTCATATCTCAACGATATAGACTCTGTTTTCTACAAATGAGATATCGCTGAAAAGTTGGTTTCGAGCCCATTGCAGTGGTATAGGTATTTTTCTGTTTTCATATTTTTTTATGGTTTTTTTGTTGTAAAAGTTAGTTCTTTTTTGCACTTCTGAGAGATATATCTTGAGCATCTAATCTCTGATTTGGGAATTCTTTATACCGTTGGAAATGTCTTTCTATACTCTTTCTAGTGATGTTGGTTATTTTTTCATATTCTGCTCCAAGCACATTCTATTTAATTTTTTTCATATTTGCATTCTCGTGTATATCTTGATTGTTTTAGGTTTGGATATCGATTTTGTTGCTTCAAATAATTTGTCATGGGTTGTACTAACATCTATTGTATGTATTTTTGCAAATGCACTGAGATAAAGTGTCATATTTCATCTGTATTTTGTTCTAGTTATTTTGTCTTGTTTTGCTTTTTGATTTGAGTAGTGTCACCTGAGGAAACTTATGCAGATTATTGTATTCTTAAGATTCACCATATCTTGTGTCTTATTATACATGCACTACTTTGATTAAATTGCCATGGGGTGTTGACGTTTTGCCCTTGTTTGTCATCTTCCTTTGTCCAGTAAGTTTTCCTTATGTGACATTAGCTTCATGACATGTCTGAGATTGATCACCTCAATACACTATTATGTATTTATTTGTGCATCTCAATCATGATTCCTTGACACGCAGTTCTATTGGCCCACTTTTCTAGTTGCTTGTTACGTCACCCTTGTCTGCAATAGGGATTTCTTCTATTGGTTCTTATACTTCTTTGGTTCAATGGAGTGAGTTGTGTATTCAGTATTTGTTTCTATGTACTAGGTAGATGCAGTAGTTGGGTACCTGTGCATTTCAGCAAGAATGATCATTTACCATATAGACACTTTTCTTTTCATTCCTACTTTTGTTGCAGCCTTCCATGATTGCTTGATCAACTCTTCATACATTAGTATTTTATGTCATCTTTATCTTCGAGTTCAGTTGTTTTCTTTTGTGTGCCTCCTGATTATAGTAGTGTCTTCTGAGTGCACTCATGCATATTATAGTCTTCTCTACCTAGTCAGGTTCTATTCCAATGGAGGTTCTTCAAATCAATAGTTACTCTTCGACAAAGCTTTGTAGCTTCTACATACTTTAATGGTGTTCTTCACAATCATCCTTTTGTTCCTATCTTATGGGATATTCTCTAGTTTGAAGGCTTCTACAGTCCTTCACTAATTCTTTCAGCATTCTTTCAATTTCTTCTTAGAGTAAGGCTTTTCCCATGTAGTTTTCTCTATTTCTCCTCTTGCAGAGATTTGGTTGTGCTTAGGTACCTCATCAGGACTTGTTGTTAGGACCCAAATTTACTTTCAGTAGCAGTTTCTAAGCTTTTAGCTACTCCATAAATGTATCTTAAGGGGGGGAGTTAGAGTAATAAGGTATTTGCTTATTAACTCTATTTTGTTTAAGTTAAACTTTAGGCATATAGTAATTAATTCTTTTGTTAATTATTATCATGCAACCTAGGTTAAATACATTTAGGGTTTTTATCTCCTTTATAGGGATTGTCTCTCTTTATAATTTAATTTATTCACAACTTTTTTTTATTAATAACAATTTCTCGTTTTGCTCATCAAGAATGTCTCCTCTATGAATCGATGAATTCTAGCCTCCATAGTTTTGCTCCTCTCTTTCTATGACAAGTTTTTGAACGCAGTGATTCTTGAGAACTGTGGGTTTGAGCTTTCATAAACTTCAACTGTGTGGGTGTGTGTAGGCTAAAACACCACTCCAACTATATCTCTTTCACATTTTATATAAATATTCAAGCATGAATATCCAACAAGTTGATAGCAAGATTCTAACATGAATCAACTTGAAAGATGGTTACAAGATTTTCATTATATTGTAAACTAATTCTCCTATGATTTAAAAAGTGTCAATTCATTCCTATCTCAATCTTAAACAAGAAAGGCATTGTGACAAGTTCACTTTATTGTGACAAGTTCACTTTATGGTAGTTATTGAATATAGGCAATACATATTAGTTTATTTATTTTTAATGTCAGTAGACAAGATTAGATATTATCAAATGATAAGTAAAATCACATGATAATTAGTAATAAGTAAAGAGACATAATTCCTAATTCCTACATTTGTAATGAAAGATTAAGACGATGAGATATATGCTCTTACACTTAGATTTTTGTACATGAACTTAAAATCACATGATAATTAGTAATAAGTGAAGAGACAAAATTCATACATTTCATACATTTGTAATGAAAGATTAAGACGATGAGATATATGCTCTTTACAATTGATTTTTGTACATGAACTTGGCCTTCAATGATGTCGATATACCCCAAGTGAACTATAAAATAGGTTACTATTATAATGTGATAATAAATATTATTCTTGTGAACTATATAAAATAGGTTACTATTATAAAATGATCATAAATATTATTCTTGCGAGGTTTTCTTGTCAAGATATTAGTATTAAAAAGCTGTGATAAGGAACATTACCTATTCGCATGTGCACATGTCAGATAAGCTTAAGATCAAAGTTGAAGGTTGTAAATATAACGTAGATAACACAACCTTATTATTACATCAATATTTAAGATCTCAATTAAAATAAGATAACGCGTGCATAAATTAGATCTAATTAATTAGCATACAGCTGAAGTAAGACAAAGCACAAAAACCTAAATGGGCATATAAAATATACCGAAGTGTTACCTTAAATTTAATAAAAATATAAATTAAAAATATCATTATAATAATTATAAATACATGTTAAATAATTACTGTATTATTTTTAAGTAAGTAAAAAGAATATATACAATATATAATTTTTATTTGAAGTACTTTCTTTTGAAAAATGACTCCATATAATAATAATATTATTATTATTAAATAAAAACTAATAATATATAAACAACCTTCTTTTGAAAACCTTCCATCTAATCTTACCATCTTCCCATTTTTAATAGTTGGTGATAATTTTATTTCTGTAATGGCTATTTCTTATATTCATTAATAGAAAGACGAATGAAATTTTTTTAAATCTATATATACAAACAATAATTATAAAGTACTAAAAAATTGTTGATTAGGCTATTAATTAAACTATTGAAAAAGTAAGATGCAATACGGAGAATCCATATTTAAACAATCTTACCATGGACGTAGGTTCAAGTATTATTCTCGGTTAATCCAGCATGCACTCTGCTTTGGCTCATCGTGGAGGAGTACAGCGCTGTGAATTCAGGAGCAAGCGTGGGCTCGCGGGATTGGCAGACGCACGGACATGAGCGATTTCTAAAAATTCATTTCGATGACATATTTGCTGCCAGGTACCAAATATTGCTGTATGAGACAGAATTTATATTTTTAAAAGCAAAGAGACTTGGAGTGAGTAAATACTGATAAAAGGCCCGTGTGGTTTTTAATTTGAATAAAATACAGAACCGTTCAACACCTGATTAATCCAGATGCTATGATAAACGTGTTGCAAACCGGCTCATATTTTAGGTCATTTTAGAGTTTATTGCTCAAGAAAGTGTCTAACAGCAAAAAGACCAATTCTACTCTGAAATAGTAACAAGTCAAAAGTCTTGAGCTACCCTGAATTGTGTTTGAAATCCAAATCTGGGGCAAGAAATCAAATGTTACTAAAATCTCAAATTAAATGTACAATTTGCTCGATGCCGTCAGGGGAACTCTATTACTGATAAACACTCTAATCACCGTTGCCAAACAATTGAATGAAATGAATGGATAAGCGTCTTTTGGTCATATCTTTCTCAAAATGTCAATGGTTGATTTTCTTTTGGTGAACTCATATTGTTACAGAAACGGAAGGTATGTATAACCCGCCCCCACCAGAGGAGGTAAGCCCCTTACCTTTGCTCCCCCACCATGGATGAGCCCAGTTATATAGGTGGTGAGTACTAACTGATCAACACAACCTCCTGCTTTACATCTCAGTCATCTCAGCCAATGCCTGTTAAGTTGTTACGCACTCCCAACTCCACCAACGTAAAAAATATGAGGCGACGTGTCATTAACAATTTCACTATTTGAAAATGCCATCAACTATTTCACTAAAAATAACGTAAGACTATTTCGTCATACAAGAAAAAAAGCCACCTTTGAATTCGATTGAATAATTTTTACTATTTATAGCAATACACCTTGACCTTCGAATATAAGATTGAATATCCATTGCATTACATATGACATGCCAGGAGATTCAAAATGAACAAAATGCTGTGAGAACCAATTTACACTCTTCCCTAATGGGAATATTTCTATTACAAATTGTAACAGTCAATGAGGTTGTCATGAATATTCCTCCATGCACGAATATCAGATCAATTGCTTCTGTAGTCTGTGTTTCCTTTTTAACATTCCAATACCTCCACCAATGGGTTTAGGCTCAACTTTTGGTTCATAAACCTTGCTTTTAGTGACAGACTAGGGAAAAATCACTCCCGGGCATTATGCCTCACCAGAGTTATACGTGAAAGTCTGATCACATTGAATGATGTAAAACATATTACAACAATAAAACCTTCGGTGAAGCCACTTCTTATAGAGCAATGTCCCGGGTTGTAGCCTTGCAATGAACTGATATTTTAGGTGGCATCTCACATATGTCCAATTTGAGCGGAGTCCTGGGCAAGGTTCCAAAATAACGGTGAGTGGCACTTGCCCTAAAATTAACATTAAAAATACATTGCACACAGGAAACAGCATTCCTTGAAGAATGCATGACATATCTGTGAAGTGAAATATCAATAAAGGTGGCAGTTGACCTTGGCCTGGCTCTTGTATTATACAGTGAACCTCAGAAGAAGCAACCACTAAAATGCCAGTGTTCTGCTGACAGAAAATCTTGCATGAATGATTGTGAGGCCGAGTTACTATTTTTTATTGTTCTCTACAGAAGCTGCGTGGAAACCAACCTCAAGAATGTACCATGACTGTATGTCACGGGCAGTTTCCAGTACTTATCAGGAGGCGACTTCATTGGGCCAGGTTTTGCATGGCAACTGTTCACCATTTTTCCCAGTGCAGCATATAGCCAAATTTGAGCACTTCATCTAAAAAAGTCCAGGATCTGCTTATCAATAAAATGCCATCTGAAGCTGCTTCACATGCGAAATCCAAGCAGCAACGTTTTGACCATCAACAGTAACCCAATCAACTGCTGTTGCTGCTGGTTGTTCCCACCATTCATCAACCTGTAACAACAATGAAATATGGTTAACTTTGAAAAAAGTTCAGCTGAGAAATCAAATCAGATGTCTGTAAAACAAATGTCTAAATACTTTATAGTGATTGTGAATGTTGCATAATTTTACTTTCACTCAAGAAGATGACTGAGGGTGATCACTAATGATCCCAACCAACATTCTAACTTTTTCAATCTTCAAATCACATTTTGATTTTTCTCCACTTCAGAATGCATCCTACATGATTTCTTCTAAAATGAACAATTGATTGTAAAGACAAGATTGCCAAAGAAAAAAATCAGAAAGTTATTGTAGTAGCCACATTGATGTTCATTTGTGTATCCAAACATTTAAAAACCATTAAATGGTGTTCACTTGATTATGGGAATGAAAATAATAAATATACCAAAATGTAAGTATACAAAAAGCATTCATCACATAAAATGTGACAATGCCATAACATCTGACAAAACAGAGTTGTGTATGAGAGTAAAGTAGATTCTAGTTTGTAAAATAACTCAAAAATTGAATCTAGCTTATGCACATCTGCACAAACAGTCTGGGCGAGTGGAGAGCAATCCATGAATTCAAAGCATTTTCAATTTATGGCAATAAACGGCTACAACTTGGAGATTTAAGTCAAATAAGATAGAGAACAAACATATTACAACACACTCCAAAAACAGATATCTTATTCCTGAGGCTTAAAAAAACAAGAATTGGAGTGCTACAATATTTTTCTCTAATTTGGAGGCTTTTTGCTACTATTGTTTTATTTCACCACTTACGATGGTGTGACACAATAGTGCCCAAAGAGTCTATCCAGTTCCCATGTAACCTGCGTGAGGTTTACAGCTATAGCTTATAAGTACTTGCAGAAATTCTTATCAAACAACAAAAATTTTGTTGAAAGCTTTCACTAATTGGTTCCCAAACTCGGACTTGGCAAGGCTGACTCGAGTCGGGACTCCGCAAAAACTGGGCAAGACTTGGTAAAAGCTAGGTTTCTGGGGAGATTTTCCTAGGCCAAGATTCTGGAGTCACGGGTCACTGGGACTCAGCCAGGGTGTCTCAACTCAGAACTCACCAGGACTCGGAGAGCCTTGGAGAGTCTCAGAACTATGGTTGACACTGTTGGATGGTTGATACCAGTAACCTTTGCATTAGTTTGACAGAGATATTATTGTAAGACTAGATGTGCATAACTAAAAATTATATATCTATTCCTGCTGTGGTTCAAGATTCCTGATAATTTATTAAGGTTGTATAGACACACAAAATAATGAGCTATCTTGAATCTGCATTCTATGAGAGCTTTAGGAAAGAACAAAAATGTCATGAGTGCATGCTTAAAGCTAACTGAAATATTTAACTGGAGCACATGATTAATACAAAAAAAAAAATTCCATTAATCCTTATTCGACCACTCTAAGGTATTAATATGGCTTCTTGTTTTCTGAAACCTCCAATCTGATCCTAAATGTTAACCTATGAATTTTGTCCCAATGTCACTGATTCAAGCATGCATACAATATTGACATATAAACATGTTACTCGGATATTTTTATGAGAGAGTTAATTAAATTAATTTTGGAAAGACGAAGAGAGGGAGAAATTATTTTCCACTATTCAAAACATATCCTCTCCCCGTACTAAAACTTCTTGAAAGAGGTTTGAGTTTGGATTACTTTCTCTCACACAAACTTTCTCTCTCCACATACTCAATATACTCTCTCACTACATACTCTAACTTTTTGCCCTAATCTTAACCTGTACCAAAATATAAACAAGAACCAAAATGTGTACATTCAGGCAAACATGAGAGCGTCTTTGTATAAACGAAGGTAGTTGATGATCACAGAACACAATGGTGGCAGAGTTTGCAGAAATGAAATTTCTGCAGTGCCATTTTAATGCACTGCAGATCTCAGCAGATTCAGATGCCATGTTTGCTCTATGCCAATTCATGGATTCACAGAATGCCAAGACCACCGAAATGTCTGTGGAAAAGCAAAATGGGAAATTCACCGGAAGAGAACAGATTGAAGCAGCGGAAAATTTGAAGCATTTCTGCATGATTTGCGAGCAGTGGTTCACAAGCGGAAGGGCTCTTGTTGGGCATATGAGAATTCATGGAGAGTGAGAAATCAAATCCAAATGGGCATATGAGAATTCATGGTGACAGTGAGAAATCAAATCCAAACGGGCATATGAGAATTCACGGCGACCTTAAGAAATTGAATTCGAGGGAAATTAGTACAGAGGCGGCCATTAATGGTGCTCTGAAGGTCCAGAGCAAAAGGGGGCAGATTTGAAAAAGAGTACAAATCACCTGGTGTATGCTCTGCATACGAATCGTAAGCGGGGTTGGGTGTTGGCGGAGCAGAGTGGGGCTCTGCTCACCGGAATGTTTGAGGATGGTCGGCCGGCATTAATGGTTACCAGTTCACAGGCCTGTGATGAATGTGGAGAGGAATTCTCTTCATGGAAGGCTCTGCTCGCCCACATGAAGTGTAGCCATTCAGGATGCAATCCAGAACAAATCTTGAAGCAGGAGAAGAAGCAGGGCCCTGTTTCACAGATCCAACTGCGACCAGCGGCAAAGGGCAAGCGTTCAAAGCGAGTGAAATGTCCAGATGAATGTCATTCCCAGTACAACAAAGAGGAAGACATGTCTAATTGCCTGGTAATGCTTGCCATGGTGAGCAAAAGCAGCACGTGGAAGAAATCCACTGAGGTAATTCAAGCCAAAACCGAATTCATTGATAAGATTGATGGGATTGGTGAAATTCAAGGGAAAACCAAATGCAGTGATAAGATCAATGGAAATGGTAAGCAGTACAAATGTAGGACTTGTCTGAGAGTATTTTCTTCATTTCAAGCTTTGGGAGGGCACCAAGCAAGCAACCACCACAACTGCTCTGCCCCTCCTAGAATTGTAATCGAAAGCAGCTACTCAGAAGAGGAAATCAGGACTGGGGATGATCATGGGGAAATAAGGCCCATTAAAGAAGAGCCCTACCCTGATCTTCTCCCCGAAAAAAAAATGGGACCGAGTAGTAACATACAATGGATCTTCCGTAAAAGGAAGGCTTCATGAATGCTCAATTTGTGAGAGGAAGTTCTCATCTGGGTGGTCACAAGAGGTGCCACAGGACCACCAGTACCGCTATGATTCATGGCTCTCAAATGCAGGAAAGGGTTGAACAGGAGAAGAAATATTTGTGACCTCATAATGGAGGTCAGCTGATCGATCTCAACCTGCCCACTCTTTGTCATGATGGTCAGTACGAACCAGAGCAGAGTGACAAAGCTGCAGAGCCCGTTCGCAGTGATCTGATGATGAAGCAGAGAGTATAAAAAGACAATTTAGCTAACACCTAGGATCTTTTCTTCCATTGAAGTTAATGACATGATATTTAATGGCTTCCATTGAAGATCCATGGCATCATGTTCTGTTAAAAAGGGGATTCTGATTGTTTCTGTCTCAGTTTTGAGCAGAAGAACTCGATGATTTTAAGTGCAACTTCATCTTTTTGTTTCAGCATTGAGGGGAATATACCGATGATTGTAGAAGGTATCCCTATTAGCGAACACACTCAAGATCCAAACATATCTTCCATTTTGGAATTCATAGAGGTAAAGATCAGCACCGAACTTGGCAGTAAACAAAGTTCAGATGCTAACATTATGACAAGATTGAGCAGTTTATCAGTGGCTTTGGACTCCTGTATTCAAAACTTACCAGGTTATGTCCTAGAGTCGGATAAAGTTAGAAAGAAACATGATCTATGCAAGCTGAAAATGCAGAATTTAATCATCATTAAAAGCAAGGCTTTGGCACAGGTCATCAAATCATTTAGAGCATACAAAGCAAACTTGACTCAGCGACTCACAGCACCTACAAATCAAAGAGCAAACTCAGGAAATATTAGTGATCATAGTTAAAAGTTAGAAATGGCTGTCTAAAGTTGTCTCAGGTTTTTGTTTATATATTCTGTAAAGAGGTCAACTTTAGAATCAATTTTGGTTTTGGTCAATGTCCTAACTTTTTCTAACTGTAATTAAGCATTGAAAGTTAGAGTTGGTTATGAATTGTCTTCGGAGTAGTCCAAACTCTAACTTTTTGAGTAGTTACAAACCTGAAAGGTTAGTTATTCTAGAATAGCTATAAATTTATGAACCTCAATGTAATAAGGGACTTTTTGAACTTGGAGACAGGGAACACTTATGTTTTGATAAAAAGGCAATTTTTGAAAAGTGTGTACAATTGTTGTTCTTGTAATCAATCATTTCTTATGTTCTTGGTGCAAAAAAATAAAAGAAAGTACATTTCGCGTTCTCTTTTCTACTGAATTTGAATTGTTGAACTATTGATTCATCAGTATGAGTATTTTCATGGTATGGTGTAAATATTCATAAATCATTGAATCAACATTGTGTTGATGATAGCTCTCAAGCGTAGTTCTTGTTGGTTTTCATTAGCAGCCTACATCAATTTTATGGAAACATCGAAGTCATGTGGTGCATTCGTCATCAATAGTCTCCTTTCTATATTCTAAGTTGTAATTGTCTTTATTTGAAAAATCAAAAATTTATCTTACAAGAGAGCTGCCCCTCTCAAACGCAAAGGAAGATTGTAATCTACTAATGATCAGTTTCAATCTCTCCAACTGTTGGCACAGTTGTCACTATTCACAAGGCAAACAAAGTTAGTTTCAAAAGTAACTATCACAGTGACAAATCTATTTACCAACAAAACATGATTTATTTGCTTTAATCTGCCAACCTCAAAAATCAAAAACCTACGAGTTCCAAGAAACATGCAAATGTTATACAAAGTATTCTGCAAAGTATTATATCATAGGATTATTGATATAGCCTCTTGTTTTCTAACACATACAATCTGATCTCGAATATTGATAACTATGAAGTGTCTAATCAATTTTCATTGCTATTTCTTCTATAAAATAATTAATTAATTATTATTAATTATTCCGTCTTTACAATTAATTAAATAGTTACGTTATAAAATTAATCTTCCTACTTTTCTTTTAATCGGTTTTAATATTCCTAATTTGTTCTTAATACATTTATGTAATTAAATTACAATCAATTAATTAATTAATTTTCATTACTAATTCTAAATTTGAATTCATATTTTCTCTAATTCCATAATTAAGAAATTTTAATCATTTATTTAACTATGAAGTGTCTAATCAATTTCCATTGGTAATTCTTCTATAAAATAATTAACTAATTATTATTATTTAATTATTCTATCTTTACAATTAATTAAATAGTTATGTTATAAAATTAATATTCCTTCTTTTTTTATCGGTTTTAATATTCCTACTTTGTTCTTACTACATTTATGTAATGAAATTACAATCAATTAAATTAATCTCATTGCTAATTCTTCTATAAAATAATTAAATAAGTATTATTATTTAATTATTCTGTCTTTACAATTAAGTAAATAGTTGTATTATTTAATTAATATTCCTACTTTTTCCCAATCAGTATTAATATTCCTACTTTGTTCTTAGTACTTACTACATTTATGTAATTAAATTACAATGAATTAATCAATTTCCCACTCAGATATAATAAATGTTCATTTATTTAATTTACTGATTATACCTTCCATAAATAAATAAATATTATTTGTTTATCTATAATCCACATGTGCAATAAAATTAATTCCCTGATTTATTTAATTGTATTAATTCTTCCGCTTCTGACTAATTCTAAGTTTTACTGTACTAATCAATCACATTTTCCACATCCACAATCACCTCCTTTTTCTAACTAACTGATCTATTCACTTATCAATTCAATCTATTCAGCCTTCTAGTCCATCTAATCTAAGTGGCTGATGCCCATCCTGACACTGATGTGGATGCCAGAATCGGATGTGCAAAATATTATTTTTTGGGTTTTGGATGCGTCTGGATTCATCCATATATATATATATATATATATATAGAAATGCAATAAAAACACAAAAATAAATCATTCCGTAGTATGATACTTCACCATTGGCATTGATAGTTCAACTTCAAACTTCAAGCAAGCAGATCAGCTTAAAAAGGGGGGGCTAAAAAAGAATAAAATAAAGCAATTTAGCACAAGCCAAAAAACAGATTTTAAGTCATTTTGGGCATTGGAAAGGAATCTGGGCCTGCGGATGCCCTCTGATGCTTCTGGATGCACCCAATCAGCATCGCCTGGTCTGTGTATGCTTGTTGAGGCACTGTGAGCACGTCCACAAGCATCCACAGGCCCAGACAGCACTTACTGGGTGCACCCGAGCAGCATCCAGATGCATCAGAACATCGAAACACATTCAAATCAGCATCCAGATGTTTTAGGACAGAATTGGTATCTGAGAATCTAATCAATCATCTGATTGATCAATTTTTTTGACTAATCAAAGGAGACTCTTACTGGTTTGCATATTCATTGTATTATTTGATTTCATATAGCATTGTTTATGCACTATTTCATCTTTGCTTCCTCTTTTGATATTAAGGGTTTTACAAACTGCCATTGATAGATCTTCTTGTGGTTAGATTTGTGTTCAATTGCAGGTCCAGGTCCAAAATATACCCCTGATTACACAGACTAGCAGCATAGATATGGTAGAGTACTTGGAACATTACCTATGTTACACCAAGTTTTCAGGTTTGGGACAAGGATGGCAAGTAACACGGGAATGAATTTATAGGACAAACTTTATGGGAGGCTATTTGTTGCCCCTGTTTAGCATCTGCTAATACCCTGAAAAAATTAAAAGAGACATTGCCACCGTAAGGAGTTGCCTCAATTTGTAGGACCAAAACCAATTCTTTCTATGCCAACTTGTTAATCTATGTGATGTCTTTGAGACCAATATCCCATCATACAGTTGTTACAATGGATGATGTTGACTATGGACCAACTCTTATCAAGAGCACAAAAACTAGCATTTTGTGAAAGCAGGGAAATGGTGAGCATTCTCAGCTCTAGTGTATCCTTGATATGCCATGTCAACAGTATAATAGGGTTAGTTTGAGCTAATGTAGCTCTTGTTTATTAAGCGTTGGTGCTAAAGCTTATCAAAGACAAAGCATTACATGCTGAGTAAAGTTTATTCCTCAATTCAACACAATTTCAAGTGGCCTTCATTTAGAATATTTTTAGCATCTTGCTATATTTAGCCAGATCTAGTTAATGGTCATTTAGGGTTTATTTTTAGTTTGCTCTTTCTATTTATAAGCATTGTCTTTATCAAGACAACTTTGCTTTTTTGTTCATGCTATAATTAGCGTCTGTAAACTCTATTTAAGAGTTCATTGTTAATGCAATAATCATTTTGTTTTCTTTGTTCATTTGGTCTTCAGAAATTTCATAGTATCAGAGATGGTCAATGGGGTTTCAAAAAATTAGGCAAATTTTTTTATCAAAAAACTGTAGACTCTTTGATGTCGAATTTTATCCAGAAATTAGTTTCTCAAGTTCTTTATGAAAATTAAAAAATCATTGAGGGTATTTTTGGGGGCAATTTTTTTATTTTTTTTGGAGAAATTTATAATATTTCAAAAATTTGTAGTCTATCTGACACTCACTAGGGTTTTCTGCAAATCTAAGGGTCTGAATCACAGAACAAACTTGGGTCAAAATCATAGGTCCTATCTTTCAAAGAAATCGTGGGTTAGAAACTGTGTGCTTGTTGCGCACAGTGCAAAGTTATTTCTTTTAGGGCCCACCACATCACCATTACAAAATTTTGGCAGTCACATCTCCAGCTGCACTTTCTTTTTGGCAGTCAGCAGCGTTTTCTAAGTACGCCCTATATTTTCTGAGCACAGTCTTCTGTTTTAAGCACCAGGTCCAAGGTATCAGAGCGGGTGTTGGTTTAGGTATCATACCCTCACGGACAGAAGTACCCAAGATTATGAACAAAATGTCAAAAACCATTGAAGATTTTTTTTTTGTTCAAATAGTTAGTAAAAAATTCAAGTATTTTTTAAACAGCTGTTTTGGTTCTGGGCATCATATTTGGAGGTTATTTGAGGGTTTCATGGGCTATCAGAAGCCACAATTTGAAGTTTGTGATAGCAGTTCTATTTTCTCCAAAATTCGAAGTAAGTCTTTCTGCTGAAGTAATCGTGGACAAGCCAGTAGTTTTTTTATTAAACATTTTTTCCTCCAGATTGTGTTCTGTCAGGCACGAAACCCTAATCCGAGTTTTCCACTTTAACTATGGTTTTTATTTTTATTTTATTTTTTTTGGATAATGGTTTTTAAGTTATTTTTTATTCCTTAAACAAACAGCTGATGGGTTTATTAATTTTTCCCTTAAAACAAATCAGTTGAGTTTGGCCAAGTTCTGTAATCTCTGATCCATTTTCTTCAATTTGTATCTGTGTTTTTGTTGCATTATCATCGATTTTTCGCCTCAAAATTGATTCTGATTTCTATAATTTGTGAAGTTTGCATGGGATCCTATTTCAGGGCTTTTACTGTTTTTCTCCAAAAAAATGATGCTATGTACTCTTCAAATCATGGTACTTTGCAGTCAATATTGGAGCATTCTGCTCACCTGCAAAAGTTTGGAAGGTTCCACAGTTGTTGTCAATGTGTATCTTTGTTCCCAGGAAAGGACAGCTAAGTTGACACTTCCCGTCTGCTCTTGATGTTTTATCCATCTATTAGTGTCTCTAGTTGGCTGTCTATCCTTTACAACCGAACTGACCAACAACAACTTATTGAGTTGGCAGGGTGGGGGGTCAGGGTAAGGGGTGAAAAGGAGGCGCTGCCTGCCTACCCATTATTCTTTTTGTCAGATGTGGAACCATGCTATCTACCCCCACTTATTAATGACACCTGCAAGCCCTACTATTCTAAGGACACTTCTAGTTGGTTTGGTGCAACATCAGGTTGGTTGTTTTTGTGATGATTTTGCTCAGTGGTTTTGCTGATTCTGGGAGGGTCGGTGGAAGACTATGTGGCAAGCTCTACTCTCTCACCAGCAAATCATTCTGATGAAAGAGACCACCTTCTCCATTTTTTATGGCTGCACTTAGTCATAAACATTCTGCGGAACTAGGGAGGGGACTCAGCGACAGCAAATTGTTCGTAAGTATTTGTGACTACAAGGCATGTACTGTCTTCTGCATGGTAGTTGATAGAATGACCATTAAGAGAAGGTATTGGAATATTTTTAATATTTTTATTATCTCACTACCTTTAGCCAGTTCTAGTTAATGGTAATTTAGGCCTTCTCTTTAGTTTGTTCTTTCAGTTCTATCTATAGACGTCTTTATTAAGACAACCTTGCTTTATTGTTCACACTATGGAAAACTTGTCATTGCTAGAACTATTGGTCATCCGTGTGTGTGTGCGCGCATGCGTGCGTGTGTGAGATTTTGAGCCTTTTTTTTTTTTTCATTTTGCCAACTCATTACAACGTCACTATCGACTTGTAGCCGAATCACAAGTCAAGTCCAATTTGCCGAGTCTGAGCGAGTCTGAGCTAAGTCTAAGTCAGGGAACTCTAGTTTATGGCCAAACTATCTAGCTACCAATAATTTTATGATTAAAAGGATTTGACCACTACCTTAAAAAGTATCATCCATCTTCTAGCAACAATCCTTCTAAAGCAAGTACAGAGTTTCTATAACAAGCAAATGAAAAAAATAGACCCTCCAGGTTAAATATAAGATATAGATAGGTCTTTGAAGCAATGAAGAAAATGTAGAGCGAAGAGAGAGGCGAACTCTTTTGGGTAGGTGGTGTTGTTCCTCCTGAGAAAACATGGAGAGGAATAATGCCTGGGGAAGGCACATAATGTTAATAGGCCAACTATCCTAAGATATTGATTGTATGAAGAAAATGGTATTATTTGCATGTACAACATTTTCAATCTTTTGCACTAGAAACCCACACTCAAGTCTAAGATTCAACCTTTTCTCAACCTTGTTTAAGCAGTTGTATCAAAATATCAGAGCCAATGTGTGTTATTTTTTTAATGACACAAGTGCAAACGATAGTCAGATGGCAGCCATATATCATTTAATTGTTTGCATTGGCTCACAAAGGCCATCTAGAGGCCCAATTCCTATGCAATTGAATCCAAGCACTTCATTTAAAATTTTGTTACAGAGTGTCCATTAATCTAGTGTTTTAAAATGTATTCTTAGTTCAAAAGAACTATTTTGTGTCAGTTTAAACTCTACATATATATATATATATATATATATCATAGATTCATGCATGTAACGTGCTCAATGTTAATTCATCACTGGTTCACAACTTCAAACATATTATAATATTAAGTTAGAAACCATAATTGCCAATAAAATTATAAATAAAATACAAAATATATCATATTCATACTTTGCAAAAGTCTCAAAGGTCATCACACATTGAAATTTTTAAATTACGAGTTTTTTACAATTGAAATTTGGGTTTGATCTGGTTTTTAGATTTAAAAAGAATAAATCAACATGGCATGCAGGGTCTGTTTTGAGTGCCCATAGCCTTAGGTGCCCGTGGATTCCATCACATTCCACTTGGATTCTGCTAGGGTTCCACAAGGAATCCATCTGCCATGGGGGACCCTGTCAGAAATCTAGGCTAAATTCGTGAAGAATCAAAACCGGAGCAGCACCCAACTCAGATTTTCGGCCCATTTAGAGGAATCGGGTAACTTAGTGAAGTTGCCTCAAAACTCAATAGGCAATGAGTCCTTATCTAAGCCAACACTAAATTGTGGGAATCCTTTATCCATTCAATCATCTTAACTACTTATTGGACAAAACGGAAAAGGAGTTGGTGTATGTGCATTCCAACATGTGCATCATCTCCAACAAGTAAATCATGTAAACGGGGATAATGAAGCACTGAAATCTGGTACCAAAGCATCCCAACTTGGATGCTTCTACTGCACAGCTTTCGTTTGTCTTGATTAACAAAGGAAGATGTGACTCTTCTTAGTTCTATGAAGGGCAAATATAATGCACTAAGATGAGTGACAATGTCCTCCTAGTGGTTCTTCTAATGAGCCAATTGATAATGTTGATTGCTATCAATTAAGAGCAATAAGACCCTTTTTATTGAGTTGCCATGTGCAATTACACATTTGACTACCAAAAATTGTTGTGAACAAACATTAACCATTATGATTCACCTTTGGCATTCAGCATTGAATCATCAATTATCAACTGTATTGCATATTTAATTTTTAAAAACTTTCATGTAAATTATGGCTACTTCCGTAGAATTGTAATTAATATATATGTTTTTTATGGATGTGCTCAAGTCATACCAAAACAGGGCAAAACAACAATAAACCATCTCATTCAAGCCCCTTACTTATAACCGAACCAGCAACAATAAGAGGAGGTTATCAGCTGTGTTCAATATTTAATTTTAAAATTTTCATGCAAATTATAGCTACTTTCATAGAATTGTATTAATATATATTTTGTATGGATGTACCCAAGCCATACCAAAACAGGGTAAAAATAACAACAAACCATCTCATTCAAGCCCCAAACTTGTTACCGAACCAGCACTGAAAGAGGAGGCTATCAAGCACCTCATATCTATTGACAAGGAGAACTAGGTTCTTGCTAAGCATCTGCACCAACAGTTGTAAGACTGCCCGCTACAAAGCGATTAACAATGCCCAACGGCAATTTTACTGAAGCTACTAAGAATTGTCCTCCTTAAAAGCTCTATAGTCAAAATTGCAATTGCATTGTTCGTGCCCATCCATTCCTACCAAAATATGAGGACATAGTCCTAATCTAAACAGAAGTACTGGCCTCCTCAAGAGTTCTTTGCATTGCCATCTGCGCATCCATTGCATCCATAGTCACACTCTAAAGAGACTGACAATAAGAGAAAATCTTCTATTAGAGTGAAACTTTGTATCTATTTGTCAAGTGTCTTGGAGCTCTGATTTTGTAGCCAGTATAAGATTCTACATCCACAAGTCTAAAAAATCTCTCTCAGTATGTATTGACTTCTTGTATTTAGCATTAGTATATTAGTTTTCTAGTCTCTGTTTCTTGTTTTGTGTGGTTTGTAAGAATCCTCTTGTTCAAGATTTTAACCAGATCTTGGGCAAACATAAGAATTCCTCAACTGAATTTTAAAATTTTACTTTAAAAAGAAATTAGAGTAGATAAACCAAAATAGGTGAATAGGGCTGAACATGGTCAGTTAATATGGTAACTGGGAGCAAAAACAAGCTCGAACAAACAGAGTTGATCGTCCACAGTTTACCAGCTATCATGTGTGGAGAACCTATACCCTACCAAATAATCTCATGTCATCTTTAATGCCTAGCTAATTTACATAGCTTTACTACAACTATTTAGTTCCATTATTTTTATTTGGAATGTGTATTCTTTACCATAAAGAAGATCAATAATGCTGTTGATTTATACCTTACTTGATGCCCCTTTGGAGCTCCAACACACTTGGAGACTAATTATTCTATACATTCACTTTCCTGTTTCTAGTAATTCAATGATTATGAAACAACATAAATTTTAAAAATGCCCTCAAAATTTGAGATTTTGAATTTCGTAAATGAGTGCCTCAATACTATTACTTTTCTCCAAATTTTAGAATTTGTAAGTTTCATTTTCTGCTGCACCCATATTTTCCATTTATAAATGTTATATTTCTAATTTTGAGCTTCTGGAAAGACTCTCTTTTTCCATATATGCGTAAACTTTCTACAAATTCTGTTATAAATCAGACTTAGATTATACCTTCTAGTTTTATGCTTGCTGCAGATGATCTTCAATATACAGACTTGAGTGAATTAATAAATATAATTCTAGAAATGTTTTAGTTTCTGCAAGTTGTCTTAGGGCAGTATTGATCAAGGAGCAGACTTATTATTTTTGTGTGTCCTTAAACTTCAACCACACCCTATATAAATACATCAACCAAAGGGCAAGTCCCTCTAAGGGACATGACCCTTCCTAAGTCGGCCCACTTTGCAGTCTCATAATCGACGATCTAAGAAGGTAATGGTTTGAGACAAACTTAACTAAGATTTTAGATAAGATAATACTTAAACATTGTTATCATAAGAACCCGCCAATCATGTCTAGACAAGGAGCAACAGGCCTTCATAAGGCATTTCATGAATGATAAGCTTTGTGTGATCTGCACAGTCAAATCAGTATGGTGATCAGAGTTACAGATTTATCTGAATCTTCTAAGCATGTGGTATCATTGAACACATGATACTAAGTCATATTACCAACTTGTGATATGACTTATCACTTATACTAGTGATAACAGTATTGCATGGAATACAACACATAGAATAAAATCCAAAGAAAGATTAAATTCTTCATTTATCCAAGTTGTGACTCATAGGTATTGGCAATCCTATATCACAACATGATACTGAGTTAAGATCTACCAGAAACACAGGATAAAGTCAGAAGAATGACTTATTCCTTTATCCAAGTTGTGACTCATAGGCATAGAAATGTCTATGTCACAAATGATCTTAAACTCATCTAGATCTGACAATATTAATCTATTGTTCAGCACATTATCTAAAAGATTGTCATCTCTCATAATGTCTTTTATACAAGTGTTCATTATCTCACAGATCGTCAACTCTTGGATAATGAATACAAATGGTAGAGCCCATAACAATCAATAGCCGAACAATAAAAATTATTTTAATAATAGTTTAAAGAATACAAATGTATTACAAGTCAACCATACCAAGTCTTTTCCTAAAGTGACCTATCTTCCTGAGAGAGAGAGAGGTTTGGTAAGAATATTTGTTGTCTGATCTGCAGTGCAAATGTATTCTAATTTTACAGTATTCCTATCTACCATATCTCTTTTAAGTAATTTCAATACGCTTGGACCTGTCATGGAAAATTGGATTCACAGAAAACTTGATAGAACTGATTATCACAATGAATAATCATAGGACTCATGGCTTGACCAAATAATCCCACAAGTAACTTTCTAAGCCAAACTACTTCCCGAGAGGCCATTGTTGTTGCAATGTATTCAGCTTTTGTAGAACTTTGTGCTACTGACGACTGCTTTCGGTATATCCATGATATCATCGTTGATCCTAAACTAAAACACCATCCTAAAGTACTTTTTTTGTATTTGACTGCAACTAGATGAATCTCCTTAAGGAGTTAACGGCATAGCAAATATCAAGTGTAGTATTTACCAAGTACATAAGGGACTCAATCATCTGTCGGTAGAGAGTAGAATCTATGGAAGGTGATTTTGCTACTGCTTCCTTAAGTTTATGTAGATTAATCTCCAATGGAGAAGACATAGACTTGTAGTTCCACATTCCAAATCTGTTCAAGATATCTAAAATTGATTAAGCATGATGCTATCAAAATTCTGCCATACTTCCAATCCTAGGAAGTAATGAAGGAGTCCTAAATCTTTCATTTCGAATTCTCTTATTAGATCTTTCTTGCATTGATCTATAAGATGATCATCACCTGTTATTAGTAACTCATCAACATACAATACCAAAATTACCATATCATCTTTATCCCATTTATAATATAGATTTGGATCGGCTTCATATTGGAGAGATACTTATCAATTCTTTCGTACCAAGCCCTTGGAGCTTGTTTACGCCCGTAAGGAGCTTTCTTAAGCCTACAAATAAAAACTTTAGGATTATGAGTTTTAAATCCTTCAGGTTGCTCCAAATATACCTATCCTATAATCTTTCCATTCATAAATGTTGTTTTTACATCCATCTAATGTACTTTCCATCTCTTCGATGCTGCAATAGCCAAGACTGCTCTTACAAAGATGTATCTAGCAATAGGAGAAAATGTTTCAACATAATCAATTCCCTCTTTCTGAGAGAATCCCCTGACTACAAATCTGGCTTTATATTTTTCAATGCTACCGTCAGCAGCATGCTTAATTTTAAATATCTACTTAGAAGAAACAACGGATTTTCCTTCAGGTCTAGAAACAATTTCGCAAACATCATTCTTAATAATGGATTGGTATTCTTCCATCATAGCATCCTTCTAAGATGTATGTTTAATAGCATCGGAAACATTGGTTAGTTTTGATTTAGATAGATCACTCATGTTTGTTGCATAACTAGAAGATCTTTTGAGTCTTTTGCTTTCTTTGAAGGTTCCAGATGGTGCAACAAAGTCTTGTGCTTCCTCTACCGTCTTAATGGCCCAAAGTGGTCTTTTCTTTGGATTTTGAGTTTCCTCAAGATTTATATCTTGAATTTCATTTTCAATTTCTTCAATGTTCTCCCTCTGAAACTTAGATTCAGTATTTTCTCATCTTCAAAACTTAGAGCTCTTTTGAATGTTAAATCTTCTTCAAATATTACATCCCTACTAAGTTCAATATTTTTCTGACTAGGTATGAAAATCCTATATGCTTTAGATGTTTCACTATACCCAACAAAAATACCTTTCCTCCCGGAGGGTTCTAACTTGGTTATTTTTTCTTTAGGAACATGTATATATACAAGGCACCCAAAAATCCTAAGATGACTTATATTAGGTTTAACCTTAGTAAAAACTTCTTCAGGGGTTTTATCTTTAAGGTAGGAGTGAGAACTCCTAATTTGAATATAGATAGTAGTACAAAAGGCTTCCACCCAAAGATAATATTATAAATTTTGATCAAATATCATAGCTCTTGTTGCTTCTATAATTGTTCAATTTTTTCTTTTTGCTACCCCATTTTGTTGAGGGTTATGAGGAATAGTATACTCCCTCTTAATTCTCGTTTCTTTACAAAACTCTTTAAACAAGTCTAAAGTGTATTCCCCTCCATTATCAGTCCTAAGAATTTTAATTTTATGTTCTAATAAGTTTTCAGTTAAGGTTTTGAACTCTTTAAATCTCTTAAGGATTTCTTCTGATTCTTTACACTTTAAGAGGTAAATCCAAGTTTTCCTAAAGAAGTCATCTATAAAGAGTATATAGTAGCAGAATCCTCCAAGAGAAGGAACAAACATGGGTCCGCACAAATATGAGTGGATTAATTCCAAAACATTGTTAGTATTCCTAGTACTATCATGAAATGGACTTTTGGTATTCTTACCCAAAGCGCATCCTCTGCATATGCTTGAATGATCTTTATTTAATTTAGGTAAACCAGTAACCATCTCCTCCATAGTTGATAAGATTTTGAAATTTAGATGTCCTAACCTTCTATGCCAAATTTCATTTATATCAGCAGCTTCATGAATTAATGCTTGAACAGGTCAACTGGGTTCTGTATTTAATTCATACAAGTACCCCTTTCTGTGACCAATCAACTTTAATTTCTAAAAATGAAGAGTTCTTAGAAGAAGTCAATACTTTACCGTCCATGAAAGCAACATTATGTCCATCATCTTCAAGTGTTGTAAAAGAGATTATGTTCTTTTTTATTCCTGGTACATAGAGTACTCTTTTGAGATGTAGAACACTACCCAACTTTAGTTTCAGGATGCAATCTCCTATTCCTTTGACGGAAAGAGTTGAATTATCACCGATGGTAACTTTAGTTTCAGGATGCAATCTCCTATTCCTTTGACGGAAAGAGTTGAATTATCACCGATGGTAACTTCACCATTAACTTCTTCTGATATAGAGTCTAGTGCTTCTTTGTATCCTGTAATATGTCGGGATGATCCACTATCAATCACCCATGCCTTGCTTGATACTTCATTTGATAGTGCCAAATACAAGACACGATTCTCAGGATCATAGTTATTTTCTTTCCTAGTAATGTTTCTACAGTTGACTTGTTGTTTAGAATTCTCAAGGCAATTAGATCTATAGTGTCCAAACTTTTAGCATTTGAAGCATTTTATTTTGGATACATCTTTCTTAGGTTTGTCATTCTTTTGATTACCCTTCTTCTTGAAATGCTTCTTGTTACCTTTATAGGAATTTGCGTTGAGAACATGAAGTTCTTCATCTTCAGTTTTCAACTGTCCCCCTTTCTTAAGTTTTTTGGATTCTTCTTGAAGACAATCCCCCTTAAGTCTATTGAAGTCGGGAAGATTGTCTCTAGCACTTACTCCTTGTGCGAAAGTTTCTAATGAATCTGGTAATCCATCTATAGCCATTAGTGTTAGTTCTTTGTCATCAATTATGGTTCCTATACTTGCAAGTTCATCTCTTAGAATGGCAACCCTTAGGAAGTAAGAATTCATTGATTCTCCCTTTTTTTTCTGTATATGATTTAGTTGTCATTTTAGTGCAAGGACTCTAGTTGCATTGTTAACTTCATATGCATTCAATAATGCATTCATCATATTAAATGTTGTTTGATGTTTTATTAACATGGGTACTATTTCATTTTTACTACATCTAATATGATCTATATGGCTTTCCTATTTCCTTTACTCCAGATAGTTTTATTAGGTTCAACAGCAGGTTGTTTGGATGTTGCATCAACAAACTATTTCACATCATTTTCTTCAAGAATCATCATGATTCTGAATTTCCAAGCATCGAAATGTTCTTTTCCATCAAACCTGTCCTCGGGTCTGATTGTGTATGCTATTGAAGATAGAAGAACGATGTTATATATATTAAGTCTGATTGTTTAATTTGCAGAGCCTAGGTTCGACTACCACAGCTCTGATACCATGTATACTTTCTACAAATTCTGTTATAAATCAGACTTAGATTATACCTTCTAGTTTTCTGCTTGCTGCAGGTGATCTTCAATATACAGACTTGAGTGAATTAATAAATTTAATTCTGGAAGTGTTTTATTTTCTGCAAGTTGTCTTAGGGCAGTATTGATCAAGGAGCAGACTTATTATTTTTGTGTCCTTAAACTTCAACCACACCCTATATAAATACATCAACCAAAGGGCAAGTCCCTTTAAGGGACATGACCCTTCCTAGGTTGGCCCACTTTGCAGTCTCATAATCGGCGATCTAAGAAGGTAATAGTTTGAGACAAACTTAACTAAGAGTTAAGATAATGCTTAAACATAGTTATCTTAATAACCCGCCAATCATGTCTAGACAAGGAGCAATACGCCTTCATAAGGCATTTCATGAATGATAAGCTCTGTGCGATCTGCACAGTCAGATCAGTATGGTGATCAGAGTTACGGATTTAACAATATGTGTCTCTGCCTCCACATCAAAAAAACATAGTTTAATCCTGGCATCATGATTATGTAAGGGTGCTGCTACGCACATATTACCAAATACCCACATCTCTCATAAACGGTCTGCAACAAAGATATGTTTACCGATTTATTAATACTGCAATTCATCTTCCAGGACTAGTAACTGTCAGTTGCTTCCTTTTCAGAAGCAAGACATTTTAAAGTCACCATTAAATCTAACCAAAACCACAAAAATCATAATTGAGAAACATTAAAAAATATCAAACAAACTTGCATGGCAGTCCTTAAATGAAGAACTTCTCATGTGTGACTTTAAGTTTAGATTATTCAATATTGGGGCACAATTTATCTGAGTTTCACCCAGAGACTCAAGAACTGCGGAGGAAAGTTGCTACAAACTATTCATTGGGAGCTTTGGTTCAAATTACGAAAATGAATCTAAAAATATTAAGTAAAATATTTAGACAAAGAAGCGAGGAAGTGAATTTCATTAGCCAAAATCAAGGCCTGACAAAACTAGATCCAAGGGCCCATAATTATCAATTTAGCATTCAATAGTCATAACTTTAGTAGTAAACAGAATTGGTATCAGAAGATAAAATGAGCCCTTAAATATTCATAAACTAAATAATTTGCCAATAAAGGTCCTAAGGGCCCTTAAAGATCAATCTAGCATTATGTAGTCATAACTTTAGGTATGAGACACGGTAATTGAGTAATCAGCACCTGTAAAACAATACGAAATCTATGTTACCATTGTAACTACATCGGAGCAATGCAGTCATTACTTGCAAACCAAAGCCTTTCAGAAAACAAGCCATATCAAGCTAGGTAATTTCAAAGTAAGGGATGGTCTCAGTTGATCTGCAGTGTGAATGAGCCATATATAGGAGATTTTAACCTATGTGAGGAGACACAAAAACTTTACTCAAAATCGCATACCACAGTACCCTTTTGGAAGGGAGCTTTGAGACAACTCTAATATAAGGAAGCAGCAAGGGAAGAAAGTATAGTTCCCTTTTCTGAAGCACAAAACCCGACACAAGCATGCATGTCTTTCTTTATTACAAGATAAACAATGAAAATCTCAGATTCTTTAATTGATACTTACCAAACCTCTCACCCTCTTGCATTCTTGTAGGCACTTTTGAGCTTCATGAACTGCCGCCTTGAGCTCTGGCAACCATTTTTCCATGGCTATTTTTTCATGCTCCGCAGCCACAGAAAGACAATATGATGTAGTCCTGTAAAAACATATACACTTAAAATCAAAGCCATTCTCATTATTTCCCTACAATTGGCTAGCAACTTCTATCACACAACAATGTTGATGGCATACAGCAAATATGCTGCAAAAATCCACAAATTATTTTTGACGCAACGTTGACTGTATATTGATTGCTCACCTTTCATATTCTGGTCTTGAACTGTAAGCATTGCTCAATAATGCACGGCCACTCCCAACTAAGTCCTTAAGCATATGTACTTGATTGATTGCCTTTGAAAGGTCCTCCAAAATACTTGCCTCTGACCCACGGAGCTTCAAGCAAAACTCCAATGATTCCAACACTGATCCCAAGCCAGCATCTGAACCCTCAACACCTGCTGTCAACGGGTTCATATCAGAATATTCTTTGCAAGTTTACATTTAATATTTATTTGTTCCGAGTAATTTAAAAACAACTTACTTAAATAGGGCAAATCATTAAAAAAAAAAGTTACCTATAGCCATTACAACACAACAAAATTGTCATAGTAGAGATGTGCAGAGTGCAAAGTGTACAAAAAGGATAACTAATCATGACATATGCCCATGACTCCATGTCTCTTTTAAATGTTCCATTATGGATGGTAGGATACCTCTTTGTTCAAATTAAATTTTTGTTTACAATGCACAACACAAATTCAGATTACAAAATTTCCTTTATAAATCATGGATAGCACCATGCTGAAGCTTGTAAAAATATGTTTGAGTTTCAATTAAGCTTATGAAAGAAGGAAATATATCAAACTTTTTGTGAAGACTACTAAGAACGAGCATTACATTATCCATTGAAAAGACAACAGGGTTTCAACCCCAGAATAATAGACTATGCCGGATCCGGATTCTTTCTCGCAAGCTCCCCAGAATTTTGCCAGATCATACCTCTCCAAAGTTTGCGGTGGGTCACAAGTGGGATCTACAGCTAGAGAAAGCTAAATGTATGTCTGCTAGTGGGGTTCACAGTTGCTGTTGTGGGTTGAAATTGATTTTGCTGTGGAACATTCTTCTTTAACGGGTTCTAGTCTCTCTCCTTTTCAGAAAGTTTTCGGCATTTGGCTGTGGCTGCCTCTAATAGCCAGACAGGTGAATAACAATGCTTCTATAATGCTAGTTGTTACTCACTCCCTTCTGCCGATGGAAGTCACAAAAGGGCAAGATGTTCTGTTGAAACAAACCGTCTTGGTCAAATAAAGATTGCCTCATCAGTCAAATCAAGGAACTGGATCTGGGTTAGTGCCAAGCAGTTTTGGTATGTTAAAAACCGTAGGCTTGCTCATCTAAAATGGGAACAAAAGATAAGAAAGCAATCTCAAACGTGTTCGCTTTGCAGGTGTATGGATACAGTGAGTCTAAAGGCAAAATAGAACTTGAAGATTCTGCAGCCCCACTTCCATGCACCTCACCTGGTCCATGTACAAGAGTTGATAAATGCCAAGAGCAGGTTAGAGATCTTGGAAGTCAAAGAGCAGGAAGAGAGCATAAATCCATATAATAATAGTAGCAAATCAGTGAAGGAACAAGTGGCTTATTGCAAGAAGCTCTTTTGGTAGGGAAGCTTGAGTGGCAAGGCATGAATGCTGCCTGGCAACCCATGAAAAAATAAGTAGCGGCAAATAAAGATATGATAAATTCTGAAGCATCTCAGTTCGAGAGAACAGCATCTCATCAAGTGAAATTTCATGTAGTTTACAAAACTTGCCCATGTCAATAGCAACTCTTCTGATTTGAAGGAAGAAGCAAATGCTTGAGTTGATAGAATGCAAGGTCAAGAACTCAAAGAAGGTCAGTTAGAGCAGCAAACATAATTATTAACAGTGTGAAAGATCATAAGAAAAATGAATGTACTCTTGATCCTGCAAGTGATTTCTTAAATGCAAGTGACTTCTTAAAGACAAGTATGCTTGGCAAGGACAGATCTGCCAATCATGTTGGATGAGTAAGCTACATGATGAAACAGCTATCCCCTAAAATCGTAATGTCAAGTATATGTGGCAAGCAAAATCTTTTAAGCAAGAAGGAGCTCTTTAGGGGTTCTCACTTCTACCTAAATGAGTATTTCACAGTTTGGCAACAAGAGAGAAGGAAGTGCCAAATATTAGAGCAACATGAGATGCAGGCAAAAGGCGTGGTTATACAAAATCTTTTATGAAATACTATTCTTCCCTTGTACTTTGGGTAAACCTGTTATGAAATCCATAGAAATGCTTTCCCATTTTTGTTTGGGAATAGGTAAGGGTTGTAGGAGCCCCGCAAAAGGTGTTTGTTCAGCCTTATTCTGCTGACATGTAATACATTCTTGTACATGCCTCTAGACATCTTTCTTCAAACCTTCCCATGAAATTTTTTCTTTTATTTGTTTATATGTTTTGAAATAACCTGAGTGGCCAGACATTGGGTTATTATGGTATTCCTTTAAGATGGTTTCCTTCATCCTCAATCTAGGGGTCAGAAACACCATTCCCTTGTAAAGTATAATATCATTATGTATTTTGAAATCTTCATTTGGAGCTTTCGCTTCTAATATTTTACTGGCTTCAGGGTCTTTTGCATATTCGGCAATAATGTCCTCTTTCCAATTTTCTAAAATACAAGCGACCATATTGAGGTGAACGCGTCTAGATAAAGCAACAGCAACTCCATCATTCACCCCCTTAACATACTCTATGTCAAACTCATATGCTTACATCCGGCTTACCCATTTTTGTTATCGATCATTAAGATCTTTCTGACTTAGGAAGAAACACAAGCTATTATGATTTGTCTTCACAATGAACTTACCACAAACTAGGTATTGCTAAAACTTGGCCAAGGCATGCATGATAGCCAACATTTCTTTATCATATATAGAGTAGTGTTTTTCTAATTTCGAGAGTTTACGACTCTCAAATGCTATGGGATGTTTCTTTTGCATGAGGACTGCTCCAATCCCATCTCCTGACGCATCACATTGTAGCTCAAAAGGTATGGTAAAGTCTAGTATGGCTAAAGCTAGGCAAGAACTCATAATTACTTTTAGTTCATCAAATGCTTGTTGTGCTTTTTCATTCCATGCAAAAGCATCCTTTCTGGTATAATCTGTAAGGGGGGTAGTAATTTTAGAAAAACATTTCACAAACTGTCTATAATAACTACATAGCCCAATAAATCCCCTAAGTTGGGTAAGGGTTTTGGGTCTTGGCCATTCTTTTATAGCTTTAGTTTTCTCTTCATCAACACTCACTCCCTCCACATTATCTTATGCCCTATGTAAAGTATCTCTCCTAATCCAAACTCACATTTGGAGAATTTGGCATAAAGTGACTCTATTTCTCAAATATTTAGAACTTCTTTGATGTGCTGCAAATGTTCTTCCCATGTTTTTCTGTAAATGAGTGTATCATCAAAAAATATAAGGAGAAATTTCCTTGATTGCTGTCTGAAAATGTGATTCATGCACGATTGAAATGTAGTTGGGGCATTTGTAAGACCAAAGGGAAGTAATAAGAATTCAAAATGTCCATGGTGGCATCTAAATGTTGTTTTGGGAACATCTTCCTTTCTCATCTTGATCTGATTATACCCTGATCTTAAATCAATTTTCGAAAAGTATCGTGCACCATGTAATTCATCCATTAACTCATCTATCCTTGGAATTGGATACCTATTTTTGATTGTTTTCTTAGTTAAAGCTCTGTAATCGATGCACATCCTCGTCGTTCCATCTTTCTTCTTGACGAGCACTACTGAAGAAGCAAATGGGCTGCAGCTTGGTTGGATGTGTCCCATTTACAATAATTCTTTGATAGTCTTTTCTTCTTTGTATTAATGGGGATGCCTATAAGGGGTGGTTATAACAGGTTTAGCTCCTTCTAATTCAAAGGAATGCTCAAACCCCCTTTTTGGTGGTAACCCTGGAAGGATCTCTTCAAAGATTCTTTGGTGTCTCTTTAGGATGGGACGTATATCAGCATGTATTTTATGTTTATTATTAGGTGATTTATCAAAAACCAAACATTCGGCTATCCATTCTCCTTGATTATGTCTGAGGATACGTTCAATCCTATTGCAATATACTATTCTGGGAGACCCATTAGGTAATCCTTTTAATATTATATCTTTCCCTTCATGTTTAAAGCATATTTCCAAATTGGGGTTATCGATAGTAAAGCGGCCTAAGGAGTCAATCCAAGGCATTCCAAGAATATCATTTTGTAATTTCACAACAAAGAAATCTGCTTTTATAGTGTGGTTATTTAGAGTAATTTGTAACAATGGAATGATCTTTGTGCATTGATCAAGGGCACCGTTGCCCATTATCACCTTAAAGCCTTTGAATTCTTGAAATTGTCTTCTTTTTGTTACAAGGTCTTTGCTAATGAAATTGTGGGATGCCCCAGAATCTATTAGGGCAATCATCCTTTGCCCTTTTAATGTTCCTTTGACGTGAAAAGGTCTCTTTCCACTTTCTTGGGTAACCACTGCTAGTGTTCCAAACTCCGTCTCATCCGTCTTTATTCTTTTATTTGGCTTTTCATTTGTACCTGCTTCTTCTATCCTATGTAGTTGTCCTCTCTTACATTGGTGGTCCCGTGCCCAAGGTTCTTTACATTTGAAACACAACCCTTTTTAAATAATTCCTCTCTCTTCCCAATTGCTTCTTTTCCTTGACATCGATGCCCTGGGTTCCATGGTTCTTTACAAAGTAACATGTCTTTTCCTTATTTTCTTTCTTTTGTCCCTCCTACTTGTTTTAATTTTGTGAAGTGTAAAACTTGGATCTTTCTTTCGATATGTTTGACTCTACTTTTTGAGCCTTTTGAATGGCTTCTTCTACTGTTTGAGGTTCTAAAGGGTTCACTATGTTTTCAATGGAATCTTTTAGACCTTTGATGAAAAGGTAAGTAAGTCTCCATTGGGATAAGTCAGGAACCATGACTGAAAGTTTTTGAAACTCATTTGCAAATTCTTCGATTGTTCCATGCTGTCTTAAATGGGCCAGTTCCTTAAAATACCATTTAAGTTCGATTTGATCAAATCGTTTATAAGTTTTTGAGAAAATTCTTGGTATGAGGTTACATGTTGATGACCTAGGGAAAGAAGTCCATTGTGCCACCATTCATGAGCTATCCCTTCTAAGTGAAGAATGGAAAACTAAAGGGCATCTTCTTCAGTCATTGGGCTAAGTGTAAAGTAGAAGCTTAGTTTTTGGAGCCAAGCATGGGCTGTCATCTTTCTTGATCCATCAAAGTTGGGTAATATTACTTTGTTCACTTTGTGATTCAAATCTTTATTAATATATCTCCTTGTTCTTTTAGGGATTTCATGTTTTTGACCCTCACAAAATTCTGCAAAAGTTATAAGTTCTCTGATTTCAGGTTCAAGGCTCGCATAGGCTCTTGCATTATCTAAGGTACTGTTATTGGGTTGGTCTGTTCTTTCTTCTTCTATAGGTGTTTCTTCCCTTGGTAGGAAGGGGGGTCTTGGAATTTGCGAAGATGAAGATTCGTTGCAGTCTAGTTCATTTGAATTTATATCTCTCCCATAGGATGGATTATTCTTGAGGTTATTGATGGAATTTCCCATATTTTGCAAGGCGTTTAGAAGGGCTTGATTGGATTTTTCTAATTTTTCATTTTGGCTCAAATGTATCTACAGAAGCTTTGTTATTATCTACGTTTTATACTGACCTCCGTCTCTGGCCTTGGTTGATAACATAGGATATTCCTCTTCTCTTGGCGACTGTGATGTCTGCTCCGGATGTCCTTTCTCCCATTTGATGCCTTTTTCTTCTCTCTCGCGATGGCTATTTGTACGCTGCCTGAGATGTATCTAAAAGCCGCGACAATTGATGGTCAACCTCCTTCCCTTTATTAAAGCTTAGATCCGCATTTAACCATTTATGTTTGGCCTTAAAATAATCGGACTTTGCCTTATTAAATGATTATTACATTTAGCCCTTAAATAATAATAATGTTTGCTTATCTAAAAATATTAATCAATAATCATGTTTGCCTTAAAACATTAATCAATAATAACCTTATTTGTCTTAAAATTATTGATTAATAATAACTATGATTACCTTGAGAAATATTAATTAAAATTAATCATGATTACTTTATTGTTTTTAATGTTAAAACAAATGGAATAATTAATTAATTATCCTAAAAATTGATTCAAGATATTCACGATAAAATATAGTTTCTAAATACAAAATTCTATTTATCATCCTTGACTTGTTTGTTTAGGGGTTATCACAAATAGGTTCCCTAAAGATTGGTCAACTAGCCTAGCATTACCTCTTTTCAAGAGCAGTGATGTCAACAATGCTCCAATCGCATGACCATAAAGATAAATCTTGTGTTTGCGAAAATATTTGGCAATATGATAGAAAATGAAGTTAACAATTGGGTGGAAGAAACAGATAAATTTGCAAATGGGCAAACTAGATTCAGGCCCAAGCATTCTACAGTTGATCGTGGTATTATTTTGAAACATATCACTGAAAAAGTTTGGGAGAAAAAAGAAGCCCTCTCAACAGGCTTTTCTTGCTTTGTTGATTTTGAAAAGGCTTTAGATACAGTCCCTAGGGAAAAACTTTGGCACCAAATGGAAGAATTTGGAATTCCTATGCATCTTAGGGTGGACACTTTGAGAGGACGTGAAAGTCAAAATCAGAACTTCAACTGGCACTTTGGAAAATTTCCAGAGTGATTTTAGGCTCAAACAAGAGCACCCTTCTATCCCCTACCCATTTTGGCTTATATATTAACAATTTGAAGATTGGTTAAATTTGCAAGGTGGCAATGATGACCACATGAGCAAATTTGTAACAAGACTTCTATATCGGATGACCTCAGTCTGATTGCTAAATCGACCCTTGGTTTGCAAGAGCACTTACATTTTTGCAAAATGGTGGGGATGCAAGTCAATATCAACAAAATGATAGTCATGGTTTGGTCTACTTTGAAGCTAGTATTCTTAAACTAGTTACAAATAACAAATATCTTGGCATTGGCTTCAACAAAAAACTAAGTTCTTAAACTAGTTACAAATAACAAATAACAAATATCTTGGCATTGGCTTCAACAAAAAACTAAGTTCTTAAACTAGTTACAAATAACAAATAACAAATATCTTGGCATTGGCTTCAACAAAAAACTAAGTTACGAAGGTTGCAGAAATACGAAAACTGTAGGAGGTTCTAAAACGTTTTATGCTCTTCAAATTGATGCAAAGAAGCAGAGTTATTGGATTGGAAAACTGTCCAAACTCTTTTTGGGAGCTTTAATGATTCCTATTGTAGGAAGCAAGGCTTTTGTTATAGATAAGTACCACAAGAGCACTTGTGATGAAGGGCTGGGAAGAAAGAAAAATTATTATACCAAAGAGTTCAAACCCCCTTATGATCATAAACAAAAAGCAAACATAGGTGCTAAGACTTCAGAGAGACCAATTTCTTATTTCTCAATTAAGAACTAGCTATAATCAACTCCATTGTGAAACTGGAAGTTGGAAAAAGCAAAAAGAAGCATGGTACAAAAAGAGTGTATTTTTTGCACTTATGAGAAAGCAGAAACCAAAAAAAACATTTCATTTTAGAGTGTGATGCCTTGAGGGACAGAAAGGACATGTATCTAGACATATATCTTGACAGTTAGCTTTCAGTATCTCTATAATTTATTCAATGAGGGGATTGTCAAGAACTTGGAAACACTCATCATCACCTTGTATAAGAAAAAGGATTGAAATGCAAAAGTCAGCTTGACCAAGTGGACTGTCCCATAGGCTAATTTTAGCCTCATGGATGTTGAAAATTTTCTTCTTCTTCTTTATCTTATTTTTCCTCAATTGCAGGGCCTTTAAGATTGATGCTTCTGCATGGCCCTTCAAGCTTACCATAAACAAGCCCAAGATTCCAACTAACTGAAATTTTTTAACTATAGCAAACATTATATGAGCCAGTATTGGCAGTATGATAGTTAATTTATGTTGTTGTGTTTGCCATCAAAGTTCAAACCCCACTGAGGTGTTATCACTGAGAGTTTATCTCAGGGACGAGGCCCCCTTTTTGTGTCTCACCAATTCATAGCTCCAGGTCAAAAGTGCTTACCCCAATCTTTGAACAAGAACATGATATATTATTTCACAAGTATGAAGTTCAATATTTAACTACAGCTAAACAATATGCAATTAGAGAGTGATAAAATCTTTCCTAATAATGTTTTGAAAAAAAATAATATAAATTTTTCAGGTAACTCGCATCAATCCAAGGAAACGGATTGAGAAAAAATAAATAATAAATAATACCAAGTTTAAAGAGAACATACTAGACTTATTCCTTGAAATATGGTATTTCCCTCAATTTTATTTTGTTAGAGTATAAATTATCTACAAACAAATTCAAATTGAACTGTAGACTGCATAACCTAATACCTGCATGATACTGTAGTGCTGCAGATATGCGGCAAATTGATGGAATTGCTGAAGGATCCCTTGCACCAGCCCTTGCTGTTAGCAGTTCTGCATTCTTCTCTGCAGCAGCAACTGCTTCAGGTCCTGTCGACCCACTTACACCCATGGAATCCAGAAGAGCCTATTTTGAAAGGAAAGAAGTATTGACTCAGAATTTAGTGATTGCCTTTATATGCTTTGCTTCTATAAGGTAATTAGAAATGAATAATGTAATGTAGCAATGAACCAACCTGTGGAGTGGCTGGTAACATATAAAGACGGTTATCTGGGCTTCTGTGAAAAGCAACTACTTCTTTTTCTATGAGATCATGTGCCTCTGTTGTCTTGTTTTGAACTGTTGTACAGGCAGGGATAATTGTGTTTGCTGAATATTCACGAGCAGCCAGAGGATGCTGCTCCCAAGATGCCGCAGCAGCCTGCATATCCAAGCATTCTTTTTACTAACTTAAAAAGCATCCAAGGTAGCCAGACAAAAAATAAGTCGTGTTGAAACTACTAGTCATAACCTCTGAAACAAAAATTGGCATAATGCGGAACATAAATTGGATAGAGACAATCTGACCCTTTGGTATAGCAACAAAACTTCTACAAATAATGTAGATAAGTCTCCCAAAAGGCAAATCTGATATACGTTCCACTGAGCAGGAATAATATTTTAACTGAAAATTTCAAATATAGTAAAGATATAAGGATAAGGATGAGGCGAGGGATGCATATGGAGGACTTAAAACACATTCTGACAGGATGTAGTACCAATTAGAAAGAATTCAATTGCAGTGAAATCAAAACCCCAGCTAAAACAAGTCTATAATACATAAACAACACAAGCCCATATTTCTCTATGTAAGTATTTTCTTAGACCAAATTACAGGTCCTATTCAAGGGCATAAAAAGTCTAATTTGGGACGCAAACTAGAAAAATACAAAAAATTGAGCTTAACAATTGCATGCAAGCACACTCACTGCCAACATCATAAGGCAATAAATAGCTGGGTTGACCAGCTGAAAGTAAGCTGATTAGAATATTGAAAATATCAAGCAAGCAACTTGAGAACATTATCCCCAAATACAATAATAAATGGTGAATTTTAGATCACCATCAACTGAATTACCAATTTGGTATATGAGACCTCTCTTGTAGAAACCCACATTTTTTTTCATTTATCTTAGATCTCGTCCAAATTTTAATTTGAATTGTAATAAATCAATTGAACCTTGTCAATCCTTCTAAAAGCCGAAGGTATAGGTTAAAATTGATCCTACACCATGCTCTCCTTGTCATCTAATTGTTCACAAAAGTTCAAACAGCCTATCCAAGTAAGCTGTGGCTACCAATAATATACAGGCAATTAATTCGACAATCCACCTTGCAAATACATACAGCTATTCTACAACCATTTTTCTCACATGGTGAGAAAAAGCAATCACATGTCACATATACATTGTTGAAAACAGCATTTACAAAATAAAGTACCAACCTATCTTCCAACTGAGGGTACTACATTTAGATAAAATCATAAAATCAATAACAATTAGTTAAAAGTGTAAAACTATTTCTGAAAAACAGCCCATTCAACTTGTAGTAACTGAACTACACTTGCTATAATTATTTATGTGGGCATATATTAAAAAACAGACACAGTCAACATTTTTAATGACACAACAATGTAAACGTGCATAATCTTACAAAAACATACCAGATTCGATCGGACAAGAGCTGTATATATTGATTCCAATTCTGTCCTGCGCCCATCAAATTGTTCAATCTTTTTCCATTTCTGTCGCAATGCTTCTTCCGCTTCTCTCCACTCTGCACACATTTTCTTCAGCCGTAGAACTTCTGATGTCAATGTATTTACACTCGCTCGTAACCCTACTAGTTCTCTTTCCTTTGATAAAACGTCCAGCTGGAAGCAAGAAAAATAGCACCTGGTTATTATTATTTCTGTGAGATTGTTTTCGTTTATTACTTTACATACAAACCAAATGTGATTTAGATCTAAGCACTTGAAATTGTATGCTATTGCAGCACTTTTTGTATAGAATATGAGCAAACATACTATAGATCAATCATGTTATGTGTACACAGTCTTTGACTAAATTAAAACCAGATATGTTTGAACCTCTTGTCAACTTCTAATAATACTAAGAATGCATATTTTCTTTTATGTATATATGCAGTCTGACTAGATTAAAACCTTGTTATTTGAATCTCCTGTCAACTTTTGATAAAACTAGCAACGCATATTTTCCACGCTTGGCAACATTTAAACAGAAATTACTAGAGTAGTCCTTAAAGAACAAAAAAGAAGGCTAGGCACAAAACCCACAAATAAAATTTTTAAAAATACCTTGTTTTCTAGGTTTTGATATTAAAAGGCATGAATTTAATCAGAAGTTGACCATGGTAGGAAAAGTTTTGCTTGGGTACAAAACATCATACATGAAACTTTTTCCAAATTTTCTGTTAAGATGTAAATAAATATTCAATAAACCTTTTTTTTTGGGATTAGGCCTTAGGGTCAACCAGACTTCATCTACTCTTTCAAGAATTGTATAAAGGAGCTCTGAACTACAATCCAAATCGGCTCTTCATCCTCATGCATCACAAATTGCACCTGAAGAATCAAATCTTTTAAAAATAATTTTCCACAGAATCCATTTCATTAACAGTCATAGACTGCAGAAAATTACAGTCTGTTAATTTCCTCAAAAAAGTTCTTGTTTCTGAAACCTTTCCAAGCAAGGATTGAAGTTTAACATGAAATAGCACACTATAAAGAAACTCTATGTAGCTTTGCAAAGTGAAGCATCAAATAAATGTCTTTCAACATTTACAACTTTAACATGGCTAGTGCCAATAGTGGCATGGTGTGATAGTTTAGTTGTCATGTTGTTGTTCTTGCCATCAAGGTTCAAATCTCATTGGGGATGAGGTCCCCCATTTGTGGCCTCACCAGTTCATAGCTCTAGGTCAAAGCATTTACCCCTCTTTAATAAAATAAAATTTAAAAAAAAAAAAAACAATGGCTGGTGTAAAACAATCACTTAAAACTTTACATTTTTAACCAAAAAATCACAGACCATTTTGCTATACAGTTAGTGAATTATAATGCAAATATAGTATTCTACTCGTTGGGTTTTTACCTTTTTATGTTTGAGCTTCTTGCTTATTATTAGGTCTTATGAAGGCACCCTGATTGATTAAGCATTTAGATGCACATTAGGTGATATGAATACATATATAAATGGCAGTTGTGTTAGACTGGATCTTTCTTTTAGCATTAAGTTCACAACTAGTCACTAAGTACTTAAGACCTTTACAATTACATTGCCACAATTGCCCACTCCCACAGAATACAGAATGAGTGTGGGTGAAATCCTACGTCAGGGTATTCAGGAGACATTTGATCATCCCATGTACATCTTAAATGTACATAGAACAAAGACATAGTCCCCACTCCCGGGAGCATACCCAGGACTGAATTGACTGCAAAATAATTTAAAAATGTGTTAAAAAAATAGATTTTTAGGATCGAGGGGAAAAAAAACCTCCTTCAGTTAAGCTTTTTTCAAATTTCATTCTAGAAATGCTTGCAAGTTTCAAACCCTCGTTAACTCCTCCAAGTAGTGGAATCAAAGAAGACAATAAATGAGACCGGTAATGATTTAACTTCCTCAACTATGCAGCCTTCATCTGGCCCCATCATGTCAGCCAATCTATTTACACTCCCCCATAAAGATGCAAGGGAAACTGCACTCTCAGACAATCTTTACAAATACGATAGAATTGGCCAATCCCTACATCACTCACAAAGTGGGAAAAGAAGAAATGGTAGTATATATAAAATATTGTAATGTTTATAATTTATCTACATTTTAATACAGTATTTATATTTATTTTAATTAATATTTCGATAATATTGTGATGGTCAGAATTGCACAGAATGGCTTAATACAATTACATATTGAAAAATGGTGCACACTTAGCAATATCCTTCACCCAACAGTCAACTATACCTTATCCACATCTGCACATATTATGCCATTATCATGCATTTTATCTCACAATTATATCTTGTCTACATCCATATACATTTTCCGTATATCATGCATATCATTTCCCCCACGTGGAAGAGTCATTTCTCACTTTGATATTTGCATGACCTTATCTCAAGTCAATCCTACAATTGTTGAGGTCAGACACACGCCATGTGGAACTGACCCAAAATTTAAATTTCAAATCTCTATCAACTCCCACCTATTGGTATGCCCCTCCATGACAATAATATTCACACCTCTAGGTGCATTAAACCTTCACATAAAAGATTTGTCTTATTCTATAAGACTTCACAAATTCTGGTAATCTAAATCAAACCCAGTCAAGCTAAGAGAAACAATCATACTAGTGCATACATCTCATTAGCAATCCAAGCGTTGATGAAGACAAAAAATCATAGTATGAATGAAGGCAATAATAATCAAATGATGATAATGATAATAACCATTCATGCATTAAGAATTTTTACAACGTGAATAATATCTGACCATCCGTCCTAATGACAGCAACTCCCTCAAACAGCAATACACATGATACAGTATTAGAACAGTGAGATGCAATTGATTAATGATAAAAGGTGGTTCTACAAGTTAAATCTGACATTGATAAGACAATGTTCAGTTACGAAAGGGACAGGTCACACATGGAAGAGTCACTTTTCCTCCAAGAAGTTGCAACTGCATAAGGAAACATGATTGCTCACCACTAGAGGAAATTACAAGTATCCAATGCAACCTCCCATCAAAGGTGCGTCAAAGATAAGAAAGAGAGATACAGACTAAGTCACAAGGTTCAAATTCAAATTCAAGTTCATCAATCATAAAATTCAAATGACACTCGGCAAGGGTAAAAATTTGGGAAAAAAATCGACATTAAATTTAAGCTATATATATTTATGTATTTTTAAATATTAGTAATATATCCACAAGATTGTCAAAATAGTTTAACAGTGCTAAATAATTTAACTAAATATCTCAATACCACTTCAAAATAAAATTATTGTCTATTAAATATTATAGAATTCAGATGAAGTTTGGAAAGGGTAAAAATTCGCTGAAATCGAATCTCAAGGATGAAATTCGACGTATCTTGTAACTTAGGATACAGATCAGTAAAGATCAGCAGACTCCCATAATTAAAATAATACAGCAATTTCTATACTAATAAAGAATACCGATATCCTGTATACTGTCAACATTGTGAATGGGCTGAAGTAATAATTAATCGGTCCACATATCTGACTTAGGCATCAAATCGGCATCACTCAATAAAAATGTGAACCTTCAGAAATCAGCCTCTTTTATGAGAACTCCATCAAATATATATCGAGATTGTACTATTGCACTTCCTTTCAGACGTATAACCTTGGACAGCATCAACCATCAATTAGCCTCTCCCTCTGCAGAAATATCAGTGGGGAATCTGTATGCAAAACAGCCCACTGACATAGCATCAAGTACCAGATCAGAACAGAACCTACATACCCTCAATCGAGAGCAGTTGCAGGAATTGTATTCAACTATACATTCAACATATTTATATAATTAATGCTATATGTTATTTGTCAAATTTTTTTGTTTATGTATGTATGTATGTATGCATGTATGTATATATGTATTATTACAAAGTAATTGGTAAAATACTTCCTTGTTATTAACAAAGACCGAAAGGTCAATATATACAAAAGAATAAAACAATGTTTCCTTGGGAAACAACCGTAAAGAATAGAAACATTCTATTCTAACAGAGAAGGCTAGAAAAGTGAAAGCTAACTAGATATTTAAAATAGATTACCATTAACTAATAATAGACAATTATCTATTATCGTAATACCCTCCCTTAATGGTTAATCTATCCTGAACAACAAGCTGTCCTCTGAATTTGACAAGCTTATCAAGACCAAGAGGCTTGGTGAGAATGTCTATAGTCTAATTTGTGGTAGGAACAAACTGCAAATCTATAGCCTCATCTTCAACCGGTTGTCGTATGTAATGACAGTGAACATCCACATGCTTGGTTCGTTCATAGAACACTAGATTTCGTGCTAACTTGATAACGCCTTCGTTATCAACAAACAAAGTAGTCGGTCCTGCTGGTGACATCTGCATATCCCCAAGCATCCGACGAAGCCAAACAGCTTCACATCCTACCTTAACAATCCCTCTATATTCGGCCTCTGTAGAAGAGAGAGAAACTGTCTGTTGCTTCTTATTAGTCCATGTGACTACACCGGATCCCAAACTGAACACATATCTAGAAGTTGACCTTTTATCATCAACAGAGCCTGCCCAATCTGAATCTTTGAACCCACTAAGTTCAGGATTAGAACTTAGAGAGTAGAGAAGTCCATAAATTGAAGTGCCCTTCACATAACGAAGCACGCGCTTTGCTGCCATCCAATGATCAGCCTTAGGAGTTGTCATAAAGCGTGAGATATAACCTATTGCGAAGCTGATATCAAGCCTAGTAGCAGAGAGGTAGATGAGGCTGCCTACCAATTGCTTGTATGTAGTATCATCAACGGAAGGAGAATCAAAAATTTGAGGATAACTTGAGACCTTTCTCCATAGGTGTAAATGCAGGCTTGCGATCCTACATACGGAATTTATCTACCAGGGCCCTGGCATATTTGGACTGAGAGATGAATATACCAGAAGATTGTTGCCAAACTTCAACACCTAGGCAATAATGCATGAGCCCAAGGTCAATCACATCTAAAGACTGGCATAAATTCTATTTGATTCCTTGAATCAAAGATGCCAAACTGCCAGTGTTGATCAGATCATCCACATAAATAACCAGAAGGATGATGTTACTATCAGTAGTCTTGATGTGCAGATTTGAGTCTGAAGAACTCCTCTTGAAGCCTTGATCACTAAGGTACTTATTAATTTTTATGTACCATGCCCGAGGGGCCTACTTCAAGCCATAGAGAGCTTTTACCAATCTCAGAACCTAATGGTCTTTACTAGCAACCTTGAAACCAGGTGGTTGAGTCATGTAGACCTCTTCATGGAGATCACCATTCAAGAAAGCACTCTTGACGTCCATCTAATGAACCTTCCAGCCAAACTGTGCTGCCATGGCCAGGACTAATCTGATGCTACTCAGCTTTGCAGTAGGAGCAAAAGTCTCCTCATAATCAATGCCCTAATGCTGAGAAAAGCCCTTCACCACTAAACAAGCTTTGTACTTATCCAAAGTTCCATCCGATTTGTACTTGATTTTGTAGACCCATTTGTAGCCAATGTATTCCTTCCCTGGTGGAAGACCAAAAAGAACCCAAGTGTTGTTCTTCAACAGGCTCTAGTGTTCAAATGTCATGGCATGTTCCCATTCTGGAATTCCTTTAGCCTCGGAATATGTTTGAGGTTCAAACACACTGTGAATGTTGGCCATGAGAGCAAAGTTAACAGACTCTATAGTTTTGTTTTTTTTTCGAGCAGTTCTCCAATCTATGAGCTCATCATCACGAAGATCAACAAGTGTCTTAGCCCACCACTTAGACCGGATAGGAGAATGACCAACATTAGTATCAAGAGATGCGTGATGACCAGGTTCCTCATCAAAAGGAATCTAGATCAAACTCAGGTGAAGCATCTTCAAAGCGAGGTGATCCTGGAGGAGAAGCCAAAGGTGTTTGTACAGGGATCACTGGTATAACTAGAGCTGCAAGAGCCACTGGAGCCCTAATGGAAGCCGAACTCCCAAATCATGAGCCTTCATAGGCTGGTTTTTTGGATCAAGAATAGGAGAAACAGGCATGAATGGTCATCGCTACTCATCAAAGACTACATCACAACTGAAGATGAGATGAGATGTCTCAACATCGACCAAGTGGTAGGCTTTGTGAAGACTACTGTATCCAGCAAGCATGAGTTTTTGACTCTCGACAACTAACTTGGTGCGTGGCACATCAGATATCCAAACAAAAGCAAGGGAGTCAAAAACCTTCAGGTGACTGATTCTAAGCTTGCGATCTGACGAGGCCTCTTCCAGAGTTTTACCTTTGACCACTACTATGGGCGACTGGTTCAACAGATAAACTACAGTGTTAACTGCTTCTGCCCAAAACTTTCTCGAAACGTGTCCATGTTCGAGCATGGATCAAGCCATCTCGGTGATTGTCATGTTCCGACATTCAACTACATTGTTCTGTTGTGGCACGTGTGGGATGGTAAACTAGCATTTGATGCCATGTGTATCCAAGAAGCTAGAGAAAACATTAGAACAAAATTCCCCCCCATTATCTGATCTAAGAGTAATAATAGATTTCCCAGACTCTTTTTCAACTAAAGGTTTAAACTTCTGAAATACAAGAAATGCATCTGATTTCTTTTTAAGGAAATACACCCACATTTTTCTACTAATATCATCAACAAACAACAAAAAATACTTGGACCCAGGAGCAGAAGGAGTGACCATAGGACCACAGATATCTACATGAACAAGTTGAAGTACCTGAGAAGCTCGCCATGAATCGCCACTAGTGAAAGGTGTGCGATGTTGCTTCCCAGCCTAGCATGCATCACAAACTCCAAGCTATTGAATCTAAATCTCTGGCAATCCAAGAACAAGCTCATCCCAAGCAAGCTGTGAGAGATAATGCACATTTAAGTGCCCATATTGCTAATGCTAAAGTGTGCTCACAGAAGACCACATAGCAGCCATAGCTAAGTCTCAAGAATCACCAAAATCAGGAAGTTTGAAACGACCATGATCCTCAAGACCCACTACAACAATAAACTAAGTCGCCCGATCAATGATGGTGCACTGATGTGAGTTGGAGGTGACATCCAAGTTTAGAGAATGTCACAGCAATTGACTGACTGAGAGTAGATTTAGTTCCATCCCTGGAACGTAGTACACAACGAGGAATATGAGGTTCCTCCCAGCAAACTGAATCTGAATGTTGCCTTTGCCGACAACCGTGTACTCTTCTCCACCACCCAAAATAACCAAGTCCGAACAAGGTTAGTAGTCAGTAAACCAGTCTAAGCGATGAGTGAAATGATGAGGCACCTAAATCAATGTACCAAGCAGATGACTTCACATGATTTGCAGGTCTTTTAGCCATGAAGGCGTAAAAGGCCGACTCTGTCTACTTAGTGTGCTTAGCACTGTTCACTTTGGGCTGCGAACTTGATTGCTTAGATTGTGCAACTAAGCATTTCTAACATTCAACCTTCATGTGTCCAAACTTGTGGCAATACTTGCATTGAATGTTCTTCTTTCGGAAACCATCTAATGCTAGAGCAGAAGACTTCTGCTAAGATGGTTGCTAAGACCTGCCTTTATCCTTCTGAAAGGATTTCACCTATAGAGGTGGAATTGGAGCTGCTACCGAACTATTGTTTCCACTGATCTTGCTGAAGCAACAGTGTGCAGAGATCAGTGAACTTCAAATCAACACTAGAAGATGTGATGTTGAGGGTCTCGATAAGACGCTCATAGGACTTTGGTAAACTCCGAAGAGTGATAACCACAATATCCTCTTCCTCCATCTTGCGACTGATGGTAAGTAACCGATCACGGATTTCCTGAATCCAATTCAAGTGTGCCTAGATCGAGGTGCGCTCATCCATGATAATAGAAAACAAAGTGTTTTTCAGAAAGAAAGCTTTGCTTTTGTCAAAAGTCTCATGGAGACCTTTGAGATGGGTCCAGATCTTGGCAGCTCTCTTACCAAATAGAATTTGAGAAAGCTGATCATCAGCTACGGATAATTTGAGAAGCATCACTGCCTCTCGATTATTCAAATCCCATGTATCCTGATCAAAACCAGGAGCAATCGAACACTTCATAACACCCAGTACAAGTTGATCAATGTTACAATATTCAAAAATTGTGATGATCTGTTGCTTCCAAGTGCCATAATTTCGACCATTGAATTTGGAGTTGTGCTCGAGCAGAATGTTTGTCAGAGATGCCATGGCACATTTTTCAATGAAAATCTGTGAAAATTGGTGAAGACATGTCCTTTGAGGTAAAAGAACAAAAGACCCAGAAAAATCGAAGTGACCTAAAAGAGAGCTCGAAAAACCCAGAAGAAATATGGTGTTGTTTTCAAGATCCGCTGGCTCGAAAGTTGAGGCATGAAAATCAAGGCACCCAGAAAAATTTGACAATGACCAAGTTGAGCTCTCAAAAAACCCACCATGAAATTGAAATCAAAAAAAAAAATCCAAGCTCAAAATTTAGGTTTCGAGCAAAACCCTAGACGATGGCCATGAATGGTCAAAAATTGCAAAAATAATGAGGTTTGCTGATAAAAACGCTGAGGTTTCTTCAAGGATGGACGAACATGACTGGAGAGTGTTAAACGAACACCAAAGAAATGGTGTAGCAATTGGAACTTTGAAGAATCGAAAGCAGAAACCCGTCTGCAAAAAACGGCACGTTTTTTGCAAAAACGTGATGCACAGCAAAGACGTCTGCAACACAAAAGCGAGATAGCACAGAAAATCATGGTTTGTAGCAGCACCATGTTCCTCAGCCAGCGAAAACGGGAGCAATAAAAAAATGAGTTTTTTAAAAGCACGATTTTTGGAGTGCCGACTGCTCTGAAAAAAATGAAAAATCACACACAATGCAAGCTTGTTTTCATTCACAAACTAGAGATAATGCAATCTTCAAACAAATTTGATGATTTGTTATTGATGATTCTCCAAAATTCCAACAAAACCATAGCCGGCTTTTTTTTTTTTTTTTGAAACAAGAAAACTCTGAAATTATTCCAAAAAAAAAATTAACAAATAATTTCAAAAAGAAATTACAATTTTTTTTTGAAAAAAAAATTAAGTAATGGCTCTAATACCATATATTACGAAGTAACTAGTAAAATACTTGCTTGTTATTAACAGAGACCAAAAGGTAATACTTGCTTGTAATACTTGTTATATTACAAAAGAATAAAATGATGTTTCCTTAGGAAATGATCATAAAGAATAGAAACATTCTATTCTAATAGAGAAAGCTAAAAAAGCGAAAGCCAACTAAAGCTAACTAGATATTTACAATAGATTACCATTAACTAATAATAGACGATTATCTATTATTGTAATATGGATATAGACACACATGTACATACATACATATCTTGGTGTAAGAAAATGATTGAGCAAAGCTAGGTTTAAGAATAGTTAAGCATGTTGTCTAAAACCCCACTTTGCAAGAGAAAAGACCTTCCATTAAGAGAAGGATGCCAAAGGGCTCATAAGAAGGTCGTCCTAGTAGGACCATTGCAGCCTAGCACAAAGAGGGCACTTACAGAGTCAGGTAACCCCTTATAACCTCCACCAAACTCCACAAAATGGCAACTATATATTAGGAGAGTGTACATGATCGGGGAAATCAATACAAGCCACCAAGCAAAAGGATTATGGTAGACATCCACTCTTAGGTTTGGTGTAGAAATGGCTTCAAGCGGACCCATCATGTCTCTTCCCCCAATATGTTTTTTGTGATTGAAAGATCCAAGTCCAAGATCATATTAGTGAGGAAAGATTTATTCAATTAGATATAACCCTCACCCTAATTTGTTGCAATTGTGATTTTAAGGCAAATTCTGGAGCAAATTAGGAAGGGAACATCGTCCTATTCCACTAACTATTATGAGCCTAGTTGGTGTTGAAGTTTGCAACTCAAGCATCAAGAGATCAAATATCAAACAACACATCATTCAGGCCTTAAGAATTGTTACAACATGAATAATATCTGACTGTGCCTTCTAATGGCAGCAACTCCCTCAAACAGCAATACACATGATAGAGTATTAAGAACAGTAAGATGTGATTGATTAATGATAAAAGGCAGTTCTATAAGTTAGATCTGTCATTGATAAGACAATGTTCAATTATGAAAGGGACAGATCACACATGGAAAAGTCGCTCCTCTACCAAGAAGTTGCAACTGCATAAGGAAACATGATTGCTCATCATCAGAAGAAAATACAAGTATCCAATGCAAGCTTCCATCAAAGGTGCGTCAAGACTTAAAAATAAGAAAGGGAGATACAGCTCAGAAAACATCAGCAGACTCCAGTAATTAAATTAATACATCAATTTCTATACTAATAAAGAATACGGATATCCTGTATACTGTCAACATCGTGAATGGGCTGAAATAATAATTAATCGGTCCACATATCTGACTTAGGCATCAAATCGGCATCACTCAATAAAAATACGAACCTTCAGAAATCAGCTTCTTTTATCAGAACACCATTGAATATATCTCGAGATTGTACTATTGCACTTCCTTTCAGATGTATAAGCTTGGACAGCATCAACCATCAATTAACCTCTCCCTCTGCAGAAATATCAGTGTGGAATCTGTACGCAAAACAACCCACCCACTGACATAGCATCAAGTACCATATCAGAACACAACCTACATACCCTCAATAGAGAGCAGTTGAGGGAATTGTATCCAACTATGCATTCCACATATTTATATAATAAATGCTATATCTTATTTGTCAAATTTTGTTTTTATATTTGCATGTACGTATGTATGTACGTAGACACACACACATACATACATATCTTGGTGTAAGACAATGCTTGAATAAATGCCTCTAGGTTGGAAAATAGTTATGCGTGCTGTCTAAAACCCACTTTGCAAGAGAAAAGACCTTCCCAGTAAGAGGAGGATGCCAAAGGGTTTGTAAGAAGGTCGTCCTAGTAGGACCAATGCAACCTAGCACAAAGAGGGCACTTACAAAGTCAAGTAGGCCCTTACAACCTCCACCCAACTCCACAAGATGGCAACTATCTATTAGGAGAATATCGATCGGGGAAAGCAATACAAGTCACCAAGCAAAAGAATTGTGGTAGACATCCACTCTTAGGCTTGGTGTAGAAATGGCTTCAAGCGAACCCATCATATCTCTTCCCCCAAATTGTTTTTGTGATTGCAAGATCCAAATCCAAGATCATATTAGTGAGGAAAGATTTATTCGATTAGATGTAACCCTCACCCTAATTGGTTGCAATTGTGATTTTAAGGCAAACTCTAGGACAAATTAGGAAGGGAACATCGTCCTATTCCACTAGCTATTATAAGCCTTGTTGATGTTGAAGTTTGCAACTCAAGCACCAAGAGATCAAAAAACAAACAAACACGCCATCCAAAAGCAACAATAGCAAGAAAGGATTGTTATATTCCACAAGAAAAAAACAATATGAAAGACTAATGATTGCAAGATGACTTACAGTGAAGAGATAAATTGCTTTTATAGAAAGCAATAGTACTAAAAATATACAAAAGTTAACTCAAACTAAGAATAGCAAACTAGAAGTGCATGATATGCAGAGTGTCAAAACTGGAGCTCAATTATACTAAACTAAATCAAGTTGAACTAAGTAAATTTAAGGCTGGCATGCATGTGCAGCATGTGCTCAAATTATGCAGGAGAATATTCTTGAGCATGTACACAACTAATTTATGAAACATATACAAATATGCCTATTGCAACAATATCCATGCTCTAATTCTTGGTAATCATTTGCAAATCTAATTGGTGTAACTTGGTATTGAAAAGGATTCAAGTTTTCAACATGCATTAATTCAAGAGCCAATTATAATTGTTCTAGGGACAATTTGTTTTGATTATTGAAGCCATAGATAAAAGTATTCAAGTTTTCAACATGCATTAATTCAAAAGCAAATATAAATTGTTCTAGGAACAATTTGTTTTGATTATTGAAGCCATAGATAAAAGAATTACGAAGAAATCAACAAGAAGTTGTTTTCTCGCAAGAAGTTTTTGCTCATAAGGTTTTCAGACTTTAACTAGGTAAGTCCACGCTATTCTCTCGGCTGCAACTGTATTAAAAAGTTTTGATGTGACACAAAAAGGTATTAAACAAGATCATTTGCAAGGATTTAAGTCGATTTAGGGCCAATTCAAAACTGTTTAAAGAGGATTTTGAAGCAACATCTAATTCTCAAGTAGGTTTTCAAGTTTATTTTCTTTCTTTTATTAAATCATTTCAACTCCTTTTTGTTGCATCTACACTTATAGAAACGCAATAATGGCATTTCCTAAGTACTCTATTGTTTTTAAGTGTAATGAAGAAGATTTAACACCATTTTTAACATTTTTTCACTTTTGCTCAAGAATCTCAACTTTTCCTAAAAAACTCAATTCCGAACACTTTTTTCTTGAATTTTTCATATTTCAAATATCTCAAAAATCATTTAAACTAATTTAGTATTTTCTAGATTTTTTATTAATAAATTCATTTGTGATGTTGTGGTTTCAATTTGTATGAGTAGGTTAATGATTTGATTGATAATGGAAAACAGAGGTTATTTTACAATGGGGTCAGCTTCAAGGTCCACCTAGACCTCAATAGACGCATTCTAAGGGGTCTAGAGAAAAGGCCTGAAAGTATGATTTTGAAGGATCAAAACATGATACCGGAATTTGAATCAAGTGTGAAAACATTATTTATGGAGGCATGTGCCGCTTGAAATACCACCTTGCATACATCACAAAACATGATGCGAGAGTTTATGTGGGAACCACAAAAGAAATTAATATCTTGCTGCTCGAGAAGAGAAAAAATTGCAAAGGAAAAGGAAAAACTGGCCATGAGAGCATGCATAAGCTAAATCTCAAGGTGTAACAATCAACCTTGAAAAAGTAGCAATTGCAGGCATAGTGGACACTCTTCTTGGCTCACGTATCTGCAAATTCACCACCCTCTCGGCCACCACTTCTGATACTTCTAGTAGAGCACCACTATTGATGTCACAGGTGCAGTCTCTAGATAGATATTTTGTGCACAAAAACACATCTGAAGCACAGCTATCATTAGAGGGAAGTGGGTTGAATAAGAAGGGGCATCAACACATAGACATTGCCTGTGTTGAGAGGTAAAACGTCAAATGAAAAGAAAATTCAGCTCCACCAACACATTCATACAATAGGGTACTTCCTCAACCCTCATTTTTGCTTCTCACCATCCTTATAGGATCCCATGAAGAGGTCATGGAGGGCCTCACTACATACATTCAAAGGATGATACTCGATCTTGATTTCATGCAGCAGGGTACTTCCTCAACCCTCCTTTTTTACTTCTCGTCATCCTTATCGAATCTCAGTGGAGAGGTCATGGAGGGCCTCCCTGCATACATTCAGAGGATTATATTCGAGGTTGAGGTGAGAAACCTCATTGTGTCTGAATCGGACACTAACCAGAGAGCAACACACAAGCTATTCTCTTCATACTTGGCTAAAAGTGGAAGAACCACTCAAACCCCAAGTATAATATTTGGAATTTTGGAGTATTTCTAATGCAAGATAAATAGATAAAAATTAAACTATGTTTTCAACTTGATTTCCAGCTCTTCAATATTTTATTTTGTATATGCTTCTACAAAATTGGGGTAGAAATGTCACAAATCTGCAAAAAAATCCCTTTATGTCAACTTTATAAATCATCCAATTGTAAGTGCAATCAGAGCTTGTTTAAGGACATTCACATGAAAAAGAGGAACAATTTAGCACAAAAGTGCCTCAATGACCTTGTCTTTGTACATAATAACCTTCAGTTGTACACAAGGTAGAGGAAACACTAATTGGTCCACGTTGATTTGGATGGCATAGATCCTTATAGTGATTGGACGTCACAACAGCAACTTCCATTATTTACAGAGGATGAGATCTATGATTTGGAAGGGCAGGCTATGGAGGAGGGGGTGGATTAGGATTGAATGACAAGGATAAGGATGAAGAGGTTGAGAATGATGAGTCTTTGTCAGTGCCAACACCATCTACATCCACGATGGAGGTCGAGTCACAGTCAATCATGTTGAGCAAGGAGGCGCTGCCACAGCAGACTCCTATGACCAGATCCACACCACCTACCCCTCCTACAGTTTTTACTTAAAGTTTTACAAAGACAATTTTCTATTTTCATTTTGCTTCAAACTATCAGGCTATCAGCCTTTAGCCACATGAGGATGGCATTTTGTACCCAATTTGCATGTAAATATATCTGACTTGTTAAATGCATCTCCTCACTGAAATTTGTGGAAAAATAGGTATTTCAAATTAAATTTCAGCAATTTTCATGTTGTTGAGGTTTTCATCAAGTTTCATAGAGGTTTTCTGTTTCAGGCCTTAGTGAGAAGCTGTTGTGTCTAAGCATTTCAACTATGCTTGAACAACGAAAAGGAACATTCCTCTGCATTACATCATTGTACGATATTGGCATTATTGAAGAGTATCGTCTTCAATCATTTCCATGGTGATAAAGCTCATCCAATCAAGGGAATTGAGATACTAGAACTTGTCCATTGTGACTTGACAATTTAGTAAATTACTCAAGTTTTTTTCAGTTCAATACTACCAATTGCTATACCAGACTAGGCATTGTAATGCCCCCTCCCAAATTTGCCCTGGAATCTTCCCTAAAATCACAATTTAGAAAAAATAGGACTAGGGTTTACCAAATTTGAGTGATGTGTAATGTGAACCTTGCAGTCACTATGTGAATACAAAAGCCCACAAACACACGCGCATGCGCAAATGCATATGCTGACATACATGCATGCACAGACCCCCCCTTACGCACCCTTGCCCGCACATGCACAATAGAGACAAACAGAGACACGCATACATGCACACACACCACGCATGCACAACAAAGACATGCATGCACAACAGAGACGTGCACGCACATACACACACACATGCACGCATACAACATAGACACGCAGAGACAGAGACAGAGATGCACCCACGCTCGCGCATGCGCACACACATGAATTGCTTTATTTTCCCACCCTTCCTATGCAATCTAGTTGTCTCAATCTCCTCCACTAACAAAATTTTTCCACAACCTTTTCACCCTTTGACAACCTATCAGCAAAATATGATAATAAACTCTCATATTGTTGCCCCTAAATTCATTTTACACAAATGCCATAGACACTTTAGTACCCCATAAACAATTAAAAACTAATCCTTATCGCTTTATGGTGCAAATTGTACAAGAGGTTTCTTGGCATCAAATGGGCCTTTTCCACAAGTTTTGAGGTGTTTAAAAGGAGATTCAAATGGGTTTGTTCTTGCTGGCCCTACTACACTACCACTTCCTGAAAAACCCTTGATAACTGCCATACTCTCTAGCTCCATTTTTTTTCTTAGATTTGAACCTCAACCTCCTCACAACCACTACTCTCATTGTTGCTCATGATTTTTTTGGTTAACAATTTAAAAGCGAGCTGGAAGCTCAAATAAAAGAAAAAAATAAAAAATAGAAGTGCCCTCATTGTTTTAAAAAATTGGGAAATTAAAATTAAGATGCAAAACAAATTGAAAAAACCAATATCAAATGAAAAACTAGCCTCTAATGTAGGTAGATTTAAAGCCCTAGCCTCCTATTTCAACTGTGATGTGCTCTCTCTTTTCAACTGCTATTCTTCAACAGAAGTTTGCAAATGTTAAAATGATTTTTTTTTTCTTTTTTTGTTGTTTAATGGGATGGGGAAGTCCTTGGAGGTCCACCAGCCCCCATTTTTAAATTTACACATGATTTTTTTTAACTTAAATTTTGTTTTGTTGTGTTGCAATATATTAATATGCGCGTGTGCATGCCCATTAATTTATTTATTAGCTACTTCATAATATATGATACATTTATATTTAGATAAAGTATTAAATTATTATACTTTTTTTAATATATACCATATTCATTATATATCAGCTAAATCAAGCCATACAAAACTAAGTGAAAAAAAATAGCAAACTGCATAACCCAAACCAGCAACATAGCTTGACAATACACATGTCACTATTGAGATTTCAAAAAAATGTCTGATTGATTATCCCTCAAACATATCTACACCTTATATCAGCAATAAAACTCTTTCCAATACTACTGTCCAATCAATTATTATGTGTGCCGGACCTACTTGGATGACTCCACAAAGCACTATCACCTACTGCACACCAGTTCTAAGTAAAACATCCCTTATTTCCCTTGAATCCAACATATGTATCTCTTGAGTTTTGTTAAATCCTAGGAAAATTAATCATCTATCTCCCTATATATATATGGAGCTATCCCTTAGCCATCAAAAGTCCCTCCCAATACTGATTTAAGAAAAATAAATAAGAAATTATTCACCATTAGTTGTTGCCACAGCACAGCTGATCCAAGCACTGTATGGAAACCTAATCAGAAAGTCGCACAAAATACTCTCATCTGGGGCACCAGCTCCCAAAAAAGAAAAATCCTATCCATCATTTCCTTCAATTCCTCATAAAGACGGAGATTTCTGCATAACCACCATGCAAGATGGTTCCCCAAGGGCACCCTTTTCCCAATGCACACATGGGAAAGGACAGATATTTGCATTGTACAGAATTGAAATGTACAACTACATAGTTTTAGATAGTAGTTAATGCTACTATCATTGCAGTTATTTATGGTAATATTTATCTATCTTGGGTTGACCATATGATTTATCTGCCATATGCAGTGTTGCAAGAGGCCACACCCCTGGATCTGAATGATCCTCCAGATATCCAGGGGATTATAGAAGTTGAACTGCCGTAGAAGATGGTTCCCCAAGGGCATCCTCTTCCCAGTACATACATAAGAAAGGAAAGATATTTGTATTCTACGGATTTAAGATGTACAACATAATATTTTTAGATTAGTAGTTAATGCTAGTCTGATTGCAATTGTTTATGACAATATTTATCTTTGCTGGATTGAAACATGAATTTTACATCTAGACATTTAATTATCTTATTGCATTTGAATTAGTTTTAATTGCTGTTCCCCAGCCATACCAAAAATCTGATAAAAACTGTCATACACAAACTCTGGAAAAAAATTATACTGCCAAAATTCGAAAGAGTTTGACATTTCCAAAATCCAAAAATAAAACTGCCTTTCCCTGAGTCCAGAAAACATTTGCCGTGATTGAAACACATTATGCCATCCCTACATCGCCTTACCCTAAAACTTCAAAATGTTTATTCTATTTAATTTTCCATTCACTTCCATTAAAACACACAATTTTAGCATTATGTTATCCCCAAAAAATTCCTTGTTTAATGAAGATCCATTTCATAAAAAGACTACACAGCTTATTTTAGGTCTTTTCATATGATTAAATATTGCACGGATTTCAAAAGCAATCCCCCATGTTGGAAGTAACTAAAAATCCCATCTTCAACAACAGCTATTTTTTGGTTTTTTACGTTGCACTCCACTCCAACCACAATCTTGCCCATACACACCAAAATAAAATATCCTGTTAAGAACAAGAGAGAAACAAACAGACAATAATTAATAGACACCTAAAGATAATTCAGTGCACCTCAAATTGTCTCAGGCCTCCCGAGCTTTGAATGTTTTCTCCAACAACATATGAATAGCCTGCATCTCCATTATCACTGCCATGCATTCGCCTTATCAGCTTCTCACTGGCCTTCCTTGCCTCTGCAGATTTATTCAATGCATCTTCAGTTTCCATGAACTGCTGCACATGGGCTTTCTGCATACAAACAGATAGATGTTTCAAATTCAATTCAATAAAAATGGCAATTTACTTCCATCAAAAACAACCACTGAATCTTTTTAATTTTTAATACAATTTTACAGCATTAAGTACACAGAAAACCTAAGCTTCACATTAGCGTAATTCTCTTCTCCAAATATGCAATTTTGATGCAGGCAAACACCAAATTATTGTCAATGCTACTTAATATTATAGAGGATATGTCTCTGCTAATAAGATCAAAAGAAAAATCACTTAAGAAATAGTCCTGTGATATGGAACTTGTAATACAATGCAATTAAAAGATTTCCCCATCCTTTATAAAAGAAGGTTTCAAAAACTGCAAAATAAAAGATACTTTAAAATGGTTTCCAAAATATCTAACATAAGTAGGAATCTTCTGTCAATATTTTAGAGATGAATGTCCACAATAGCAAAGAACCAAAGTTGCATGGATACAGATACAGCTACGGATATGGTATTGGATACGAATACAGCCATTTTTCCGAAGACCCCTGGCATGGATTTATCAAAGAGATTTTCATTGCTTTGGAAAAAATATGGACACATAATTACTGCATATACCACAAATCTTATATCTAAAGTTTAAACATAACACCCTCATTAAAATAAAAGTCATATTATTTTAAATAATTATAATTTAAAATTAAAATTTATAAATTTAAGAATTAGAATTAATAAAAAAATGTTTAATTGATAATCATAATATTGATCTAACTTCAATTCACAATTGAAAATTGAAAATTAATTATTCCAATATATTTATTTAAAAATTAAAACCTCTTAAGAGTGTAAATTTTTATTTATTTATTTTTGTTTAAATAAATTCATATTATTTGTAAAAAAATTACTATATACTATATATTTACATAATGTTAACTTTACCAAGTATAAATCATATCTAAAACTCAACGGCATAACTATAATATTTAAAAAACATTACAAACAAATCTGTTTAACATTTAAAAAATGTGACAAACAATACAGAATTCATTATCTAATTTTCTAGAGCAGCTGATCAAATCATATTGCTATAAAATGAAATCATTTCCAACATGGAGGAAGGAAATTGCTCCTTTCTTCTCCGTGGATTAAAACACAGGAAAAAACAAATCTAATGCCATGTGAAAAATTTTGTATATTGCTCTCTAAGGAATAAAATTTCAGAGAAAAATTTGAAGAATTGAATACCATAATGGTGCATTCTGTCAGATCTTTAACTTAATATGTAGGGAATGAAATGGAGTAGCTGATAGCCTGGCCAATTTAGGAGCAAATGGGGGTAAAGGAGGGGGATTGGGTTACCTTAAATACATAAGGCTTTATTAAAGTTTAAAAGCTAGGAACAAGTTAGATTTTAGTAATAGAAGCCAGGGTTTTATGATAATTGATAACGGATTAATCCACTAGCCACTATCTCTAGTGGATTAAGTCTAATAGAAACGAAGTCAGAGGTCTTAAAAGCTAGGAACAAGGTTAGATTTTAGTAATAGAAGCCAGGGCTTTATGATAAAGGATTAATCCACTATCTCTAGTGGATTAAGTCTAATAGAAACAAAGTCAGAGGTCGTTATTTCCTTTAGTATAGGGGGCAAATGTAGTGGTCTAACTCTATATATATAATTATCCATCACTACGGTTGATATATTACTTCTTTTCTAGCATTCCCTTTTCATTGTATGAAAGTAGGATACTTTCTAAAAGTATGTTTTGAATTTGGTAGGATATATTGATATAATGGCTGATCCTTATTTTCCTTCTTTAGATCTCAGCATCCGTAGATACTAGAAAGCTCTTACTTCATGTCTTTTCAGTCTTGCTGAGCCCTTGATACCTTCATTACGTCCTCCATTTTAGTCATTTCTGGATTACCATTCAAAATTTTAGATGGGAAGTTTACATGGAAGGAGATAAGGGTAATAGACTAGCCTGTACATACGGAGGACTGCCTAGGAGATGTAACTCTCATTATTTCTCCGGTAATTGAGGCATTATTAGCAATAAATGTACTCTTATATACTTATATCTTTATCTGTCTTTTTATATATACAAAATTTTCTCTCTTAGATATTTTCCAAAATATTTATATCTTTATCTGTATTTTTATATTTATATATCATATTCACAGGCTGATACATATGGATTTATGCTCACATTCTTTCCTTTTGTCTATTCATGCTCATCTTGGTGACAGAAGTTGTGTATTTATATAATGGAATCTTAGAGTCTGACATATATATTAAATGGATATGTTATAGAATCTCATTTAAGAAATTGTATCATTCAGAAGTGGCTGAGTATTGGCTCGTTTAAATTGGGGATTTTCTCTGAAATACAGGCTAATACAACAAGTCCCTATATTTATATGTATTTCTCGTTGCCAGAATGGTGAATATATCTACTATAGGCACTGTAGAATCATGCTTGTTTCCATTTCTTAGCTAAAACTCTTCATACCTTTGTTAGCTTTACAGTTTTTCCTAACTTGCTTATTACATGTATGAAGGTTGTTGTCAGTAAAAAGCTTGTAGCAGGTTTTCTTCTGCATTATCTTTCTTCCACAATGATGTATAAAATTCCTTTGTTTAAACCTTGGAGGTAAATATATTTTCAGTTCCTACAGAGACAGGATGTTCGTAGCGCTTTGGGTCATTGCATTAGCTGAGACAACATTTGACATCAATAAGAAACAAATTTGGTAATGGGGTAATAGGCGGACCTGGGTCCTGTGGCCACAATAGGATAGAAATTTTATGGTCTTTTTAGTTCATCATTTAAACAGGGATCTTTAAAAGTTTATTCTAGAATAGCAATTATGTGAGCAACACTAACATTCAGTGATGCAGGACTCCTTAATCTACTCACAGGTGCCAATAAATCCATAGCTTTCATTGACAGGTTGTTGTCTGGAGGTAGCATCAAGCATAGACGCTTGGCCTAAGACAACTTCATATTGTTCATATTGTCAAATATTTCTAATTTAACACCTAGCCTAAGTCTATAGGCATGGTGAAAAGCAGATAGTGCCTCAGTTAGCCTAGTTAGGGTTATTTTTAGTAACAAGTTCGGTTTAATAGATGTTATCTCTAATGCTTGACATGTGAATGAGGATTAGTGATCCTCGTATTATTCCCACTAGTCCAGGGCAGATTAATTGAATCTGTAACTTCTATTTGTATTCCAGACTGCACAAGTCCTGGGCGAAAACTGAAGTTTTATTTATTCCGTTCTTTCCTACCGATGCCCGCACAAAACGGAGACTATACTTGATTGTAATTTATCTTAATTATAGTAAAATAATTTGGCTTCGGCCTTTTACTGATCAAAGAAAACTTAATAAGTATTTAACAAAGAAAAACCTACGTTACCGGTACTTCCCCTTTTGCCTTCACATACGGGTACGGTACGTATCGGAATCAGATATATCTGAAATACCCTGTGGAATCGAACAGGGTTCGATTTCTACCTTTTTTGCAATGAATCCGAATGTTTTTGGATGACGTGGCGATTTGAATGTTAACGTGGCAGTTTGACTAAGATATTTAGGGTCGGCGTCTGATTTTTCTTTGTTTTTAACTCGATTTGAAAGGTTACGTGGCAGTTTGACCACGATATTTCAGGTCAACGTTTGGTTTTCCTTTGTTTTTAACTCGTTTTTACCGTAGTAAAAACCCTAACGTGAATTGATAACCGCGGCACAGAACGAAAACGTCGAAAAGAAACCGCAACAGACGACAGGAGATGACCGGCAGCAGCAACTGGGACGACGACGGGAGACGACCGGCAGCAGCAGCAACTGGGACGACGGAAGCTCGTGAGCAGGGGGAGTCGACTGGCGCCAAAGCTCTGCGTTCAGGCTGAAGGTATGTTTATTTTAATTTTTTTTCAATTTATTTAAAGTTATAAATTTTTATACAAAGTTTTACGTATAGTTTATTTTATATTAACATATGTATGTTTTAAACTTTTATAGTTTTATGTTATAAAGCTTAAACTTCTAAACAAAATTAAAATAAACATAAACATACAAATCAATAATATATTAATATTATAAACTATTAATATATTAATATATTATTGTTTCCTATGTTTAGGTTTTTTTTAATTTTTTTTAAATTTATTTGAAGTTATAAACTTTTAAAGTTTTAAATACTATATATAGTTTATAACTTTAATATATTATTGATATAAAAGATTTTCCAAGTTTTTTTAAAATTGTATATATTATATTATATATAATATTTATATTTTAAATTGTAATTTTTTAAATGATAGTCAATATTTAAATATTGAATAAATATTATATTATATAATGTCTAGAGTATTAAATTATAAATGTTAATAATGTATTTTTTATTTTATTATTTAATGTTTATTAATTTAATATTTATATAATAAATTATAATATTTGTTATAAATTGTGATTATAAATATTTGTTATAATGTTAAATTGTTAATATATATTTTTATTTTGTTTTTTAATGTTCAAATAGAAATTGAATTTGTTTATTTTTATATTTAATATTGTATTTACTATTATTTAATTATTTAATAACATTTTTTATTTTTAACTTGTTGGTTCTTGTAGACAGGAGAATGTCAGCTTCTTCTACTGCTCGACCCAAATTCAAGACCAATCCCAATTCACCATTATGGAAATATGTCACGATAAAAAGCCAAGTAAAAGGAGGTGGAACATTTGTTTGGGAATGCAATTTATGCCATGTGGAGAAAACTAGCTCCTATAGCCGTGTGAAAGCCCATTTATGTGCCATTCCTCAAATGGGTATCAAAGCATGTGAAGGACCAGATGCAAAAGGATTGCCACCTCAACAAATAGCAGGATACATTCGAGAGCAAGAGGAAGCAAATGCAAGAGTGGGACGTGCCACAAACCATCCATTGTTGAAACAAAAAGGAAGTAGTTCAAGGCCCCCACCTTCTCCATCCCATAGTGACTTTCCTGATATCATAGTAGAGAACCACCCGTTCTTGGACAGAATTGAAGAAGAACCTGTTGCTGAGAAGAGAAGTAAGGGACAATTGGAGAGAGCATTCAACAATGATGCTAGGGAGATTGCAGATGAAGCTGTTGGAAGATGTATCTATGCAAACGGTTTGGCATTTAATGTTGTACGCTCACGATATTGGCAGGATATGTTGAGAAAAGCAAATGAGGCTCCGCAAGGGTGGATAGGGCCAAGTTATGAGAAGGTACGCACCACCTTACTAGCAAGTGAGGTCAAAAATATAAACAATGCATTGGCTCCCATTAGAAATTCATGGAAACAAACAGGGGTGTCAATTATTCCTGATGGGTGGAAGGATACCAAAAATCGACCATTGATAAATGTGATTGCAGTGTGCCCCAAAGGGGCAATGTTTCTAAAGGCTGTGGATTGTGAGGGACAGGTGAAGGATGCACAATTTATTGCTGATATCCTTATACAATGCATTGAAGATGTGGGTCCTGAAAATGTTGTCCAAGTTGTTACGGACAATGCAAAGAACTGTCGAGCTGCAGGCTTGTTGATTGAGAGACATTTTGAACACATCTATTGGACACCTTGTGCTGTCCACTCTCTCAACCTAATGCTACAAAAGTTGGGTAGGAAAATAGATTGGATCAAACAAGTCTATGCTGAGGCTGAAGAGATTCAGATGTTCATCACAAACCATAACATGTCACAAGCCTTTTTTAGATCATTTTCAGAGTTGGAATTGCTGAAGGTAATCGAAACACTTCAAATTTTCAATTCTACATTTCACTACTAATATGAATTTACTTTTTAAATGTGATAATGATTTCTTCATATTTTAATTTTGATTTTTAATTCTTGAATAGGTTGCTGAGACTCGATTTGCATCCAACACAATTGTCTTGAGGCGACTTGTGTTGGTGCGAGAGGCACTTGCTGGCATGGTTATTGGTCAAAGTTGGACTCAATGGAGGCAATCCAATACGGAAAGGGCAACAAATGTAAAGAAAATGATCCTAGAAGACACGTGGTGGGAAAGAGTGGAATATCTTCTTAGTTTCACCGAGCCCATCATGAGCATGATCCGTTTTGCTGACATGGATCACCCAGGTTTGGGAATGGTATACGATGGCATTGACTCAATGATTGAGTTAATGAGAGACGTCATCAATAAAAAAGAGAAGGATCCTGAAGAAACTTTCTTCAAAGAAGTTAAATCAATTTGTGTTGAACGGTGGAACAAAATGACCACCCCATTACATCTTCTTGCATTTGCATTGACTCCAAAATTTTATAGTGATGAAATTCTTTCTCAGCCAATAAGGGTACCACCATACACAGATGGAGAAGTAAGTGATGGATGTAGGACAGCACTTAGTAGACTCTTTCGTGATCATGCAATGGAGGATTTAGTTACAACTGAGTTTGTTGATTTTGTATCCTCTAACTGTCGAAGTGTTGCTGCTATCCGTGACAAGTACAGAAAGGAAGCTCATGCTTGGTGGTACCTTAATGGCCATACAGCACCACACCTTCAAACTCTTGCAATCAAACTTCTATCACAGGTATGTTTCTTAATTTTTGTTCCACTTCTCTAACATTGTTAGTCTGTTAATGTCAGAAGTAAAGTTATTTTTATAGTTGCAACTCTCTAACATTGTGACAAATGTTCAATAGGTTGCTAGTTCTTCTTCAGCTGAGAGAAATTGGAGTACATACTCCTTTATTCACTCAGTGAAACGCAATCGATTGGCAGCAAGTAAGGCAGAAGAATTGGTTTAAGTGCATTCCAACTTGCGCTTTCTTACTTATAAACAAAGTCTGTACAAGGAAGGGCGCACAATGTTGTGGGATGTAGATCCTGAGAGAACAGATCTGGACTTTTCAGTGAACGCACCATCTTTACCCTCTGTGGAGGCAAATAGCCAACGTGCTTCTAGCTGTGGAAGTGAAACTGGGGCTGCATGTGGTTCCACTGATCTTGATTTTCTTGATGACCCATATGATGCTGATTGCTAATCAGTCTAATTGTAATATTTTGACAGTTTAAACTTTAACCAATGCACAATGAATTTGATACAGATATATGATATATCTATCATAACATTCAATTTTTGGCAAATTGATATGAAACTAGACTTCAAGTAAATCATTATAAATGTGCTACTGCAATATTTATGGCAGTTTTGTTTCTACTTTTCAAGCTGTAACCCTGTATACATGCACAGATATATAATATATATTTATGATTTTTATATGTTTTTAGTTTTGTAACTTTTGTTTCTACATTTCAAGTTGTACAAATGCATATGTATATATATATTTATGATTTTTATATATTATTTGTACAGACGTATCCAAACGTACCCAAACCCCCTTCCCAAAAAGTTGCCATACCCATGTATCCGTATCCGTGCCTGTACCCGTACCGGTAACTTAGAGAAAAATCAATTTCTATCTGATATTTTAGAGTTTTTACAATTATCTTCACATACGACTCAGGTTTTTCAATAGCCAAATCCGAATTAAACTGGCATGGCTAAATAAAATTATCAAACGCAAAATCCTACATATCTGTACCATACTTCAGATGTACCATATATATACCTGTTTATGGTACAGGGGTACATGTACCAGCAAAAAGAGGGTGCCTTATCTGGTAACCCTGCAAAGATCACGTCCTGGAATTCTTACATCAGATAGAATATTCAACAGAATACACCAGTTAAAAGAAGAGAAAAGTCATCATTGCAACAGCCAGGAAACCACGACTAACAATTCACTCAGCTCTAGTCCCTTTCCAAAATTTCAAGATCCAAGATGCAACAGATTCCCTCAAAACATTTGAAGACAAATGTGCAAAATATAATAATTTAGATATATAATCACATCCACTAGATTCTGTTGAATTATTTCCAAATGATCACACTTCTGTTGACTAATCCCAAAATATTCACACTATAATTTTGTTTTAAAAAGTTTTGGGGAAGAAATTTCTATTTTCCTATTAAATGCTGTCACTTTTCCCCAAAAGATGTCAAAATTAAGTTAAAATCCTGAAAAATAATAAGTATTCCAATGACTCTTCCCTCACACGTAGCACTTGCTTGCAGATTGATGCAATGTGAGAATCTGTTCTTCAAAATATTGAGATGTAAATCACCCCACTTAAATATTATCAATCTAATATAGGCTTTATGGTTGAAGTCCCAGGAGCTGATATATTCACATCTTCTCACTCCATGACTACAATCAGTTAGGAAAATATCCGTTATATAACTAAATATTATTAAGGGCTGCTGCTGCCTCCCTTCCTTCCCTGTGCATTTAACTTCTCGTGTCATCTGTGTTTTTGAGCAGGCTGTAATGTCCCTTCCTTGGGCAGTTCAACCTACAGTGAGGTTGGCCTATAATCAGGGATTCCTGTAGGGAGGCAGAGTGATTAGGGGACCCAACCAAGGGTTGTGGAACTTAGCAGAGAGCTTTATAAGTCGTTTTCAACAGTTGAGACAATCTATTATTAACACCGATTCTCATAAGCAACAAATCTTCAGCAATCAAATACAGATCGAAACATTCAACAATAGCACTCATCCAAGAAAGTAGTGTTCACATTGAAAGAGGGAAACAGCGTCAAATCAAATCTGTCCAAGATACCATGGCAGACTACAAATACATAACCTGCAATAAGAGTATATTGTGCAAGTATAGTGGAATGAAATAGTAGAATCCATAATTTTTGTGTGATAATGTGAAATGCATATTCTATATCATTAAGCTATCTATAACCAGCAAGCAACCATGTGGAGAAGAAAAGGAAATGCAAGAAAGGGGAGCAGATATGAGATGATCATCTAACTAGATCACCTCGTGATGGATGTTCAAAGTGTCTGCCACTTGGGGCCAATAGAGTAATTTGATGCTCCTGGACTTAGATAGGAGTGTATATGTGCGCCCTATTGCAAGCAGATGAATAAGGAGGGCAGATGCAAGCAACCCACTAGGTAGACCACCCCAAACTAAATGTCTATTGAGCCTACCACTTGGGGCCAAGATGGTCTATTGTGCCTAACACTTGGGGCCAAGATGGTAAGTGTTCAGTCTTGGGCTTAGTGTGAGGAATGCTTTGGGCCAACCTATCATCTCCCCTCGTTCAAACCCTATTGTGATTAAATACTAAAAATGAATATAGATGTGGCATGACCTATCTAAGGAATTTATGATGATTCTATATATTTGTAATCATGTGTGATTAATAAATCTAATAGAAATTTGAGGGATATAAATGCAATATTGTTTAATCTGATTGCAAGACCTAGATCAGGATTTATCTTGTTGAAGGCATCTTTATTAGTAAATTTACATCTTAAAATATCTTGTGTTTCTTATTTTAATTGAATTTGTGATTTTAGGGCAAGACTTAGGGCAATCCCAAAAAGGGGACATTACATGATGATTCACAAGTCTAGTGCTTTGAGCACGTTGTTAAGACTTGTACAATTCTTCATGAGATGGCTATGATGAAGCATTTCCATGACAATATTGATAATGGGTTCTTGTTTATTCTTCTACATGATTTGTACTTAGACATCAATGCATTTCCATTTTACTTCTCGAAGGATGTATATTTTTTATGTGTATGAAATTCCTTCTTACAACCTCATTCTTGCTTTTTAAAGGTATGAAGCTTGTTTGTACTTTATGGTTGAATTTGATTTCGCATTGTTGAGACTATCTTTGGGATTGATCTCTTGCTTCTTCCATGAGACCCCTATAGTTCAGGCAGATTCTTCACAGCTCCTTTGTAGTTCTTGTGGTCCAAGGTGATTGTCAAGTCTTCGCAAGGTGGTTGTAGTTGACATTTGCTGACTACTTCATTTTAATGTTTATGTTCTATTCATGGAATGTTGGAGATTGACTCTAGAAGACTGCTGTTCTTGTGATGTGCTAATGATCACCATCTTCAGGTGATTAGATACTGATTGATTTGTCTCTAAGCCTTCAATGTCATGCCAACTTTTTCTTCTTGCATTTTAGGAACTTAAATGTTTTATCATTTGCCAGCTTTGCCACAGCTTTTTATATTTTTCCAAATTAATCATTCTGGAATCCATAGCAGATAATTCAATGTCAACACTGGAAATTTTCAAGTAATGAGACTAATAACAAGAGATCAAGGTAGACATAAGTTAATATAGTAGCATCCATGCGAAGGAGAAAATGAAACTCTATGAATCTCCCAAAAAAATACTTTGAACTTTGAAGTGACATGGAAAACTAAAGAGTGCCAACAGAGTTAAAACCAACATAAATACCAGAGCTGAAAGCTTTTATAAAATAGAGATGAGTAATTGCTAAAACAGAAACAGTGAACATCTTAAAATGGAGAATTTTCACAGAAATACCTGTCTCTCACGAAGTTGATTATATGTCCCATTGCTTCTACTTTGACTGTATGAACTCCCATCAGGAGATGTAGCATCCATTACTCTATTATTCTCATATTTGTACCTGTTGAAGGAAAATAAATTGAACATTATTGACATGGCATTGCATAGTCAATAAAAAGAAAACTGCAGTCAAAACCAATTTGCTAGCAGTTTATTGATATTCATCTTTGATAGCATCCATTAACAAAGCCTAAAATGTCAATTTAAGTAAGTTCTAGAAAATAGAATTCCCCAAGGCCTAGGCATGTTACTCAGATGTTAAGTAATCATAGTGGTTCATATAGCAAAATAGTAATTTATTTTCTGATCAAAATTTATGAGGAAGCACAATGAAATAATTAAGCAATCCAGCTGTTAGAACTGATCCCACATCCGCTTTAAAAAGTAAATGAAATTACTTTTATTGGATATGCTTATAGTTGGACTTTAATAGCATGAACTGTTAACAAAGCCTAAAATGTGTATGTTAAATAACTTAATAAGTAGCCAAACAAAATTCACCTGACATGTTATGCACACATTAACCAGTCTTGATGAGCCATAGTAATTTATTTTCTGATTAAATGTTTTTATGAGGACTAAGCACAATGAAATTATTACGTGATCCACCTGCTAGGATTGATAACACACCCATTGTAAAAATTATATGGAATGTATTTTTATTGGGCATGCTAATGGTTGGTTTTTAATAGTATGATCCACAGACAAAGTCTAAAATGTATACATTAAATTACCTAGCCAAAAAAAGTGTGACATGCTGCAACACGATAATTATTTCATGATTGGTATTATGAGGATAAACACATTGAAATAATTATATAATCAAGCTGTTAGATTTTATTGCACACCCTTTGTAAAAGTATAGGAAATGCTTTTTTATTAGGTATGCTGCTGGTTGATCTAAAATATCAAATAGTGTGATCCATTAACAAAGCCTAAATGTGTATGCTAAAGTATGTGGCAATAAAAATATATTTCTAGATATTTTACAGATGTTAATTAGTTATGGTGGGCAGCAGAGGAAAATGATAACTATTTTCTGGTTATTTACAAGTAAGAAAAGTGAAATGATTAAGTAATCCAACCATTTAAATTGATTGCACAGTAATGGCATCTTGTAAGCATGCTATCTTGATGAAGTCAAAATATTAAACTAAACATGTATTCTAGTGCTATTAGGAACTCTATGAAGGAATGCAATCTTTAGTCCCAAAAGATGGCCGACAGTTGCCACTACATAGTACATACAATGCACTCCAATCAAACTCTAAACTATGGATCGGAAAAGTGTCAATGTATTCTGGATTCTATATTCAAGCTATGGTAAAACAAACATTTCTCTGCTGAAAAAATACTGAAAAAGCAACACGTTTGCTTCAAAAAGCAGTTGGCAAAGATACTAATCTAAATGCCAGACTCTAATTCTTGTCCTTTCTGTCATTTTCAGTCTTTGTAAGTTTTATTCTGCATGTTGTATTCATAATGGTTCCCTGCATATATCACTCTCTAGGTCTAAAACCTCAAATTCTATCTCCATAAAAATGTAAATAGTTTGTGGGGTTCCCATTCATTTTTATTCTGAGAGATGTGCTATAAAATTCCCATATATTGAAAGCTTACCATTTCTAACCATTCATGCAAATAAGATTTTCATTCCTCACTCCATCATAACAGTTTTCTCTTTTAAAGAAAGCTTCCCAGTTTTAACCATTCATAAACATAAATCAAACTTGCTATCCCCATCCATCTCCAAGGTTTCCTTTCACAGCTCTTAACCAGAATCCACACCAGGCAGTGTGACACTCATCCAGATATTACAAATATGACTTTCACTGCTCACTCCATCATAACAGTTTTCTCTTTTAAAGAAAGCTTCCCATTTCTAACCATTTATAAACATAAACCAAATTTGCTATCCCCACACTCTATCTCCAAGGTTTTCTTTCACAGCCCTAAACCAGAATCCACACCAGGCAGTGAGACACTCATCCGGATATGACAAATATGACTTTCCCTGCTCACTCCTTCATAACAGTTTTCTCTTTTAAAGAAAGCTTCCCATTTCTAACCATTCATAAACATAAACCAAATTTGCTATCCCTGTACTCTATCTCCAGGGTTTTCTTTCACAATCCTAAACCAGAAACCACACCAGGCGGTCTCACACTCATCCAGATATTGCAGCTCAAATATATCGATATATCTGATACCATATCCAAGCATTAAAGGTATGCCATATAATTCCCTGTTATCCAATATGTGGATATGCATATCTGTAAAGCATAGAGAAAGTATTCAGAAACTCTGAATACAATACATATTCCTAGCACAAAGGTCTAAGATGTTCTCGACAATTCATTTCAGATGGCATACATCTTTGATCGAGTAATAACTCTGAGTTTCTGAGTGTTGAGGAGAACCTAATAGAAGTGAACATTGGCAAGCGGTCATATTGGTATAAATTTTCGGGGCTGTATATAATTACATGGCTTGTTAACTCATAAATTTAGGGGGGGCGAATCCCTGCCACATAAAGAAAAAGCACTTTCAGAACACTTAAAATCCTCATCTGTTTATTAAGATCAAGATAAACTTAAAATCCTCATCTGTTTATTAAGATCAAGATAAACTATCACTATATAATTTAAAGGCTCATATTCATCTTGAGAGGATAATAAACAAAGTGTTGTTTACTTTCACCAGAAGATTTGAGTTGAATTAACAATCAAAGAACTGAAACATAACGCAACAATAGCATATTGATTAGAAACATATGATGTTCAAGCCTTGTAACCAGCATTTTTAGGCCTATAGAAATCTTTTCATTTTATTACACATAACATAAAGCAGACAACTGCTCTGCCAGAAGGGAAAAAATGTGAAACCTATTAAAAAAAAAAGCCTTACTCCTACCTTATTGTGTTTGAATCAAGATGCTTAAGTTTGTGATGAAAATAATCAGGTAATCTTGTTGATCATAAATAATTGAAAATCATGTCATAATAAGACTTTCTCAATAATAGCACAAAGTTCTGGAAACTTCAGATGGTCCAAACAGCAATTATAAGCAGATTCAGCACCACAAAAGCTCAGAGGATTATACCAAAGTGATTGTTAATGTAACATTTGATATTACCATCATTAAACATCAGAATAGCATATTGTCATATTTAGATTAATAAAGAAATTTCTCATGGCAATACACGCCAGCCCATTGTGAAAACCAGAAACACAGTTACTAAAGCTAATGCAAGGATAACGCAATGACGAAAACAAGGTACTATAGCTAATATGATGATAAAGTAGTAAGGAAAACCTTAGACGTTCGGCATCTGCTCTAACATCAATTTTCTCAGTCTCTCGGTTTATCAGATTGACAATTCGAGCTGTGTATGATGTAATTGCACGAAGCAATTGTGGAGGACTCCTCAGGGAATTCAGAGCAATGTCCTTTACATCATCAGGTATTTCTCCATCAATGTCGATACCCAACTTTGAAGTTTCCAAATATGAATGTCCTTGAACACCAAACCCATCATAAGCTGGAAATGTGTTCCGTATTTGTTCAATAAGATGAGCTGCAAGAGACTCGCATGCTTTTCTAATGCTCCTTTCCTGTGCTGTTTCAATAAGAATGAGACCATCTGTGGGTTTATTGCCCTTGACTGTAGCATAAACTGTATCCTGCTCATTACGGGCACGCAAAATGTCAGGACTCGCATCTTGTGCACCTCCAACTCTCATCTTTTGTGCATCCCTTGCCTGATCAACATATCGATGAAGACGCCGCTGGTATTCTGCAAAAATTTTGGTTGCGTCTTCGCATCGTTGATCGTAGGCTTCAAGCATCACCTGCTTATGCCTGATACACAATAACAAGAAGTAAGCTTCTCTTCAGAAAAACATGGAATTCTGTTTAGAAATTCTTAATCAATATTTCAAGTTATTTCTTTAGCAATCTCTATACTACTGTAATATGGCAATAAGTTTGACTAGTTCTTGACTATCTCAGAACGATCTATCTTAAAATACAAACTATATTTGTTTTTGATTGTGTCCTCTGGGAAAATTCTATGCACAAAGCATAGATATTATGTATATTTTGATTGCAAAATTTAGTGCTCTACTGATAGGCAGAGAAAATCCCTCGATAAAGGAGGAGGCTACTATCTTTCTCCACAGAATGGCCCGTTAATTGTTCAAACTTTAGGTCAAGAAGAGGAGGACCTCTTGGGAACTTATGCCCCTTGCTCCCCTTGATCTCAAACCTAAAGCAATCAAGTCCTCCTTTGCTGGTCGAGAAGGATAAACACACTCATTTTAACTGGCAAACTCAAAGGTGAGTAACATTTTACTTTACATCATGCCAACATTTCCACATCATACTATCCAAGGCTTCTAGAAAATCGGCATTGTCTGTAACTCTATCATAACAACTTAGCTTTGATATGATACATAACTGGAGCAATGAGCAATTCAACAATTCTAGTTGTTTTTGGTTGTATATTTTTTACACAGCAGCTTTGTTATTACAAAACTGGAACAGGAAATTCAAATAAAATAGAAATATGACAGTCAGATTTAAATAACGACTGAGGTAAGAAATCAGTCGAAAGGAACCTTCTCAAAACGACAGTGTTACACCAAATTTCACACAGCTCTGGGGGATTGACTGTCGCCGGAAGTAGACTATTCCTGATTAAGTGAAAGCTTAGTATTCTAGACTCGAGCATATTTTAATATGTTAGGCACTTAAGAGATGGAAATGAGAGGATTCTCCAAGAAATTGAACAAAAAATCTGTGTGCAGTAGCGAGTTGTATGTCGATTTAATTTGATTGCCAAGGATCAGTTTGAAGCAAACAACCTACGGGATTCTTACTTGATATAACTCAGACAAATAAAGCTTTGAATTGCAGCACAAGGCAATTATGCTCCATGAGACGTCATGTATCCCAACAGAAATTCACCGCATATATTTAACCTATCAAAGGCAGATGCATGGTCAGGAATCTGAACAAATGATATAAAATCAAAACCTGTAATTTGACTTGTCGTCAAGCATTCTCTTCCGCTGGGATTCCTCCCTAGAAGTTTCTAACATCCGTCCCTTCAATTCCTTCCGTTGTCTGTGAAGGATTTGCCTCAGTCTCTCCACCTCTTTTTCAGCCGCTTCACGTTCTCTCAAAGCCCTCTCTCGGACTTCGTATGCTTCGGAAGCCTGCCCACGTTCTGAAACCTCCTTACTCTTCGGAATTTCCGCGGCTTTACCTTTATTTTTTCCATCAAATCTCCTCCTGCCTTTGCTTTTAACCTCCTCTTCCTTAACACGTACATTATTCCTCGACGTCTCCTGCAGGCCGGCACCGACGCTGGGCCTTCCGTGGACGAGAACATTTCTCTTAATTTTCTCCACAGTTTTCTCCGATTTTACTCTTTGCAAAAGGAAATTCCAAACGGGCAGCATATTTCCCCTGCAGATTTTTTTGAGATCTTCAGGAGAAGGAAGAGGTTTGTTAGAAGGTAAATATTGCCCCTGGGGCCGGTACCCCATTTCCTGCTGTAGCCATTCCAAAATTGCTTCCGGCTGAGGAACACCGCCGCTTGGATTCTGCATAGCTTTGTATCTATAAAAAGCTAACAAATTCACCTCAAACTAACGCAACAGATCCCAGACAGCTGAAGATCGATCCGAGAGACGAAAAAGCCGCTTTGGAACCGAATTGCGGGGCGTTTTGAAACCCTAACAAACTTATCCAGCGAATTTGTGAGCGATGGCAGCCGATGATTCTGCTGCGGCTGCGATCAAGGAATCGAATTGGGCGTCCCATTGACATGATTATTCCATCGCCCATACAAAAAATGTGTCCACCATATTCCAAACCCTCCCTCCCGTTATCGGAATGTCTCGTTAAATCCCGTGCAATTCAGAGGGACGAGAAGGAGCAAATATAATTTTATTTATTAAAAAACTTGATTTGAAATGCGAGGAGGGGGCCCGATCGATAGTTTGTCCGTTGAGGGATAGTATTTTGTTCGTAAATTAAACGCTAAGGCCAAAAAACTCCAAAAAATTAGCTTAGATGGGCCACTAAATCATGAGTTAGTGCCCATGTCATCTTCACCTCTAACGGTAAACTAGTGGTTGGCCGGCTATGGCTTCATCTTATTACAAGCAACCCAAAACATTATATTAAACGTCCCTCTCCATGAGCAGTGCGTGGGAACTTTCATCCTGTTGGCAAAGGTGAGCTTGCAAGCATCATAGTCTTGTATTTAGCAAGTAATATCCATAATGGGCAAAAGCTTTAGATTGGATGGTGTAGATGTTAAATTGGTAAGATTTGAGAAGGAGTTTGATTGGATGGTATATATGTGAACTCTATAAAAAAGATAGAAATAGGGTAAGTGCTGACAAAAGGTTTCAAATTGGTAAGAGTTAAGAAGGAGGTTGATTGGATGGTATAGATGTGAACTCTATAGAAAAGATAGTAATAGGGTAAGTGTTGACAAAAGGTTTTAAATTGGTAAGAGTTAAGGAGTTTGATTGGATGGTATAGATGTGAACTCCATAGAAAAGATAGTAATAGGGTAAGTGTTGACAATAGGTTAGATCATATGATATAAATGCTAATTGTACAAAAATGGCTATATTAAACGAAGGATTAAATTGTAGATGCAAACTTCACACTTTTTTTAAAAGAAATTAAATTGGTGTAATCGTTCATGAAATGTTACAATGAAGGTTTAGATTGGATAGTGTAGATGTAAATTATTTTTAAAAGATGTTAAATTGATTGGAATTAGTCATAACGAAGTGTTGGATTAGATGGTGTAGATGCAATAGAAATAGAATAAGAGTTAACAAAGAGTTCGATCAGATGGTATAGATGCTAATTATACATAGACAACATGATGATTAAATGTTTAGATTCGATGGTGTAGACAAAAACTCTACAAAAAGATGCTAAATTGGTAAGAGTGAACAAACAGTTGAATTGGATGGTCTAGATGCAAACTCCATAAAAAAAAGACAGTAATAGGGTAAGTGTTAACAAAAAGTTTGGTAGGAAGGTATAGATGTTAATTATACAAAAATAGCAATATTAAATTGGTATGAGTTAGTGAAGGGTTAAATTGGATGGTGTAGATGCAAACTTTGCACATTTAAAAGAGATACTAAATTGGTGAGAGTTGTAATGGTTCACAAAATGTTACAAAGAAGTGTAAAGAAAATCTAACTAGTTAATAAATGAATGTTATTAATAAATATATAATTGAAATCTTGAATTTTTGGGTTGTGTGGGTTTGATTTTCATATTGTAAAAAATATTTAGGGTTTAGAATGATGTGGGAAATATATGTGTTAGTACAAGGATAAGAGTAATAACCAATGGATGCACGGGTATAAGTATTAGCATAGATTCAACAAGGTCAAAATGTGGAAGTGTGTGTAATTAGAGAGGGATAAAGGAACAAGGAATGAACTCAGTTGTGCACTAGAGTGTATTTCTTATATTAAAAGTGGCAAAACCAAGGTGCTCACTCTTACAAAACAGCCTAGGGTCATTGAAAGCATATTAACAAATCATTAACAACACTTTAACAGTGCATAAAGCAAGAGCCTACAACACAATGGTAAATTGTGAGCCTCCTATGTGGGAGGTCTTGGGTTCGAATCTACTCAAGATTAATACTTAATAATAATAGATAATCACAACATATAATAATAATAATGAATCTAAGGCAAGAAGCCTACAACACAATGGTAAATTGTGAGCCTCTTATCAAAGAGGTCTTGGGTTCAAATCTATTCACGCTTCATAAATAGTAATAATTAATCACAGCACATAATAATTAATCTTGGCTTTAGCCTCTTACCAATCAAATAATAATAATAATGAATCTTGGCTTCGGTCTCTTACCAATCAAAAAAAAAAAAACACTTTAATAGTGCATAAAATTTATTGCAAATTTACAAAGGAGTGCACTATTTGTCAATAGGAATTATATTAAGGAATTTCACATGTGGACCTAAAACTAAATGAAATTTCATGGACGTGTACATTTCACCTTTGCATTTTGTCTCCTCTTTCAGATGCATTTGAACGGTGTAGAAACTTATGATAAATATAATGACAATTAATCTAATATCAACCATTTTTTATGTAAATGATTGAATAAATACATTTTCATCTAGCTAATTTTCCAATTTTGTTGGATACAATTGTTCAATTGTGTGTTGTCTTTGATGTTACACAAATGTCATATCAGTTGGCAGACAATATCTACCGAGCTCAGTTGGTCAGCAAAGTAAATTTCAAAGCTGTCGAGCATTCCTAGAAATTACTCTGTGGAAACAGTTTCTACGGAGCTCACTCAGGCATCAAAGGATTTTGTGGCAAAAGTCAGTGTTAACCGAGTTTGCATGGTTAACGAAGGAAAGTCAATGTTTACCGAGTTCACTTGGTCTCCAAAGGATTTTGTAGAGTTCGCAGTGTTAACCGAGCCTCTATTGGTTAACACAGGAAATCAATTTAGGAACTGTGTTTGCCAAACAAGGTTGGCCAATGAAGGATTTTGTTGTTTTGGGAAATTAAGTTTAAATGTTTCATGTAATGATTGTAGCCGACTAATGTAGTAATTATTGGTAATTGTAAGTTGTAATTGGGTTGACTTGACAATTTGTAAGGTATAAATAAAAGGTCAAGTTGAGAATTCTGAAGTGAAATGAGTGAGCATGCAAGTGTATTGATTGAAGAAGAAAGTGTGAACAAACTTTAAAGGATGGCCAAATATCCTTGAGGAGCAGCAAAGTTGTATTCAATCAGGAAGGATCTAGTGGAGTAGAACAGAGATTTGTATTAGCAATTTAGTTGCATCTCATTCAGTAACTGATTCACCTCCCCTCTCAGTTACACATCTATATTTCCAACAAATTTACATCTACCTATTAATTAATAATGCTTTATTATTTAATTTGTAAAATCTATATTCATTACCATTCACCCAATTCTATTTATCATTTCAAGTCACTTTTCATGTCTCTCCTAACATCCACCATAGGTGTATAAATCTAAATATATAATAAATAATTATTCTATCCACTTTTCACTAGTGAGTTAGCATTAATTGATTCACTAATCTATCCTTTGCAAACATCAATCCTTGTGAAACCCTTAAATAATGTGTAATTATATATTTTTTGAATATATTGCATGACCTTTGTAATATGTTACGTGGGTCAAAAGATTTATCCATCCTTCACCGTACTATTCTGTACCATTTTTTGTGTCCCCCCACTTTCTCCAATGAGACTCTCCACCATATATTTCCCTTCAACCATGCACTTCCTCATCCAACAACCATGTGAGGGAACTTTCTCTCCTCTTCTCTCTCCAAGAATATCAACCAGTTTGAGGCTTTTAACACTACTTTAGTCCTAACGATTCAATTTTCTAACAAAAAATTATAAATAAAATGCCATCGCAGGCTATATGTATCTCACACTAGGATCCAACTTTACTTTGTTAGTAAGATCACACACATGATCTAATCCATTGTGATTGAGCACGAGTACCATAAACTTAATGTGACACAGTCAATATGGTTCTTTTTTTTTTCATCAATATTTGATAGTTCTATATTTTATCTTGATCATTGCATGTATTTTGGGTGGAATGGGTTAATGTTATTTTAATGTATTCTTCTATACTCAATTTTTTTTGCATCTCATAACTTAATATGCATTTCAAACTAAATAGGATCTCACAGACATGCATGTAAAATGTAATACCCCTCCAAGGAACCCTTAATGAAAGAAAGCCAAGAAAACCTAGTGATGAGGCAATTTTATGGCCTAATGTCTATTTTTATTATTAGCCTAGGGCATGATTGTTACCATAGTTTCATGAAGACACTTCCAAGACATTATAGGTCAAAAATACTCAAGTATAGATATGTTTTTGTTATGTATGCTTGATGGGAAGAACTCGGCATGATATAGATAGACTTATAATGCAACTATTTACCTTTATATTATTCATATCTATGTGAACAGTTGAAGTGTGATTAATTTCTTGGAGCTAAATGGGCTATTTTTCTACAACTATGGGTTGATTGCATAGTTCTTTTTATTAAGATGAAACAAATGAATTCCATGTGTAATGGATAGTGTGAATGTTTGTACAACTAATCTACATTGCAAAACTGGGTCAATTATGCAAGGACAAAACAAGGAAGTATACAATAGTTTAGCTCGTGATCAACCAACACTTCAACATCCATGAACCTATTTAGTATCACTAAGAGACTAGAGGATTAATGATGCTCGTGAAGTACCACCTTGCTCACTAGCTTGTGAACGAGTCAACGAAGAGATTTTCCAATTTGTGCAAATCTAGTTGATGGTCAACCTTTATTTTCTCTCCTATACTCAATACAAAGACTTGATCTTTTTATTTGGAATTTCTTTGAACGTAGTTTTAAGATTGAACCAAGTGTTGTAACTTATCCAATTGGGAACATCTAGTTATTTAGGAGTTAGTTAAGTCATTAGTATCTTAGAAATTATTAAAATGATCAAATAACTAAGAGGGGGGTGAATCAATTATCCTCAGGTCTATATGTACCAATTCAACTTTTAACAACTTAATCAATTTCTTAAATTCACTTGATCGATATAGTAATTCATCACCAATTTAACTTATTCATCACATCACTTAAATCCATGTTTAGTATATGCCAACTAACATAATTAAATAACAGTAAATAACATGCATCATGAAAATAACGTTCACAAAAGTATAACATCAAGATTTAATGTGGAAATCGAATTTGAGAAAAATCACCAAGTAAGATGTTGTCACTTTTCACTCTTCTAAAGTGAGCTCAGTTAACAGCCAACCCTGTTAAAGCTTACAAAACACACTATTAGGTGTGACCTTGTTAAAGGATTTTATCACCCTATTAGGAGTGACTTTGTTAGAGGTCTTTAGATCATTCCATTAAAATGCCACCTTGATTAAATGATTCATGATATGATGGTTAGGTCAACCTTGATTAAAGGATTTTACTCCTACAATGATTAGAAAGTAACAAAATAGGTTTGATTTGATAAAATACAACTTGCTTTGTGTTGGTAAATATATTTGTCTTTTAATAAAACAAACAATTAAAACCCTTTATGCCCAAACTCATAAGACAAATACATTTTTCCAACAGTTGAGGAATCTTTGCTTCTTTAATTCCTCTTTGAATTTTAATAAGGTTCAGCTTCCTTATCAGATATTCAATGAAAACACTCTCTTAAAGAAGAATTACTTTTAACCAAAAAGTAATAAGACATACCATCTATTCTTGGATAGGGGGACAATCAAATAAATAACAGCTAAATAAAATAAATAATACGTAGAACGAAGATAACTCACAGTTTCCCCATCAATCACTACTCAAAAGAAATATGAAATAGATAGATTATCTAAAATATGCACAATATAAACACCCAACATTAAAAGAAATCCCACAATTCAATGTCGATTCAATCTTAAACCAATAGAGAACAATTCAAAGCATACAACCTTTGAATATATTTATAGAATCTTTTATCATCCAAAAATAATCTTGTTCCTATATGATATTGGAAGTCCAAAATATTTGTATAACAACTAAAAACTAAATTAAAGTTCACAGTATGATATCCATCAAAAATTGCCAACCCTCTACACTACTGAGCTTCTAGCTTAAAAAGAGTAACATTCAAGAATCTCCATCAAAACCCAATTCTCAAATGGTTTTTAAAATAGTTTAAAAAGCCAAGTTTTAATAGATACGTAGACCTAGGAAACAATTGATTAACAATTTGAACATGAAAAAGAAACAAAAAGAAAAAGACTTTTTCAAAGAGTAACATTATCCTGCTTCTTCGTCAGCTCTTCTTCTTCTTCGTCCTCGTCTAGGTTAAAAGGTCCTTCTGCAAGCTTCCAAACACTCTATACACCTATGAACTCAGACACGACATTCTTGTTCGGACTCTTTATGCTCTACAGATGGTTTTTCCATGTGTTTTTTTCCTGTTTCATTATAGTGGCACTATCTAGATACTCTGGGAGTTGCTAATTGCACATGTCTATCATTGTTTCCACCTTAGCGAATTTGGTAAGTTTTGTTATGGTCAGTTTAGCTCTATCTTTAATTGTGTTTAGGGGCTCTTCATATTGTTTAACCAACACTTCCACATCTAAACCCCCTTCTTTGAAAGGTGCGAAAGAAGTTGAACTGATAACTTGCAAATCTTTGTTCACACCATCCTAAACTATCTTGAACTCTTTTTCAATTGAATGCATGTGAGAAATGGTTGAACTGTAGTTAGAAACCTGCTAGGCAATGTTTTTCTATAGGACATGAATAAGCCCTGCATCCACTAGTTACAAAAGATTCTCCTCCAAGAACTTATCCGAATTTTATTATTCCACATCCATTAATTGAGTAATCATGGATGATAGTCTTTTAGATTCTTCTTTCAACACCATTACTTGTATACGAGATTCACTCGTCACCACTTCAATAATAGTGAATATCTTATGCAAATCTTGTATAAATTTAGTGACCAGACTTGTCACACAGTCTATACAGCTATGGATGATAGAAATTATAGCCTTTCCCCTCTCAAGATCATTCATCAATTGTTGGTTCTCAAGTGCATTCATATCAAACGTGGGTTGAGATGATCCATTGGTCACTGAACTTAATCCTATCAAAGATCTTATGTATTCTGACATTGTATACACCTCTACCTTTAATTTATTTTCTTCAATGCCATCTTTTTGCAATTGCAGAATAATCTATTTAGTGGATGATTCCACCCAATGTTCTTTCGTCTCCCAGTTGATCACCCTCGAATTCGTGCGAGTAATCTCAAAATTACTTAGATCCAATGCACTTGTGTCTCATTTGTGATTGTAAGTGGCTACTTCTGCAATGTTGTTACCAATTTCCAGGTCGAATACTATTCTAGTCGAACCCTTAGTTCTTTTAGACTTTGGTGATATACTTACTCACAATGTCATCCATAGGAAAACAAATAGGAACTAGGCTTCTCTTCTTGTTAGTTGAGGTGACCAACCAATTTGGTGTGGACTCAAGAATCTTATGAGGTTTGTTGCCTTTGACTGGAGTACTCACATTGTCTATCATGTGAGGAGAAGTTCCCATTGTCATTTGAACTCGCTGAAGATTTTCTATGAGCACACCACCCATATCTTTGTCAGGTTCACTATCAACCTAAATAGCTTATTATGTCTAATAGGTGTCAACATCTTAGTTTTGTTCTTGGAATGACCTTTTCATAGCAAGGGAGGATTATTGCCTTCGCCTTGCTAATCCTTGTGAATCTCCTACTAGCTACAGATTTGAGATCAACATTAGAATTGAAAATAGTTAATTTTTTAACATGTTTGGTCTTTTTTATTTCTATCCAATAATTTGTTCTTTCAAGCATTGCCTTTGTTCTTTCAAGGATATCATCTTCTTCTTTAGAATCCCAATTTAAAGTGGTTTTGTTAGAAATCAAAGACTCGGTTATTTGAATGTATGTTAGGTCTATTGTATATTATTCAATATCCACAACATCTATATCCAAATTCAGTTGAAAAAGCTTAATCTAGGAAATAGTGAGTCTGGTAGACTCCCTCTTCCAAACTTCCTATTCATCTGCACAATCTTCCCAAAAGTCTTCACTATTAGGAACATGTAAACACTTTACACAAGATTCAAACAAGCTATGGGCTATCCCTTTGCTATCAAAATCTTTCCTAGCATGGCAAGAACCAAGATGAAAGTTGATCAAGTATGAGCTTATACAGGTAGCATCTTCCATACTTTTGCAAGTTAATTTTCCCAAGTTGAGCGGGAATATGATATCAAAAACTTCATCAGTAGAAAACTTATTCATGACTGAAATCAATTTCCAAGACACCTCCCCCAAGACAAAATAATTCAAAGAAAATTTGGGAAGTCATAAGGGTTCCTCATCAAAATCACATATCCTCACATAAGTCAATTTGGGGAATTGAATGTATATGCTACTGAAAGACTGAACAAACTTCTAAGATTCATGAGAAAATCTACAATGGGGGAACCTTTCATTTCAAAACACATTTTCACTAAAAAAAAATCATGAACTTTCCTAAATTTTCTCAAAGCCTTGTCCTTATGCAACACAAGATAGTAATTATATATGGTAATATCCTTTGTCCAGGGTTCATGGGGCAGATGCTACAAGTTATGAGTATTGGCCAACATATGTGTTAAGTACGAGGACATATAGAAATCTTTCTTCAGGTTTAAAGCTCCCCTAAATTGATTTCTCAGAGAACTAGCAACCAACTCAGCCTAGTCCAAGAATTGTGACCCTTTTAGCACAATTTGAATGTAAAAGGAAATCCATTCTTCAAAACCAAACACATCTAAAGAGCCACAAATCTGGTGCAACAAGACCATTACATCATGAACTTCTGAGGTCATTTGACCTTTCTTAAGGGTTTTGGGTGACCTAGAGCCGCCTTTGTAAGAGGCTTCAGTTCAACTCCTTGCAATGATATTTCTATAGACATTAGACTTCTTTAAAAATCTGGCCAATGATAATGCAGGAGTCAAATCAGTGAGCTCTTATTCTTCAAGGTAGAACAACTTAAACATGGTTTTCCTACTAATGCTCAACAATACACTTCTACCCCTTTTCAAAATATTTTCACTAGGTGCAACATACATTTGGATACATTCCTGAATGAATTCTAGACACAAATACGCTAGTGGGAAGGTGGAGGCCATAAGGAAATTGGTATCCAATACTTTAGGAGAAAAGGGTTCTGAAAGTTTCTCACATAGTCTTTCTATGATTCCCCCTAGATCAACTCTTAAAAGGTTTGTATCTAATCTAATGGGTGACTTACTATGCAGACTGCGGGTATTCCCAAATGCATGCAATGTGGATCTCATGATTTAAAATACCTCATGTCACTTGAAAAATAAATAAGTAGTCACAATATTTTCTGCTAACAGGTGAAAGAAAAAGAATTAGGGAACACAAGAGTTACCTAAAGAGCAGCGACTATGACAACTATGAAAGTTGATTCTCCTTCTTGAAACCTTCGCTGCTAACACTTAAACCAATTGAAGAAACTCATTCTTTTCAAAAAAAAGATATTTTCATCATATACACTTTGCAACAAGAAGTAGGGCATTAATTATGAGGACACATTGAATTACACATGCCATGAGAAAAGGTGATGGGACAAATTTGGCGTCTATCATTAAATAAAAAGCAATCGCATGTGCCAAATTTTCAATTTTGTCCCTTAATTTTAAATCTCACCGTGATAATTAATGATTACCTTATTTCAACCATCAATTATATATTAGCTCTCCATAAATGATGAAGTCATACACGAGTGTGTTAGACTCGAAAAGGCATCCAGTTGTAGTGCATTTCTTCTTTGGGATCCATGACATGTTAGACTAAGGCCCACCAAAGATAGTGCATGAGAACCAAAAATGAGTCAAAACAATGAAGTCTTTGAACTTTTGAACTTGGCTTAAATGGTACAAATGGTACAAGAGATTCAAGGAAACTTTGTTTCAATTGCAAGCTATACAAAAGGTTTAAAAATTACTTAAGGAAATTCTTAATCTTTGGACACGACCTCAATTGACACATTTACAAAGGGAACCCGAGGGTCAGACTTGGTCAACTGTAGGCATAAAGAACGGAAGGATTGGAAGAGGAGGTTCATGAATGGATTACTGAAAAGGGTTTATTGAATCTCAAATTGCAACTGATAATAGGCATAATCAATAGTTCAAAATAAACAATTGAAAGCGGGAGTAAACTAAAAAAATAAAAATGGTGACTCTAAAAAATCCTAAACCAACACTTTGCAAATTCATATCTCCATTGGACGCATTCCTAGCTCATTCACTAGACTTTATCATATTTCCCATCTCTGATCTACTTGGTGTAGACACTTAAAATCGTCCCAAGCGCTATACTAATTCATTTAATATTTCTTTTGACATTATAATGAAATAATTATTAATTAATTATATTGTCATATTCTTCTACTTTTTTAATTAAATTTATTTAATTAAATAGGTTCATTTCCCTAATGTATTTAAATTTGATTTGAATACTTACCGTCTAATGTATTAAATTCATTTAATGCATAGTGCTTCATAAATCCCCTTTAAAATAAATACTAATTTATTTAATTCCCTCTACTTTATTAAATTTTTTAATCCTATGATTATGTTAAATCTTATTTAATCTAATCCTAATCCCATCCTAAAATCTAGTCTACACCCATCACTCTCATCCTTCTAAGCCTACCCACTACTTAATCCCACTTATTTATCTTAAACACCTTTTAGATCCTAAGTGTTTGCTCACACATGTGTGAGAAGCTCGTGATCCAATAAAACTTCCACTTCATTTACACCTCTTACACCTTTGTCCCCCACTCCCTTCCCCAAGGTTGCTCACACATGTGTGAGCACACCTTTAGCCTCTCAACCATAAAAACTCTTTTTGACTTTTTCATGGCTTGTCCTTTAGCCCATGTGTCTCCCTTGTGGCACCTACATGGATGACACATAAATGCCACCTCCTCAAAGCCCCCATCAAGCCTATAAATAGAGCCCTTGTCTCAAGCATTTTTCATTTCCCTCATTTGCATTGTTATCATACTAGTTTAGAATTAGAGCTTTGTAGTGATCTCGGTGATTTTATGCATTGTTACTAACCCCTTGGTAGTTGCTCGATTTCATTTCATTTGCATTGTTAATCTAGTTTGATTTCTTGCATCCACATTCATATCCTTTGAGTGCTTTCAAGCATGGTTGCTTCCATAGCCATTGCTTGAAGTATTCTCCATTCATCTTAGTATAGTCTCATTATCATTGTATATCATTTATCAAACATTGGGATTCATAGTTGTGTTTGGGAGAGCATATCCACATTCCCCAAACTTAAGCTCACCAATAAGGCCTCTTATGGATGCCCTTGTTGAGCTACTTTGAGGTTGTGTGGGAACTCTTGCTTTTCGGTTGTTTAAGTTATAAAACTCAAGTCTAACATTAGTTGTTTTTGATTTGTTTTAATCTTTGATATGCACATGATACTAATGTTTTCTTGTTTATGCATGCTCCTGATAGGTTAGGTTTTCACACATACACTTGGTAAATCTTCAAGCAATCACTCTTCACCAACTTCTTACTTTTCCTCTATTGCTCTATTCTTCACTGGTCATTCACAAATTTGCTAATCAACAACTATAAAACATCTCTCGTATCTCCTTAAATAGGAAGTTTGATCTTTTGCCACTTAAACATAATCGTAGATCTTTGGGTTTGATCAAATTCATTGAAATTGTCCATCATTTAGTCCTTATACTTCTTTCTCGAAACTTATGGAAACAACAGACTCAATTTGTGCATTAAATACACCAGCTCATTAATTCTTATTAGTTATGCATTTTAGCCAATTCATAAATTTGATTGTATCAACCTCAAATCTTAATTCTTTCAAAACTATTTTTTTTTACACTTGGTCATCACTACGTTCTTCAACTCAGTCATCATTGGGTAGATTGGTCTCTATTGATTTTTTCTTCACTCAACTTACACTTGCTTGCTTGGTCTTCATTAGACTTGGTCACTTCTTATGTTTTCTTCTTCATCTTGCTCAGCCATAACTAACACCTGACTAATACTATTTTCTCATCTATCTCTTAAATTCCTTAACCTTTTGCTTCAACTTCTTCATTGACCTTGTAAATTTTTATTTGATCAAGCTTAGTGTTTTACTCAACTTCTCTTCTATACTTCAACTCATCTCTCTTCTTCACCATATACAATGATCAAACAACACATTATCTTGTCAAATACTAACTGATCAAGTTCCCATTTTAATTTCATCATACTTACTCCTCTTTACTCAACAACTTTACTAATTCACCTTAATATCTCTATTTTCAAGTCCTCTTCATAAATCAATTGATATGACACTCTACACTATTAGAAAATATCTTATGAGCAAGGTTTGACATCAATGACAACATAACAATTATTCCAATTTTAGTTTCCAATAATGAATAAGTTGTTGAGACCTCTTTCGAAGAGGTTAGAATATAACAAAGATAAGATAGAGTTTGTAGTGAGTACTTTTCAACAACAAGATTGTAATTATTAAGTTTAGCATGTGTGATTGTATTTTCAAGTATGAACAAAAATAGTCATGTTTTAGTTTCAATAGCTTGAGTAACTATTTCTTATTCACTCATCCAAGGAGGCCCACTTGGTGAGAGAATATTTCTATTCACTATTTTTTGTAGAAGTTGTCTAACCCCTTTATTGTTCCTACAACCAATAGGAACCAAAACCTATGTTTTTTGTTCTTGTAGCCGAGGCAAGCAGATTATATTCCTACTTGAAAACTAGGTTTGTTTAAGTTTATCTTATTAGTTAATCTTCATGTTTTAGCTAGGATATATCTTATTTCCAGTATTTTCCTTCTTGTAAGTTTATTTTCAAATAGGTTAGCTGTGACATTAATGATCTCTTAGTGTATATGCTTTGTTACACCTTTTTAAAACTATCTCCTTGGGTTTGATAGACAAATAAACCTCCTATCAGTCTGATAGTTGCTTTATAGGATGTCCAGTACAAAAGTATGGGAGAATTATCCTAGTTATTAGTCTAATTAAGTGGGCCAAAATTTTTTGCACCATTGTTGGGTATGGTGTCAAACTAAGAGCCCTTTGGAGCCTTTAGAAAGTTTTCAATGTACTTTCCTTTAGAATTTCTTTCTAGTATGTTCTTACTCTATTTAAGGATTGGGTAAAACATGTATGAGTAGAACAAGAAGAGTAATAAATCTTTTTGGAGGTCTTCTCTAATGATTCCTATGAAAATTTAGGGCCTATCAACACTCCCCAACCAAAAGAAGAAGAAAATCCTTTTGATGACAATACCCAATAACTACCTACAAGCTCATCTTATTCCTCTAAAGAAGACCCATTTGGCTTCAAAGAACAAGAGGATATCAAACCTTTTGCACACATGCCAACCAATCTACATCTAGGTCAATCTCAACCACCTCCTAACCAGGGGAAGACTAACAAAAATAGGGATTTAGTGATCTATAGGGGTCACCTAAGAGGTCTTCCAAGGGTTCCAGGTATAGCAGATCTATCAAGATTATAGCTACAGTCGGGTTGATTTAATCTTAAGATGCAATGTTGAAATATATACATATACATACATACATACATACATATGTATGTATGTATGTATGTATGTATATGTGTGCGTGTGTATGTATATATATATGTACATATATATACATATATATGTACATATATATATATATATATATATATATATATATATATATGTACATATATATATATATATATATACATGTACATATATATATATATACATATATATACATATATATGTATGTATATATGTATATGTGCATATATATACGTATATATATATGTATATATATATATATGTACATATATACGTATATATATATATGTACATATACATATATACATATATATATACGTATATATATGCACATATACATATATACATACATATATATGTATATATACGTATATATATGTATATATGTATGTATATGTGTATATGTATGTATATATGTATCTATTTATGTATCTATATATACATATATACATACATATACATATATATGTATATATACATATATATATAAATACATATATATATGTATCTGTATATATACATACATATATATGTATGTATATATATATATATATATGTATATATACATGTATATATGTATATATATGTACATGTATATATATATATATACATCTATATGTACATATATATATACATATATAATATTATATATATATATATATATATATATATATATATATATATATATATATATATATATATATATATATATATATATATATATATATATATATATATATATATATATATATATATGTATATATATATATACATATACATATATAATATTATATATGTTGGTGTAAATACGTATTTACTATTTATAGTTAAGTTTACTTAGGTTAATGCATTATTTTATTATTTTATTTTGTGAGACACTTTTGATTTTGCATAGCTTTTTGAGTTTTCATGTTGACAACACAGGAGTATGCAACTCTATTTTAGCACATGTTGTCTACAACACTAATTTGCATGTTACACCCTTGTAGGCTTATCCTCTCATTATCACACTTACTTCCGTGCTTAATCGAGGATAACCCATATCTGGTGGACATGTTCCTGGTTGTATGACTTATCATGTCGTTGATTCTTAGGCATTCTAGATGCATCTCAAAGGCCTTTATATATAGGCACTCCTAGTGTACTCTTCATGTGCATATTGAATTGAATACATTGTTATTATGATCATACTCCTTTTTGGTCTATAGTTGTGCTTGTGTTTGAGTTCTTAGTTCTTGGGTGAATGTTACCCTAAGGAAAATTCTTACATGGTATCAGAGTCAGGAGATTTTCTCTTCACACAGCCATTGGAGACCATTGTTGCTTTAGCACCTCAACCCGAATCTGGAGTACCGCAAAAATTAGGAGCGTTTAGAGCCTAAACAGACCTCACCATTGCGTCCAGAATGCTGATTCAGTGCAAATTAATTATAAATTTGGCTACCTTAGCCCAAAGTTGACTGTGAGGCAATTTTTTTTGCAAATCGGCACTAGGAGGCCTCGATTTGCAACTCGGGTATGGTCATTTAGAGATCTCATTAATTATTTTTCAGATCTATATTTAATTCTTTCTCTGCTTTTTTTTTCGAATCGGTACTTTTCAAAAAAAAAATTTGCCCAGTCAAGCTAGCAGAGATTTTTTTTTTTGCAAAACCGGGCAATCACACCCTGGCCCTGTAGAGAATATTCCATCAAAATATTCTCATTTGGCGGACATAGCATACCGGTGACCAAGTCTTTTATACCATCATTACAACGAATTTTTTTTTTGACACATTAACGAGCATCACAAAAGTTTCTGAGCAAGTCTGCACAAATTTCTAGTTGCACCTAGAAAACTAGTAGAGAGCACCACCATCTGCGGGCTTCTCTTTGTTTTACATTCATGGCATTTGGTTATAAATTGTGTGAGGTTCAGCCCCACATCCAATGTGGGACTAAACCCCCACGTTCTAGCGTCGCATCTGCCTCCTCCGACACCACTTTTCCAATACCAACGGTGAGCCCCCATTTCTGGTGCCGCGTTTCCTTATCCGACAGCTACATCTTTATTCTGGCATGATAAAAGCCTGTACATGTGGAGCTCGATCCAGACACCACTTGGCATTGACCATCTCATCTACTTGTCTACCACATTTGGTTTGCCTATAAATGCGGCTTTGTAACCTCTACCACATGGACTACTAAGGAGTCACCACACATTTGCCTATTTGAAGACACACTATTGCTACGTGGAGTGATCTCTATCTGCCATGTGGATTGACAACTCGTCATCAGCCCAATCGATGAATGACTGCCATGTCACCTTGACACGTGCATTCATACTTTTTTGCCACATCATTGATTGTACAGTCTAGTCAGCGTGCCATGTCACCCAAGCATACTTTTTTTTGCTGACATCATCATTTCATGAGGTTAAATTTGATGGCCATTTGATCGTCAAAACCAGGGATTTTATAACTGTTGCGACAGCCGTTTGACTATCAAATTCAAGCTAGCAGTTTTCCTACCAGATCCCTCTCTAGATTGCTTTTTGAATTGGTAGCCTGACTTTGTGAGGCCATAACTTGGTCATCCAGACTCTAATTCAGGTGCTATTTTTTTGAAATTGGGTAGAATTTTTAAAACTTTTCAGTGGTGGTTTTTTTTGGTTTTGGTGCAAGGATTTTTTAGAAATTGTGTTTTTTGGTGAATGTACCTTCGTAATCCTGCATTTTGTAACTTCAAACACTCTGTACGAGCTCATCTGGACATGAAAATAGGTTTCATTTTTTTGAAAGTGCATTATTTTTTGTCTACTTTTGAGATCTACAGTTAGATTCTAGGGTTGTGTGGACAAAAATTTCACTTTCAAAATTAGGGTTTTTTTTGCATTGTAATGTTTTGATTACTCTCCAGAATTGTTGTACATCTAAGCTACAGTGCTTAGTGATAGATTTGGGCCTCAAAAGGCAGTTGTAAAAGAAAAATCAGAAAGTCCACTTTGTTCAATTTGAAAAGTAGCCCATTGTACATACACTACTTATAAAGTGCCAAAAGCATCTTTTTTTTTTTGGGGGGGGGGGGGGGGGGGGTCTTTTGATTTAGTGAAAAGGGGGGGGTGTACTGTATTTTTTGTGTCTCTCTTGTGTGCTCTTTTCATTTTTGCATCATGGGTTCAACTAAATGTCCACTTCTAACTTCACATAATTATTCTACTTGGAAAGATATTGCATGGAGTAGATTAATGGAAAATGGTTACAGTCTTTATATTGATGGTACAATACCCAAACCCACTGATGCTAAAGAACTCATTAATTGGAAACAACAAGACCAACAGGATTTAGGAGCTATCTGGAATTGTGTACATAGAGATCTCTTCTTTCATATTGCCAGTTGTACATAATCCAAACCAGCTTGGGATAAACTTGCAACATTGTATGGTAAGATGGATGAGGAAAAGGGATTTTAGATTGAGGACGACCTACTTCTCTTGGATCCAAAGAACTTTGACACAATTCAAGATTACATTAACAAAGCCAATGAGTATAGAGCACTACTTAAAGATTGTGGAAATCCCATGAAGGATGACAAGTTGATTCATAACATCCTGGAAAGGCTACCTTTATAGTATGCTTCCTTTGTTTCGAGTTTTAATACTCATAGGTTAACCATGGGAATTGCTTACTAAAAGCCTACATTTGATGCATTTGTAGAGATGTTGATTATTGAACAATCTCACTTGATGGATTTAGGACTTCTCACGACATCAAAGACCAAAGCCTTGGTGGCTAGTGATGAGCACCAATCAAGTCAAGAAGGGAAAAGTTCTAGCAACAAGAAGAAGAAGTAGTGGAAGCAGAAATCATAGTCTGAGACACAACAATTCTCCTCACAGAAAGACAATTCTTCTTCCAACAAGAAGGGAAGTAATGAAAAGAAGGACAAACTTTTTTGTGCATATTGCAAAAAGCCAAATCATGATGAGCATCATTGCAAGACTAAAAGAATCGATGAGTTGGAAAACCTACTCAAGAAGAACAAAATTCAAGTGCCAGGTACTTTCAAGGATTCAACTCCAATCCCTTCAAAGGGAAAAGGGCAAGGACTTATGGAAAACTCAAGTTCTTCTATGAAATGGATACTTGACTTAGGTGCCTCCTATCATATGGGTTCTTCAAAGGGAGACTTTTCTTCATTGAAGTACCACACATCTTCATGGGAGATGATACCAAAATGGAAGTTGAAGGAAAAGGACATGTGAAAATAGAAAATGGGGAATTTAAAGATGTTCTCTATGTTCCAAACCTTAGCTCCAATCTCCTCTCAGTTTACCAAATCACTCACCTTGGAGATGGACACAAAGTTGAGTTCCTTCCAGATTCAGTGATGGTGTGCAATCTTAGAGATGATTCATTGGTTGAAGTGGGGAAAGTCAATCATGACAAGAGAATGTATTCCTTCTCCCACTTTGTGCCTAAGTCTCCTTCTCAAGCCTTGTTGACTCACTCTAATTCACACATCTACCTATGGCATGAGCAGTTTGGTCATCTTGACTTTCGCCACCTTTAGCAACTTTGCTCAAAATATATGGTCAAAGGTCTACCTAACATCAACTTTTTTAAGGGTGAGTGTTCATCATGTTTAGTGGATATGCATCTCAAGGAGAAATATGATAAAGGAAAGTCTTCTAGAGCATCAGTTGTTCTCTAGTTGGTTCACATGGTTTTAGTAGGTCCTTTTGCAGTGACATCAGTTTGCCAAGGCTGCTACATCCTTACCTTTGTTGATGACTTTTCATGATTCACATGGGTCTACTTCCTTCATCATAAGGATGAAGTGGTTGATAAGCTTCAAGCCTTCAAGAGTCACGTTGAACATAAATCAAGGAAAGTCATCAAAGTAGTACGGATGGACAATGAGAATAGATATTTGAACAGAAGTCTTAGAGACTTTTGCAAATATGAGGGGATTGATCTTCAAAATCCACTAGCATTCAGTCCGCATAAGAAAAATGTTGCAGCACTGAGGATTAAGACTCTTAAATCCATAGCAAGTTGCATGATAAAAGCCAAGTCTCTTGATCCTACACTTGAAATTGAAGCCATTAGTAATGTTACTCACATACTTAGCAGGTTTCCTCATAATGCCTTAGATGGCAAGACTCCTTTTGAGGCATCGTGTGGAAGAAAATAAGTTGTGAGTCACCTTAGAATCTTTGGTTGTCCAGCATGGGCAAACTTATCTTCCAGGGGATGCAAGGCACCAACACTTAGGCCTTGTACTTTCATCGGTTATGAAGACAATGTTAGAGCTTACACACTTATGGATCCTAAGACTCATGAGATTTTTGTGGAGAAGGATGTATACTTTGAGGAAAGTTCACCCAGCTTGTCCTTTAATCCTTTCTGCACTTCATACACAATGGAAACTGATAGTGACACTAGCGATAGTGCTTCAATAGATTCAAACATGTGGGCAGTTGTAGTTAGAGGTCACGTCATCAGTATATCCCACATGCTTATATTGCCATAGTGAATGGTCCAACACAACAAGGTACATGTTGTCTTCCAATTCTAACTTTAGTTGATGACTTCTTGGCAGACATTGCAAGTTTGTTTGTGGAGTCACACATCGCAGATTTGGGAGACAACCTTGATGATTTACATCTTCTCTTTGATGAAGATGATCCTTCTATAGTTGTTGCGAGGGTTCACTCTAATCCTCATGTCCATTATTTACATGATCAATCTTTACAAGTTGGTGTGATTGTGGATCCTTATGAACAACAGTTGTTAGAGGTCTCTTTATCAGTTGAGGAGACAAATGGTTCATTGGAACAGGTTCAACAAACATCCTTGCCAGATCTGCATTCATTCTTTTCAGCATAGTTGGAAGGGGCAAACATTAGCATCAACACAAGGATACTTGAGCAGGTTTCAAGGCCATCATACATCTTCAGGATTGTAACTTTGCCTTTGTTTCTTCCAAAGGGAAGGAACATCATTCTGCACTCTTGGACCAGCTTCTTCCTTGGAGCAGCAATCACTGGTCGACATTCTTCATTGGGGCGAGGGGGGGGGGGGGGGACTACCTTGTCTCTCTTCCTCTTCTTTCTTATGGGGGAGACTTTTTCCTCTTATGAGGTCTTGTTCTTCTCATTCTTCACTATTGTATATACTAGATGTATGTTGTAATGGGGGGGTCTTGATTACTTCATCCATCCATGCATCTTGCTTTTCACCTCTCTTTTTGGGGGAGGGTTTTTCCCATGAGGTCTTCCCTCTTTCTTCACTTCATGAGAGACTGCATTTCATTATGTACATGGGTAGCTAACATGGCCTAGTAGCTAGGATCCATCTTGCATTTCATCCTAGTTTTTGTAAGGTTAAGGGCATTCCCCTAAGTTGCACTTAAGGGGGGGTGTTGGTGTAAATACGTATTTACTATTTACACTTACTTAAGTTTACTTAGGCTAATGCATTATTTTACTATTTTGCATTATTTTATTTTGTGAGACACTTAGGAGTTTGCGCACCTTTTTGAGTTGTCATGTTGACAACATAGAAGTACGCAACTCTATTTTAGCACATGTTGTCTACAAAATTGATTTGCATGTTACACCCTTGTAGGCTTATCCTCTCATCATTGCACTTACTTCTATGCTTAATGGAGGATAGCCCATATTTGGTGGACATGTGCCTAGTTGTATGACTTATCATGTCACTGATTCTTAGGCATTCTAGATGCATCTCAAAGGCCTTTATATACAGGCACTCCTAGTGTACTCTTCATGTACATATTGAATTGAATACATTATTATTTTGATTATACTCCTTTATGGTCTACAATTGTGCTTGTGTTTGAGTTCTTAGTTCTTGGGTGAATTTTTCCCTAAGGAAAATTCTTACAATATATATATATATATATATATATATATATATATATATACATATGTGTATACATATATGTATATATATATATACATATGTGTATACACACATGTATATACACATATGTATATACACATATGTATATGTATATATACATATGTATATACATATGTGTATATACATGTGTGTATACACATATGTATATATATATATATATATATATATATATATATATATATATATATATATATATATATATATATATATATATATATATATATATATATATATAAACCATATGTTATATTGTGATATATATTAACTAATAATGATTAATCATAAAGACATGTCTCCTACTCTTATATTTATAAGAGTTCGGGATCTAAATTTGAAACATATCAATTATAACAATAATATTATTACATTTGTAGATATCCTAGAATTTAACATGGTATCGAAGCCAATTGCAAATGTACCAAAGGAAAACAACAACGTGGATACGACAAATAAAAGATAGGATCATGATGACAAAACATGAAAAGTCAGTATGCAGTAGGTAGAATCAAAAGTCTTGAATAAATTGATGATATGTCTTTAACATAAGTCTTAGAGAAAATACATAGTTGACCAGAGGCAATGAAGAAATAGATTTATCAAAATTATTCTAATCATCTCTATTATAATCTAGAAACTTTAGTTAGTTTGAGGACTAGTAAATGCATTAGACACTTTGAGATTACAAATACAAACAATTTAATCAACATAAATGAAATAAAGACATCAATAAAGATTCAAAAAAAATTGGTATTATAAACACTACAAAGGATGTGTATGAGGATCTTATAACAAAGATTGAAGGATAGGTTATCCTAAACAAAGACATCGTTGAAACAATACAACAATCAATCAATCAGATAAAGGCAACACATTCTTAAATGCTTATTATGACCTTAAACAAAGGCCAAATAATATGCAATAAATAAGTTCTAAAACTGCATACATAATAGCATATATATTAAAAGAAATATATTGGTGATTGAGACACGTTATGAACAAATTGAAGAACAAAGTTTTCCATACTATTGGAAAGATCATTATAAAGATGCAGTGATTTGATTTGAATAAATATCCACATAGCAACACTCATGAATAGAAGTTAGTGAATTAATCAACATCAATAATGTTATTGTGAAAAAGCATTGAATGAATATTAGAATGGCAAGGAGCAACGTCGTGTAGATCTTTATACCATTGAACGAATCCATAGTGATTCTGAAGACATTACTAAATAATTGCAAGACTAAAGTATCAAGACTTATAATAGATATCATTTTCTAGAAATGCAACAAGGGCTCGTATTAAGAGCATATTCAATTTAGAGATTGATGGTGCTAGATGTCGTCGATAAATAAAAGAATTCCAATGGATTTTATATCCACAACAATGAACAATTCCTCTTCAGATATGGAATGCACAAGTTAGGGAATAATATTATTTAAGAGCACCCGATGATGTTGGAAGACATATACATCAATCTACAGTTATACAGTTCAATGCAAATATAATTATGAGAAGAAAAATATACTTTGGTAGGATGTAAGAGCAGCGATGGAAAAAAATGTGATGGTGATTCCAAGGCTATCAAAGAAGCGATCATACAGATAAACTTATATTGTAAACAACATATATTAATTATAATATGATCTGCAAGTGCATAAACTATGAAAGGAATGAAGGATACATATGATATGTTATAAGATTAAATGATTGACACTTCACGTGGGCACCACCAAATTTGTGATTTAGGGTGCTAAGTATTATTTATGATGGGGAATATATTATGAATGCTTGAAACAAGGCAACCATGTTGATGGTGGAGCCACCAAGAGTTATAAGTTTTACTGAGTAATTTAAGGATTTACAAGGAGGAAAATATACTATATCCTACATAAAGTTATCGAGATGAAGTTACCGAGATGAGTAAGAGCATATTGTACTTTTGTTGACTTCACCACTAATTAAGTGTTGTCCATGTCAATCACTAATTATGTAAGAGATTACATGACACATAAAAATGGACCCGTCATCATGGCAATTCGAACAAGGTAATTTGAACTATGTTAATAATTATTTAATATTTTGAGTTATTAGTAATATTGGGACTTTTCTAACATTAGTAACAAGAATATAAAATAGAATACAATTCAAGTAAAATTATAAATATTGAATATGATTAGTTATAAATAAGAACATCACTTGAACATTAAAATTGTTTAGAGGGAAGAGACAATATTTTTTAGATTACGGTAAAAGTATGTTTTGAAGGGGCCCCGAAACCCTTTAACAACAAGAGAAAAGATAAAGCAATAATAACCACTAGAAAAAGCAGTCCTGAAACCTACTGAAAAACAACATCAAAATTAGGTTTTACAGGGACCTAAAACCACAAACATAGTCCAATAAAAGTACCTGGGTTTTACAAGGACCTAGAACCTCAAATATAGTTTAGACCGAAAACCAGTAAACTGGACCAAAAATAAGAACCATTTACTACAACCAACAAATAGGACTAGAACATGAACAAAACCAAAGAACAAGACACAATGTTGCTATTGCAGCTCCATAATCATCTTGACAGCCTCATTACCAATTGCAATAGTATACTGGATGGAGTCAACAACCGAAGTAGCAACAACTTTCAGGGCTATCTTCCTCAAGCTCTGCCTTGTTCTCTTGCTTGGACCCTTGGAAGATATAATTTCTTCATTAGCTCTTTTGCCAAGGCTTGCAGCGACAACATAGATACTAGATGTAACCTATTCCATCTTTGTTCCACTTTCCTTGATAAGCATTCTTAGATTTTGCTCATAGTCTTTAAGTTTATTTGGGATATCTCCCATTTGCACCTCCAATTGGTTGATTTTGGCACGGTCAGTATCTTGGTTGTGTTGTAGAGTTTCCACTTCTTCTTCAACCCCATCAATTCATTATAAATCCATGAATCAACTTGTAGAATGGAGTCAGATTTGAGCTTGGTAGAATGCAGGAAGGAAAGCTTGGTTTCCCTCTACAGAGAGTCATTGGTGTCTTCTACAATCTCATGAGGAGGGGAACCAACCTTGTCGATATGTTCCTTCATTTCCATCTATTCCTCCTCCCTAATCTCAATAGGGTCCTCATTCTAAACAAGGTCCTCCTTATCTTGTCCCCCTATCTCTATAGCAGGTGAAGTAGGCTTAACCATATGATCCTCCTCTCTCATATCAACAGGATTCTAAACTAATTTTCCTTTGTCTTTATCACCTCCACCAGAAATAGTCTAATTGCCCTCATTATCAGAGTTACTCTGTTCTAAGTTTCCTTCACTTATGTCTTCCTCATTCCCTTTCTCATTTTTTCCTTTGGTCTTTGGATACCCTTCCAAATTGGAACTTAAATCCCCAACATTCGTACCTTCCTCTTGTTCAGAGATATCATTCTTAGAGCTTTTAGTATTTTCAGACTCAGAATCCTCTTCCACAATTTGTTTTTGAGAATTAGAGGGTTTAAGTTTAAGAACCTTCTCTTTACCTTTTATATTGTCCTCCTTCTTACTCTTTTTAGAGTGAGAACCCTTATGTTTGTCAATAAAAGGAGTGGAGGCTACGGATTTATTTTTACAGTAACCCTTTATGAGAAGTATCAGACCTTCATGCAAAATAGGGTGAGACTCCTTCTTCCTATGAGCATGCAAACTTTGAAGCAAAGAAAACCACAGATAGAAAGGGAAAGAAAGTCTATCCTTATGCCTAAAATGGTTGAGAAAAACAAAATGAAATTTATGGACTCTTTTATTTCTATAATCGAGGATGAAATACTCACAGATACAACATAGCACATCTCGCCAAATTTCTTTTATCTATTCCACATCAAAGAAATCTCCATTCTTTTCCAGTTGTTTCTCCTCAGCATCCATCTTCAAAAAAAATTTGTAGGCAACACTAGATATACTGGTTTGTTTGGTGAACTTACCAACCGTGGGGAGCCCCGTGATCTCAGCTATGAAGTCCTTCATTAATTTCGCAGTGACTCCATGAAGAGTGACCCTATCATTAGACCAACTTTTAAAAAAGGCAGTCGTGACATGAGGTTTAAAACCATGCAGTCACTCCAAGTAACTGATCACCTTCCCTTTTTGTAAAATCTTCCAAACATCCTTCTGAGCCTTCCAATCATCACACTTTTTAGGTTCTTGCTTCCGCAGTTCACCCCCCAATTGCTGAGAATAGAAAGAGCCTAAAACCAAAAACAACCAAACGTAGAGAGCAAATAGGTTAAAATGAAATCAGGTTTTTGTCACTTCAAATGGAGCTTGTTTTTTTTAATGATACGTGCAAAAGCCACATTACATCCACATGAATGTACTTCCTCGGGGAAGGTAATCTTACAGCCATAAGGCCACTCCATAAAATCATTAAATTTCTAATCTTGGAAAATCTTTCCCACTTTCTAATGAATGGCATCATAATTAATAATAGCTTTTAGATCAATGTGTTTATTTAATTCATCAAGCCACCTCACCTTATACCCCATCTAAATAGCATGGTTGGCTATCCAGTCAATAACCCCATTGGCCTCTTGATATGTATGGATATGACCACTTTTTCAAATTTATGAATTAGGGATTTGATCTCCTTAACCGTAGCCTCTATCGACCATGAAATTGAATTTTTATTATCTAGAGTGTTAATAATATTCAATGAGTCACCTTCCAACCATAATTTAGGATACCCCAAATCAATAACTAACTTCATAGTATAGAGGGTAGTTGTAGCTTCAGCAATATGGCTATTAGAATGACCTATAGGAACTGCGATGGCATCTATAACATTTCTCACATGATCTCTCAAGACACCTCCACATCCTGCTCTTCCTGGATTGCCCTTAGCAACTCCATCAAAGTTCCCTTTAATCCATCCATTAGGAGGAACGTTCCATTTTATGATCGATCTTGGATTGCTAGTTTTCAAGTTAGAACCTTCAGATTGCAATGGATTATCAATTTGAAATGTTTGATTAGTTTTCCTCTGAGTTTTAAAATTCTCCTTAATGGCCCTAATAATATTCTGACCAAGCACCCATCCTGGTAATTCTTTATTTCTAAATATTCTATTATTTCTTTCTTTCCAGATGCCCCACCAGAGATGAGGAAGAGTTAATTTCCAAAGAAATTGAACATCAGGATCCTTAGAAGGGCATTTCCAACTTTTAAAAGAGAATTCAACATTGTTTTGATGCACCCAGGTGATACCCCAAAAATTAAGAATCTTAGTCCAAACTTGCTGGGTATAAGAGCAATTCAAAAACAAATGATCTCTATCTTCAAATCCATTTTTGCATAAAGTACACCTATTAACCACATTAATACCTCTTTTTTGCAAATTGTCCAGGGTCAAAATTTTATTTTGAAGCAAAATCCAATAAAAGATATTAATTTTGGGAATGAGACCCTTAATCCAAGCATAAGACCAAAAAGGTTGGTTACCCTTTTCCTTAGAGACAAAGATAGGGGAGACTTTAAATTGGCCACTAGGATCGACATGCCAAATAGTCTCATCCTCAAGAGAAGGATAAAGAGAGACAATATTGAGAGATAATTGGATGTTATTGAAACCTTGATCAATGTCAGTCAAATTCACCCAGGAATCATTCTGCCAATAATGACTAACTAATATGCCATATCTCTACTTGCACAAGTCAACTTGAGCCTTGTCTTGAAAATCTTCAATCAAGGGATGATCCTTTAACTAGACATCTTCTCAAAATCTCACCTTAATCCCATTTCCAATTTTCCAGGAACACCATTTTCCACGAGTTTTCTTAGTCCCCTGAAAAACTCCCCATATGGAAGAAGGATGAATAACATCAAGAGACGAGAGGAAATCAGGAAGAGATTTAGCATTGAAGAGGTATTTATGTTTCCATATGGTGATCCACTCTTTGTTATCATGGTAAACTCTCCATCCTTGTTTGGCTAAGAGAGATTTATTCATACTTCTAATTTTCTTGATTCCCAATCCCCCTTCATTGATAGGTTTGCAAACTTGATCCCAAGCAATTAAAGGCATTCTCTTTTTTTCCTCAGTGCCAGTCCATAAAAAATTCCTTTGAATTTTATCAATAGACTTAGCAAATTTTATTGGAATTCTAAAAAGAATTAAAGCATAAGTTGGTATGCTTTGAAGAAAAGCTTTGAGGAGAATTAATTTACCTGCCTGACTTAATAGATTCCCTTTCCATCCCGCCAGCTTCTTGCTGAATTTATTTATAAGATCTTCCCAAAAGGAATCAGGGACCTTCAAGCCTAGAGGAAGACCCAAATAAGTTGAAGGGAAAGATCATATAGAACATCCAAGGATATTAGCAGTTTTATTTTGTCTAGGGATAGGGGTGTTGATAAAGAACACAACACTTTTATTCCAGTTAACCAATTGGCCTGAGGAAGAAGAATATAAATTAATAGCTTGCTTCAAACTTCTGGCTTCCTTAACTTCAGACTCTCCCATGAAGATTGTATCATCAACAAATTGACCATGAGAACAAATGAGAGGATGGGAAGAAGGTTGCAAGCCCTTAATAACTCCTCTTTGGACCAAGTCCCCAATGTATCTCCCCAAAAAATCAGCCATAATAACAAAAAGGATGGGGGATAAAGGATCACCTTGTCTCAATCCTCGAGAAGGATTAAAAAAATGAGAAGAGCTTCCATTAACTAGAACAACAATAGAAGAGGTTGAAATCAACTGATGAATAAGACCAACAACCTTACGGTCAAAGCCAAAAGCATGTAAAATGTTTGAGAGGAAAGTCCAATCAACTCTATCATAGGCCTTAGCAATGTCTACTTTCATAATGAATCCCTGATTGTTAGAACACGACAAGGAAAGAATATTCTCATGAGCAGAGATGACAGAGTTAAGGATTTGTCTACCTGGGACGAAGCCATTTTGTTGATCAACAATGATCAAAGGAATAACAAGGAGTAATTTGGAAGTGAGAACTTTGGATATAATTTTATAGAAAGAATTACAAAGGCTGATCGGTCTAAACTGATTAGGAGAGTCAGCTCCAATTTTCTTAGGAATCAGGCACAAAAAGGTGGAATTGAGTTCCTTAAGCATATGTTTAGCTCCATAGAATTCCTTCACAACATCACAAACATCTTTTCGAACTAGTTTCCAAAGTTTCTGGAAGAAAAACATGGGAAAGCCATAAGGACCAGGTGCTTTATCTCCTCCCAGAGAATAAACAACTTTGAAAATTTCATCATCCTTAGGAATTGAGCTTAACACTTTATTCCGTTCCTTCAAAACTAGTGGAGGAATCACTCTAAGGAAATCAACCTGATAATCCAAATTAATGTTGGGATCAACAGTCATTAGATTAGAGAAAAAAGTTACCATTTCTTCCATGATGTCCTTATCCTTAGCAATCTTCAAGTCTTCCTTTTTTAGATGTGAAATGTGAGTTTTGGCTCTATGCTTCAGAGTGGAAAGATGGAAAAATTTGGTATTTTTATCTCCTTCACTCAACCATAACAATCTTGATCTTTGTCTCCAGTAGATTTCTTCTTTAGTAATGATGTCATGATATTCGGCCAACTTTTCATTTTCTTCTATAACAAGGTCAGGAGTATATCCATCCTTCTAAATTTTATCTTGGGTTTTTTGAATATCCTCCTTCATAGCCAATTTTTTTCTAAAAAATATTCCCAACACAGTTTTTATTCCAAATTTTGACTTCCCTTTTGACATTTTAAAGCTTAGAAGAAACTCTAAAGAGAGTTGTACCTTCAATATCAATACTCCACCATTCTTCCATTTTACTTTCAAATTGTGGGTGCTGCATCCACATCTTCTCAAATATAAAAGGAAAATTCTTCTTAAAAATAATCTTTGCAGCAGTGAAAATGAGAGGAAAATGATCCGAGCCAATTTTCTGGCAGGCTTCTAACTTACAGATAAAATCTTTTGTCCAATCAAGAGATATAAGAGCACGGTCTAGCCTTGCCTAAATACACTCATTGCCAACTCTCTTGTTACTCCAAGTAAACTGAATTCCATGGAGATCCATATCCATTAAATCCTTTTTGTTTATAAACTCCATTAAGTCCAGTCTCCCTTCCAGCTATGTAGCATTATCTCCCATTTTCTCATGATCATAGAGAGGAACATTGAAGTTTCCCATTATAATCCATGGTCCAGAATAATCCTTACTTTTAAAATTGGAAATAGAATCCCAGACCTTTTTCATTAGGTACTTAATTTTGGGAGCATATATATTCACAATATACCAACCCTCCTTTTGGTCAACACTAGTAATTTTGGCTATCATAAGATATTTACTAGCAATCAGAATTGTTCCAGAATAACAATTCTTCTTCCATAACATCAGAGTTCCCCCTGATGCACCTTTTGAACTACTGGCATTTATAGAATAATTTTTAAAAGCTTTTATCTGTTCTACTTTCTCTTTATTCATCTTAGTTTCTTGTAGTAGGAGAAAATTAGGCTTCTGTTCTCTAACAAAATTCCTAACAACGTCAAGTTTATGAAAGCTATTCAGCCCCCTAATATTCCAAGTAATGATTTTCATTTCTATATTTTAGGGGTAAAATCCAAAATAGTTGCTTGCCTACATCAGCAATATTCTGCATACTTTCTAACTCTCTGGTTTTCTTAGAAGTTCTTCCTTCAGGTTTGTCCGGGGAACTAACATCTGGTTTCACCTTGGAATGCTGATCTGCTCTTTTTCCATATTTTTTCTAGTTAGAAGAAAGAGGTTTCACTTTGGTTTGTTGTTCTATTTTACTAGTTCTAGTCTCTACCCCCTTAGTGTTGCTCTTTTTTTCAGCCCTTTTTCTTTGATTTGGTTTATGCTTTAAGTTTTCTCCATTTTCTTTCACAACTTCTAGGAGAGGAGGCTCATTCATAGGAGAATCATTATCATCCTAAGAATTTAAAGGGTTAAACACCTAAATCTCCCTTGACTGAATATTATGAAAATCTCCCTCTAATTAATTCACAGATTCAACCAAGATTTCTCCTTCCTTGAGCGTGATCTTATCATCTAAATCTCTCCAACAATCTTCCATCCTTTGATAAATAACAATTTGTTTTGACAAATTTGCCAGATCATCTATTCTTTGTTCAGGCATTATGGTTTCTAATTGCAAACTATTCCCTTCTTTTTCAGAGTTTACTTTCACAGTATTAGGCACAAAAATAATCCCTTCCTCATGAAGATTCTCAATAACTTTATCCGCCTCTGCATGTGGAGCTTTTGAATCTACATTCTTCTTCTGCTCTTTGAGATGAGATTCTTTGGGTTTCCACACTTTCTTTTGCTAAACCTTAGCCTTTTTCACTTCCTTTTCACTACTAGGGTGATTTTTACTTTTGGAGGGACAATTTTTAACTAGATGACCTTGTTTCTTACATGCATAGCAAGAGTTTGAAAGATCTTCAAAAATAATTTCTTGAGTTTTTTTTACCAAGCTTAGAAATTAATTCCACCTTTTCTAGAAGATTGTTCAGATCCACCACTTTAACATAAAGTCTAGCACTTTGGAGTTTAGTTCTAGTAGCCGTAGCATTATCTAGTGTCACTAGTTCAACAAAAGAACTGGCAATACCTTTAAAAATGTCCTCATGCCAAAATTCTAAAGGGAGTCCAGGGAGTCTAGCCCAAATCAGGGTAGTTAAGAAAAAATAATCTGATAAATCCATGTTAGGCTCTCATTTTTTAATAGTGAGAGAACATTTTCCAAAAGACCACGGTCCTCCACAAAGAACCAAATTCATGTCTTCCTTACAGTTGAAAATAAACGGGAAGAAACCATTTGACATGGGTGCAATATCAACCTCTCCTCGAATATTTCCATTTAACCATTTTTCTTGGAGAATCTAAATCCGGTCTTGCCCCTAAAAATTTACCCACTAGGGCAAAATCCATGGAAGAAACAGAAAGATCAACTAAAGGGTTTGGGATAAAAACTTGAAACTCAACTTTCTCCCAGCAAGACTTAGCAGTCACCGACAGGAAAAATGATTTACCAGTAGGTTTCTTGCCAAACAGGGAAGACCAAGTCCTTTGTTTTGAGAACCCTACCTTCAGCCCTTATGAGGACTTTATCTTATTAGATTCAACATTATCTTTCTCCTTCTCGAGATCCTGCCCCAACGCGTGAAAAGCAGAAGGGGAATCCAAGGGAGGGTCACGGACCCCACAACTTGTGTCTGATACACATGAAGACTTTCCATTGTCCATATCGGCCAAAGATTTTGTCCCATCATTCTTCCTAGATCCCCCTACAATTCCTCCAAGGTCTGTACCTCCTGCCAGATTCTCCCCAACCAGTTTCCCGCTTTCCTACGAACCAACTAATTCAAAAACTGAGAGAGCACCCATTTCTCTTTGTAAGAGCTTATTTTGTGGGGAGAATAATTATTAATGACCAATTATTTAGTCATTTATTTGAACATTTGTTTAGTCACTTATAATTTGTATAATGTTCAGCCCAGGGAAGAGACAATATTACATTGTTGTGATTATTATGAATAATTGATTATTCTTAATATTATTACTATCCTTTGGTATTATCTAATTGTCTCTCTCTTATTTATATTTCTATATGAGTTATTTTCCTTGATCTTTTCCTCTGAGAATGTTCCTACAGGTAAAGGAGGATTGATATTAGATTCAGAGGGAATTTGATGCTCCATCATAAGCATCATTGGATGAGGCACTCAAATGATTGAGATACAAAGGGAAACTAACATTTTAGTAGAGGCAACCTTGAGAGAGAGAGAGAGAGAGAGAGAGAGAGAGAGAGAGAGAGAGAGAGAGAGAGAGAGAGAGAGATGTGATTCAATCAATCTTTAGTGATCTCAGTCATATTGATTCAGAGGGAGTGAACCATGTCAAGATGGATTCTCTAGTTATACACAAATTGAAATAGTCAAGAGGACTTTGATTCATGAATATAACTTGTGACTATATGATTTTGATGGGCACACCTCCTATGTACATCATGAGGAAGTGATAATCTCAAAATAATGTCACTTTTATTTGTAGAAGTTACTATAAGGAAGTTTGAGTTGTTGTGAGACGTTAATGAAGTTTTTAAGAATCATTTGAACCATCTACGAGTCTCTCCTTGATGAATGAAACCTAATGTATGAGTTGTATAGTCATTCATATGGCATAATCATAATTGATATATTGGTGTATTATGGATGATTTTGATAAAATGGAAGGACATGTTTGCTTCTACTATTAAACTAAATGAATGTTTGGACCTTCTATGGATGAAAATAGCAAGTTGGAACTTAAAACAGAATTGTCATATTTGATACAAAATTGTTTAAAACTATTAAAATGAGTGGAAATTTTAGATTGTGGGTGTAATAATAGTCGATGTTCCATTCCCACTTGTTCCATTCTCAAATAATCTAAACAACCAATTTTTGAATCTTCTTGTGCAGATAATAATTTTTATCTTTTACATTTATATAATCTTTGTAGTCTCTCTCTTATTTGTAATTCTATACATACTCTAATGGTTATTTTCCTTGATCTTTTCCTTTATTTTTGAGGATGTTCTTAATAGAAAAGAAGGTCGGTACTTTACACATGCTACCAAATATTGTGCAGTCTCAATCCAATGATAGTAGCTCCAAAGTCCTTGATGATCAAGATGGATGAAGTGAGGCTCTTGAAGCAAATATCCTTGATGATTATGATATACTTATGCATTAAGAGGGAGTATGACACTTCTTCTAAGGCAATGTAGAAGACAAGAATCCTTGGGGAAGGGAGTTTTTGAGGAAGTAACTACAGGACATGAATTTTCGGGATCGATGTTCAGAGGGAGAAATTTTGAGATGCAATCCTTTATGGATGCTATCTTCTCTATGAGGATAAGTTATAAGAGAAATTATTTGTAATGCACTCTCCTCTATGAGAGATAAGTCTGAGGTGAAAACCCTTGTTCCACCCTCTAGTAGCAGCTATGGTGGGTCCACCCTTTGACTTGGTTCATGGTGGATATCATGTGAGTTACTACATGACGGTGTTGGGATTATGTCATAAAAGGTAACAATTTTTCATTGATGTATATATTTAGAGGGGAGCTATTGAAAGGTGACGATATTATCAATAACTAGACTTGTTATCATAACAAACTACATTAAGTTGTCCTAAAGTGTCAGAAGTTAAGATAATGAACATAAGGTAAATATTGAAAGGTGAAAATATTATCAATAGTAGATCTATATACTAACACCAAAACGTGTTGGAGTGAGTTTTATGATGGTTCTTTAGGCTGGATTTTGTCAGACACCTTGATAACCAACTTATCATGGTTCTTCAGGCCAGATTTTGCTGGACACCATGAAAGTTGTTATGGTTCTTCAGGTCAAATCTTGCCAGACACCATAACTTAAATCTATCATATATCACACTTAAGGTGGTGTTAAAATCTTATAATCAAATTGCTTTAAATATCTCTTTGTTAAAGAGGGAGTGTTCAGAAATTTAACCTCATAGTAAATTGAAGCAAATTCCATATGTAATATATGTGTGAGTTGATGTATTTTTGTTAATATGCATAAATATCACATTGAGACGATATATCTCCAGATACTTTAGAGCATATTGTGTTCCATAGAAAATCTTCCCTAGCTAGGAGGGAGTGTTAAGATTATAGCTACAGTCAGATTGATTTAATCATAAGCGGCAATGTTGATACATAAATACATGCATACACACACACATATCATATGTTATATTGTAATATATATCAACTAATAATGATTAATCATAAAGACATGTCTCTTCATGAGGCATGTCTCCTACTCTTATATTTATAAGAGTTTGGGATCTGCATTTGAAACATATCAATTATAACAACAATATTATTACATTTGTAGACATTCAAGAATTTAACAAGATCCATTGCCTACTTCCCTTTTCCCAATCACTGACCAACATGATAATGACAATTTTAAAAACATATTAATCTCAGCCCTTCCAAAAATATACAATCTAGTCACAGAGGATCCTAACACCTTTCTCCTTGAATTTGACATCTTCTGCATAAGTTATGATTATACCACTGACACCCATAAGCTTAAGTTATTTCTTGCAACCCTTAAGGATTCAACTCTTAGATGGTTCATAGGGTTAAGGGGTGATGTTGTTCACAATTGTGATGAAATGAAAACTTCCCTTTTAGGAAAATGTAATGAGTATTATTAGGGCAATGATTTTAGAAGGGTTGATATTTTCAAGATGGCATAGAAGGAGGACTAGAGCTTAGAAGATTATGTATCAAGATTATTTTTTAGTCTATATCAGAGCATTTAACATTAATTGAATGAGGAATCTTAGAAGCTTCTATTCCTCAAAGGAATTGAGTGTTTATAGAAAGATGTTCTTTTCCTTTATGTTTGAGGATGTTCTTAACAAAAAAGAAGGTTGGTACTTTACACATGCTACCAAATATTGTGCAGACTCAATCTAATGATAGTAGCTCCAAAGACCTTGATGATCAAGATGGATGAAGTGAGGCTCTTGAAGCAAATATCCTTGATGATTATGATATCCTTCTACATTAAGAGGGAGTATGACACTTCTTCTAAGGTAATGTAGGAGACAAGAATCCTTGGGGAAGGGAGTTTTCGAGGAAGTAACTACAGGACATGACTTTCTAGGATCGATGTTCAGAGGGAGAAATTTTGAGATGCAATCCTTTATGGATGTTATCTTCTCTATGAGGAGAAGTTATAAGAGAAATTATTTGTAATGTACTCTCCTCTATGAGAGAGAAGACTTAGGTGAAAACCCTTGTTCCATCCTCTAGTAGCAGCTATGGTGGGTCCACCCCCCTGACTTGGTTCATGGTGGATATCATGTGAGTTACTACATGATGGTGTTGTAATTATGTCATAAAAGGTAACATTTTTTTATTGATGTATATATTTAGAGGGAAGCTATTGAAAGGTGACAATCTTATCAATAACTGGACCTGTAATCATAACAAATTACATTAAGTTGTTGTCCCAAAGTGTTGGAAGTTACGATAACGAACATAAGGTAAATATTGAAAGGTGAAAATTTTATCAATAGTACATCTATGTACTAACACAAAAATGTGTTGGAGTAAGTGCTATCATGGTTCTTTAGGCTAGATTTTGTCGAACAACTTGATAACCAACTTATCATGGTTCTTTAGGCTAGATTTTGCCAGACACCATGAAAGTTGTTATGGTTCTTTAGGCCAAATCTTGTCAGACACCATAACTTAAATCTATCATATACCACACTTAAGGTGGTGTTCAAATCTTATAATCAAATTGCTTTAAATATCTCTTTGTTAAAGAGGGAGTGTTGAGAAATTTAACCTCATAGCAAATTGAAGCAAATTCCGCATGTAATATATGTGTGAGTTGATGGATTTTTGTTAATATGCATAAATATCACATTGAGATGATATATCTCTAGGTACTTGAGTGCATATTGTGTTCCATAAAAAATCCTTCCTAGCTAAGAGGGACTGTTAAGATTATAGCTACAGTTGGATTGATTTAATCATAAGAGGCAATGTTGATACATACATACATGCATACACACACACATATCATATGTTATATTATAATATATATTAACTAATAATGATTAATCATAAAGACATGTCTCTTCATGAGAAATGTCCCCTACTCTTATATTCGTAAGAGTTTGGGATCTGTATTTGAAACATATCAATTATAATGACAATATTATTATATTTGTCGACATTCAAGAATTTAACAAGATCCATCGCCTACTTCCCCTTTCCCAATCACTAACAAACATGATAATAATAATTTCAAAAACATATTAGTCTCAACCCTTCCAAAAATATACAATCTAGTCACAGAGGATCCTAACACCTTTCTCCTTGAATTTGGCATCTTCTGCATAAGTTATGATTATACCACTAACACCCATAAGCTTAAGTTATTTCTTGCAACCCTTAAGGACTAAGCTCTTAGATGGTTCATAGGATTAAGGGGTGATGTTGTTCACAATTGTGATGAAATGAAAACTTCCTTTTTAGGAAAATGTCATGAGTATTATTAGGGCAATGATTTTAGAGGGGTTGATATTTTCAAGATGGCATAGAAGGAGGACTAGAGCTTAGAAGATTATGTATCAAGATTATTTTCAGTCTATATCTAAGAACATTTAACATTAATTGAATGAGGAATCTAAGAAGCTTCTATTCCTCAAAGGAATTCATGAGGGGAGTGTTTATAGAAGGATGTTATTTTCCTTTATGTTTGAGGATGTTCTTAACAAAAAAGAAGGTTGGTACTTTACACATGCTACCAAATATTGTGCAGATTCAATCTAATGATAGTAGCTCCAAAGACCTTGATGATCAAGATGGATGAAGTGAGGCTCTTGAAGCAAATATCCTTGATGATTATGATATCCTTCTACATTAAGAGGGGTATGACACTTCTTCTAAGGAAATTTAGGAGACAAGAATCCTTGGGGAAGGGAGTTTTCGAGGAAGTAACTACAGGACATGCCTTTCCAGGATCGATGTTTAGAGGGAGAAATTTTGAGATGCAATCCTTTATGGATGTTATCTTCTCTATGAGGAGAAGTTATAAGAGAAATTATTTGTAATGCACTCTCCTCTATGAGAGAGAAGTTTGAGGTGAAAACCCTTGCTCCACCCTCTAGTAGCAGCTATGGTGGGTCCATCCTCTGACTTGGTTCATGGTGGATATCATGTGAGTTACTACAGTGATGGTGTTGTAATTATGTCATAAAAGGTAACAATTTTTCATTCATGTATATATTTAGAGGGGAGTTATTTAAAGGTGATGATCTTATCAATAATTGGATCTGTTATCATAACAAACTACATTAAGTTGTTGTCCTAGAGTGTTAGAAGTTACGATAACGAACATAAGGTAAATATTGAAAGTTGAAAATCTTATCAATAGTAGATCTATGTACTAACACCAAAATGTGTTGGAGTAAGTGTTATCATGGTTCTTTAGGCTAGATTTTGTCGGACACCTTGATAACCAACTTATCATGGTTCTTTAAGCTAGATTTTGCCAGACACCATGAAAGTTGTTATGGTTCTTTAGGCCAAATCTTGCCGAACACCATAACTTAAATCTATCATATACCACACTTAAGGTGGTGTTCAAATCTTATAATCAAATTTCTTCATACAGGAATTCAACAACTTTTTCATCACGGGCATGTTTCATAGCCTTAACCTCAACCCATTTGGTTAGGTAGTCAGTACAAACTAGAATATAAGACTTTCCATTGGATGGAGGATCAATAGGACCGATGAAGTCCATTCCCCATTTGTCAAATGGTGTTAACACCATTTGAGGGTTCAGAGGCATTTCATCTGTTTTGGTTGGGCGACCCATTCTTTGGCATTGGTCACACTTCCTTGTATAATTGATTGCATCTTTATGAAGGGTAGGCCAGTAGTAACCAGTGGCTAAGATTTTGAAAGCTGTTCTTTTGGCTGCAAAATGTCCTCTGCAGGGCTCATTATGACATGCATGCAAAATATCATATGTCTCATCTTCTCTTACACATCTACGCATAACTTGATCAGGTCCAGCATAGAACAGAAAATTGTCTATCCATGAGAAATGGAAGCTTTTCTGTATGAGCAACTTTCTCTCCTTACAAGAAAAATGCGTTGGTGTCCTATTAGTTGCAATGTAGTTAGCAATATCTGCATACCATGGAACTTTAACAACAATATGAAACAAATGTTCATCTGGAAATTCATCATCTACCAGAGTAGTGTCAGTATCATGATGATTGATTCTTGACAAATAATCAGCTACGACATTTATTTTTCTAGGCTTATCTACTATGGTTATGTCAAATTCTTGTAACAATAGTAACCATCTTGCTAACCTACCAGTTATAGTAGGTTTGTTCATGAGATACTTGATTGCTGCATGATCAGTATGAACATAGATAGGATAACCTGTGACGTAATGCCAAAATTTATTTAGAGCATAGACTACTGCTAACAATTCTTTTTCAGTCACTGTGTAATTCAGTTATGGACCATGAAGACTCTTACTAATATAATAAATGGCATTCTCAAGATTTGATTGTTTTTGTGCTAAAACTGCTCCTATGGCATAATTAGAAGCATCTGTATATATGTGAAAAGGTAGGTTCCAATTAGGGCCTTGTAAAATTGGGGCTGTGGTCAAAAGTTGCTTAAGCTGCAGGAAAGCTTTATCACACTCAGGTGTCCATTTGAATTCAGCTTCTTTTGTAAGCAACTTATACAAGGGACTGGCTATTTTACTGAAGTCTTTTATAAAATGCCTGTAATATCCAGCATGTCCCGAAAAAGATCTGATATCTTTTAATTTAGTGGGTATGGGTAATGTTTGAATTACCTCAATTTTAGTTGGGTCTACTTGTATACATGCAGTAGATATGAAATGACCGAGTACCACACCCTCTTGCATGAGCATGAAACACTTTTCACTATTTAGTGCCAAATTATGTTCTTGACATCTTACCAAATTTTTTTCAAGATTTATCATTGTTTCTTCAAAAGTAACTCCAAATGTTGTAAAGTCATCCATATAGATTTCCATACAATCATGTGATATATCAGCAAAAATACTAATTACAGCCCGTTGAAACGTTGCAGAAGCGTTACAAAGACCAAATAGTAAAACAAAGTATGCAAAAGTACCCCATGGACATGTAAATGTAGTTTTGTCTTGGTCTTCAGGAGCAATACTGATTTGATTATAGCCACTGTATCCATCTAAAAAGGAGAAGTACTTTTTTCCAGCTAGTGTATCCAAAACTTGATCTATGAAGGGTAAAGGAAAATGATCCTTTTTAGTAGCCTTATTCAACTCCCTATAATCTACACAAATTCTCCATTTTCCTCCTTTCTTAGGTACTATAACCAGCGGTGATACCAATTTACTATTAGATATAGGATAGATAAAGCCAACATCAAGCAGTTTCTACAATTCTATTTTGACTATTTCTCTGAGGCTTGGATTTATCCTCCTCTACGATTGACGAAGTGGTAGACAACCTTCATTAATGTATATCCTATGGGTACACAGTGTAGGGCTTAATCCTTTCATATCATCATAATCTCAAGCAAAAGTCTTCTCATGCTTCTGAAGCAATTCTTTTAATTGTTCCATCTATACGGATGTCAATTTGGGGTTAACATGTAGTTTACGGCCTTTGCTCAGTTCAATAGGAATAGTGGATTCTACCATAGCAATTTCAAAGATTGGGCTTCCTTTTAATTCACAGGGAAGTAGTGAACAAAGATTTTTAGGTTCCTTAAGTAAAGTACAACTTGTATCACACTCCTCATATGTAATCAATTCTAATACAGAGCTTTCAGACAAATCTTTTCCTACCACACAGGTGTTGGTAAGGATGCTCTGGATTACTGAATCTTCTTCTTGCAACTTTAGAAAAGATTGCCTATGTAACATCATAAGTTGTACTGTGGAATTTATCTCTTCTTCTTCATCTCCTAAATTTGGCCAAAAAGATGTACTCAAATCTGGTAATGGTTGTGTAGGAGGATATAGATCAAATTACTTGGTTGCTTGGCCATTTGATATGGTCATATTCCCTGATTTGCAATTTATGTTTGCATCAGTTATGGCCAACCATGGTCTACCTAGAATGACAGGATAGCCAGATAGGTTTACTTTAGGGGACAAAATCATGAAGTCCATAGGATATTCTAGGGAATCTAAGGTCACAATAATATTTTCTATCATTCCATCAGGAGTGACAATGGAACTATCTGCAAGCTACAGAATAGTTGGTGTGGGCCTTAATCCTTCTATTTGTAACTTCTTCATGGTTTCTTTAGTCATCACATTTATAGCAGCTCCCAAATCTATTAAGGCATTTTTAACAAATTGACCATTGATGCTGACACTTACTACTGGGTTCCTTGGGTAAGAATATTTTGGTGAAATCACTCTTCCTAACATGATATCAGCTAAATGTCCAACAACATGAACTGTGGTAGGATCCTTCTTCTTCCTTCCAGGTTTCTTTAGACAAGCTTCCCTTATAGCTTTTCCATAAGCAGGAATGTCCTTAATAGCTTGAAACAAAGGTATTCAGACATGCATATTCTTCAACTGGTTAACAATGTCAAAGGGTTGTTCCTTCCTTTGTTCCTTTTGTATTAGTTGGTCTGGAAAAGGAGGCTCTACTGCTGGTTGATCTGGTATTGGTATGGTAACATCAGTTGGGTCAACAGGTTCATCAACCAAAGGTTCTGATGCTGCAGGAGAGTCTGATACTTTAGTTATAAGAGGTGGCCTTGGTGCTGGTAAGGTCGTTCCAGATCTCAAATGTATATCTGCGACATCTAGGGCATAAGCAGGGTATTGCTGGGTATCAGTACTATACATGGGCTGCTGTGGTTTGCTATTTGGATTTGGCTGAGGCTGTGCAGGTAGCTATGTTTGCTTTTGAGGTCCAATATTTGCAAGTGGTGGCATTAAAGTAGGTTGTTGAGCTGGAGGGGGTAATTGTGGAACACCAGTATTTTGGTTAGGCCATTGTTGAGATCCCTTCCATTGGTTTAGAGATTGTCAATTCCCTTGGTTTGGAGATTGCCAATTCCCTTGGGGTGGTTGCCATTGGTTCTATTGGTTCTGGGGCCATTGGTTATTCTGCTGGTTAGGCCAAGGTTGTTGGAAATTTTGAGACCATTGAGACTGTTGTGGGTTATTTTGCCCAACATTATTCCAATTGGGTTGGTTTTGTGGAGGACCTTGGGTATTGCAGTTTTGCCATTGATTACCATATGAATTTAAATTTTGCAAGGGGTCTTGAGGCATACCTTGACGTTGAGCCCATGGTCGACATTGAGCAACAAAGAATACTTGCTCATCATCTCCATCTATCTTTACATATTTAGTTGGAAGATGCTGGTTCTCCATGCTTGCAACCAATTTACAGTGGCAATCTTTCTTTTTCTTTCGGCAATGAGGACAGTACTCAGCTAGTTGTAACTCAACCTCTACTTGCTTCTTCTTTGCAGTCATTGTATCCAATTGTGTAGCGACATCATTACTAATGTCTTGTATGAAATCTGACAACAAATTGGATATTTCAAGTTTTGAAATGCCTTGACTAATTCCTTTTGTAACCGTAGAACGGGGTCCTCGACCTTCTTCATGGTTGACCTTGAGTAGTTCTGACATATCTTTTTGAGGTCATCCCATTGAGATTGATATACATCTCCACTGACCATCAGGTTTAATGCTTCCAAACAATCTTCATTCACTCCTCTTAGAAAGACTAATTTTTTTGAATCTTCAGACAATGTGTGCTGAGGATTCTTTTGTAGTGTATATAAAAATCAAGAAACATAATCTTCTAATGTCTCTTCCTCCTTCTATGATATCCTATAGATATCATCTCCTCTTGTGCCAGATGCTTTGCAATATTCTTTATATTTTTCCAAAAACAAAGCTTGCATTTCATCCCAATTTACAGCTACATTGGCTCCTAAGCCCATGAACCATCGTAAAGCTGATTCTTTCAATGTGGCTGGAAATAATTTAAGCTTATGGGCATTAGTGTTGTAGTCAAAACTACGACAAAGGATGTCGAACTCAAACAAGAATGTATCGAGGTCTTTAGTTGCAAGGCCATAGAACTTCAGAAGAGCAGTGGGAGATATATTCTTGAGACTGGCATTGGTTATGAGACTTGGAAGTGGAAATGGAAAAGTGGGTTGTGCCATGACTGGTGGGACTGAATTATGAGGTTGCTGCTGAAAAGGAATGTTAGGCACTGGGTGATTAACAACTGGTGGATTTGAGGTAGTGTTATCAAGAAAACTGGTCAATATTTTAGTGAAAGGTTGGAGACCAGATATATCTAGGGATTCAACTCTTGATGATGACACTGTGGGGAAAACAGGACTAGCATCTTCAAAGGGCAACTCAACTTCTTCTTCAACTTCTTCATTCAAATTAACAGATCCTTATGGAAGAAATCTGCCATATTCATCTCGTCATCTTCCTCTTCGATGCATGCAACTAAAATTTTCACACTAGTAAAAAGAACTTAATCTAAAAACTATGACTCAAACATGCTCCTAGCTTGACACTATCCTCGGCAACGGTGCCAAAAATGAACCGCCTCACAATAGGTGTTCCATAGTCATGCGCTAGGCCTAGCTTAGGAATAATCTATTCAAGCTAAGGACTACTTTTCCCCTACCATGAGGTGCATTTAGATTGTCAACCCAGGGATGTATACTTGAAATGGTCGGCACAGTATGTGCACTAGGTACCTTGGTGAGTCATTATGCTTGTGCTGCAGGAAAGTAAAAATGCAAAGGAAGGAAACTACACTACTGCTATGGAAAGGAAACTACTGAATCTATGAATGTTGAAAACACAATGACAAGATAACAGAGATTCCATCTTGACTCATCCATTAGACTATTCTCGCAGATGCTGCAGGAACATTCATGAAGTGTGATGCTACAGGAAGGAATTAACTAGCTATGTCTTACTTAAAATACTGCTAATGCTTAGTAAAATAAATCTATTCTATCCTAATCTAATCCACCTTCCAAGTGGGCCCCCTTGGTTGGCTTCTCTAATCTACCAACGAAGGATAGAAACTAAAGATAACTAATTCATTTCATTAATTAGTCATTACATAATTCAGAATTGTAAAACACAACTGCAACAAACTGTGAATAAGTGTTCTCTCTTACTCGATAAAACTTATCAAAATCAAAAACCGAAAACTTCACACACAGGAGTCGATCCTGACATATATAGGGAATCTACTCTTTATTACATAACAGAAAAGTAACTATCCTAAGTTAAGTCCGCAGGAGGGAATATAGGAGAACAACTGAAAGTGGAAAGGAAGGATAATTGAATTGAGGAGGGAGCAATGAAGTCGCAGCATCTGCTTGTTACAACGTAAATGCAGAGAAGGTAATGGCTCATAAAAAATCCTCCTTATTCGCTGCCATGTTTCCTAGAGTGGTTATAACTTCCTTTTCATGGTTGTTCCTTGATGCTCATTTCTCCTTGAATGCTGTCGGCAACCAACTTCTGGATTCTTCCACTCATCCTTTAATCCTTATCATTAGGTTAGTTATGATATAAGACATATTTGCAAATAAACATCCATCAAACTAAATTCAAGCATAAGAATGTACATTTGGATATTTATATGAAATACTGCATATTAGATATAATTTAGGCAAAAGATGACATAGTTTTTCTACCCCATAAATCATCAAAGGTTTATCAAACATAGGCTTATAAGTGTTAAAACAAGGATAAACAGAGTATCATAAAGTATCTTAGACATAACAAAATAAAGGCATTTTTTAGACTCACCAATAATGCCTTTGGTGTCACCTTAATTGACCACCAATTCAAAAATTTTGGTCGAAAAAATCCTTCTACTATTTTTAGTATTGGGAGCATAGAGATTCAACAAAAACCATCTCTCTTGATCTTTGGGATTGAAAAAATTCATAAGAAAAATATTACCTTCATTAAAAATGATACTAGCTTCCAAAGATTCCTTCTATATGGACAACAAACCACCCGATGCACCATTTGAGTCAATAGCCGTATTTTTCAAGCCTTTCCCAAGGGAGATATTCTCAATCTTTTCCTTCTTCATTTTGGTTTCCTAGATTAAAAAAACATCTAGTCTATGATCCTTGACCATATTCCTAATTATTTTCTGTTTATGAATTCCATTGAGTCAATTTATGTTCCAAGAAATGATCTTCATGCTTTGATTGGATTGCATGATTCTTGGATGGTTCTTTGCATCCCATCTAGCAGATTCCTTCTTGTTTCTTCCTTTCTGATTTGGTTCTTGTTTTTTCTTCCTAGGGTAATGGATTTGTTTCCAATATCAACTTTTACCTTGCTCCTAGTGGTTGCTAGAGAGACTGGAGAAGGATCCCTGCTATTCTTCTTTTTCTTCTTGACAAAAATCCAAGGGGCATTATTGACCTCCTTACAGCTATCAAAGGGAGCCTCTAACTGGGAGAGGTGCCTAGGGGTAGTAGTCGAGAACCTTCTAGGATCCTATTCACTATTGCAAGAGATGCCCCTTTATTAGGAATGAAGTTTGATTCCTATGAAAGAGGTTGGTCCTACAGCTCTCCACTAGGCCCTATTTGAGTGTTCAGAACACAAGAGATTTCCATCTCCTTCTCATTGGTATCCAAAATGGAGCACTTCACATCCTTCTTAGGAGAAGAAGTCCTACCCTTCCCACCTAAAGGGTAAATGTGTTCCAGAACAATAATCAAGATGACCCTATTGCTATTCACTGAAAGGCTTTGTTGCTGATCCATCTTATCAGATTCATTGATAACTGCTAAATTATTCCTTTCCTTTAGGAGATCCCTCTTTTCATTTCCTTTACTAACTTCACCCCCCAGGTTCTTTCCTTCTGAAGCTTTTTGCTTCCACATCTTTTTGGGTGCTCCTGCCTTATTCTTACCTTATTTGTTTTGGGCTTTACCAAACTTTACCTTCTCTTTGAAGATTGGGCATATCTTTGCTTTGTGTCCTGACTTTTTGCAGTCGAAGCTGGCAAAAGGAACATTTTCATAGTCAATCTGTTGTACCCTTCTTCCCAGTCGAGATTGAAATTCAATCACTTGGGGCATATCCTGACCCTCAACCACCCCAACACACATTCTTGTTGGAAATATTCAAGACTATGCTAGGTTACTGAGAGGGGAGGGGTGAATCAGTAACCACGAAAACTTTACCAAATTTAGATCTAAGTTGCAATAATAAAATCCATTAAATTAGATCTAACTACAATCATGAGAAACATAAACATTCATAACACATGACCACACTGATTTGGTGACCCAAAAACCTTCCAAATAGAAAGTAAAACTAGGGTGGGGATGATACCCACAAAAATCAATACTACAACATAAATTTGGCTTGTTAAGGCTTATAATGACCACTTCTAATGATTTGCCCTATTAGGAGCAATTGGGACTGCTAGGTCCACCTTGTTAGAGGATTTGCAAACATACAACAAAGTATACACTCAGTAAAGAGATTTGAAAAAGATTGTTAAGTCTACCTTGTTACAGGATTTGAACTGGTTCACCTGTTAAAATAAAATAGCTGATCTCTGGCTTACAATTGATTTGCTGATAGAGATTCTTTGAAGTACTGATCACCTTTATGTGATAGATATGACTTTGTTGCTCCTTTGCTGATATGGCTTTACAATATACTTGCTACTGATTCACATTCACATGCATTCATACAATCATCTATTCATTCATTTTTTTTTACACACTCACTAGATATGATACAATACATTACATATATATCAATCCAATTTACAAAACTACAAAAGTCAACCAATATGTAAGTTAACATCAATATGACAAAGTCGGCTCAAATGAAGACACTTGAGTTCTGAAGACTGACTTAGTGAAGTTCTGATACATAGTATCTACTATCATTACTCAACATTTTCATGCATTCGATAGAAGTTGAGGTTTGATCCATACTAATCATTTCAGAGTAGTCTCGAACTCAGTCTACACTGGCGACTTGGTAGATACTGTGTAACTTGGTAGAAATTGAATTATATTTTTACCATACACGAACTTAGTAAATACTGATCATCACATAGCTTGGTTAACACTATCTTCACTTTACATGAACTACTAGCTTGGTTTGAACTTTGAAGCTTGGTAACCATTGGGATGTTCGATAGGAACTGTAAAGCTCGGTGGTTACTGAATTTACATGGCAAACACTGTAGACTGATCAATGAGCTTGGTAGCCATACAAAATATGAATAAGTGTTGTCACTAATAAAAAACTTGACTTAATGTCAACAATCTCCCCCTTTGGCATTAGTGACAAAAACACTTATCAACCAAACCTTATATACATCTCAGTAATACTGGCTTGGTACTGTTTTTGAGATTTTTCAAAATTTTTCTTTGTAAGTATATACAATATACTTTCCTTTCTTTTACATGATTCTCCCCCATACAATATATATACACACTGTCTCTCCCCCTTTTTGACAATAATGACAAAAAAATTATTCAAATCTTATTTACACAAAGACACCAATATAAGAAAGAAACTCAAAATGTACCTTAAGTATAAGTGCTAAAGTCTTATCCCAATTTTGTTGTAAAACTTTGCATGTATGTAGAGAAACTTGGACTTCTGCAAAGAGTTCTATCATGTGATCTGCAATTGAGAAATTGTTATCATGGATCAATGGTTTTGAGTAAACAATATTTTTTGCATTGTGTCCATGATGGGAAGGATCATATTGTAGATGTCTATCAGTGAAGACCAAATCCTTGCTTCTTCTCTCAACAACTCTGCCTGCATATCTGACAAGAATCTAATTTTCATATGATGTGTAGAGCTTGAATAGGGGTCATGTTGCAATTGCTTTGCACTAGCCTTCAGATCTCGATCAATCTTTGTTAGTTTTCTCTTTATTTCCTTTGTGAACTTAGTAACATTGCATAATTTTTCAAAAAGTTATGTTACATTTGTGCAAGAGTTTTCAAGATTAGTCAAAATTGAGGAAAGCTCCACTTGTTGAATGACAATTTGCTGAGCAATGTGCTCAAGCACTTTGTTATCAAATTTCTTCTCTACTTTCTCAATCAATTTTTCTTGACCATTGGAGTCCTCATTAAATTTCTAGACTACTTCTAATTGAAATAAAATATGTTGAGAAGCATGAACTTCAATGCCTATTACCTCAGTCAAAATATTCTTAGCACTTTCTATGATTTTATATTCTTTGTCTCTTTCCTCTCTTAATTTCTTCTGCTTTGTTTTCTTTTGGAGGAGTTTACTAGCTATTTGCATTTGATCTATAGTGGCATTATCAAAATCCCACTTTGGAATCTCAATATCCTCATCTAGATTAATGTCCTCCTCTATCTCCTTTCCACTCAAAAGTCTTATACTTGGTTGAGCGTTAGGTTTAATTGCCTTTGTACATGCTGTCTTAGAATCTGGAATGGAAACAATAGTAGAGATAGCAGGACTAGCAGTAAAAATTTATATAGTACTAAAAGATGAAATACTAACTGGTGTGCTTACTGAATCCAAAATTGATACACTTACAGAAGTATCTAAAGCTATAGAAAACAAAATTTTAGAATCCAAAATTGTAGAACTCGAAGCTGTACTTACTGCTGAAGAACACAAAATTGTAGAACATGTTGTACTCACTGCTGATGAACTTGATTTGGGAACTGAATAAGAGGGAGGTTGCAGCTCAGTAGATGAAGTGGTAGAAACTTCCATTGGTAACGTGTTGAGTTGTGAGGGAGAAATGAGTGATTGGACATTTGATGTATCTACTGTGGTCACAATCAAATTTGCTGAAGCTATCTTTGAACTTGATGTAGCTACTGATTTGCTCGGAGAATGAGGAAGTGAGGCAATGACTGTTGCTGATATATTTATAGAATCAATTTCCTCATCATCTTCTTTTTCTTCCTTGATAGCTTCTTCCTCTTTATCTTCTTTAACTTCTTCATTGTCAAACAATATTCTCTCAAAGTTTATTCCTTCTTCCTCATCATCACTATCATCATCCTTGAATTCTATTGGAAAGTCACTTTGTTTATGAAAGTGATAAATTATTTTCCACATGCCTATAGCATTCTTGACTATATGCTCTATATATTTTAATAAGATTAAACAAGTATTGAATCTAAGAGTCATCTTGTCTTTATTTTTCTTCATAGACTCTTTTATCTCTGCATTGGTAATGCTCGATAACAACTGCCTTAAGGTTTGTTCATAGATAACTTTTTCTATTTGCATGGCTGAGTCCCATCTTGGCTTCAATATTTCTAATAGATCATTAGAAATCTGGGAGGCTATCTGATCAGGGGAATACTTCCATTTGCCCATCTTGGTTAGCACCAATTCTTGAATCTGCTTCTTCTCAGCCTCTATCTTGGTCTTATACTTTAGTTATTTGAATTTTTTTATGCCTACACCTTCTTCCATTTGTTTGATTTTTTCTTGGAAGGTGAGAGGTGGCTTGCTAAACACAACTTCACTATCTTTCTTTCTGGATCTCCTGGTAAACAGTGCAGTGGATTGCTTGGGGGGCTTGGTGATGATAACCTTGCCTTTCTTCTTTACTGGATTTTCTTCCTTTTCTGACTCATCTTCATCCTTTGCATCATCATCATCATCTTCTCCCTTACCCTTAGTCAACAAAATAGGTGTGCTGGATTTGAGTTTTTCTATTCTCCTCTTACCTTTGTTAACAGCCTGAAGAAGCTTGATTTCAAGCTCTATCCTTACCTTAGCCTCATCATATGTTCTAAAGAATGGTGCCTTTGGATCGACAGGTTTGTTTATCAAGGCTTCAATTATATCTTTTGCTTTATCAATGTTCACCTCATAGGGAAGAGGTTTTACCCATACAACTCTTGGGTTTACTGCCTGAATGTAGACTTTGTCACTGTCAACCATGAAAAAAAATCATCTTTGTAATCTTCAACAAATTTCCTAGGAATCCTGAAGCTATTATTCATTTTCTCCTTAAAGAAATCAAAGTAGTTGTCCATTATGCTGACAAAATTCTCACCCATTTCTGCAATATATTCGTTAATCTGATACAAAACTAGCACATTCTTTCTCCATATGACTATACCTTTAGAAGGGAAAAAAATTTGAACATAGAAGAATAAGCATGTCAACAATGAACCAAATTTACAAGGATTGTTCTTGGATGTCTTTATACTTTCCATGTTTTTGTTAAATTGTTTCAATAACAAGTCTCCAAGGTCAAATGCTAGATTGTTCTTTACGACTTTGAATGCCAAGTCTACTGCTTCACATGACACACTATTTAGATGACTAGAATTATAGATCTTGTGAGCCATCACATGCATGCCAAATTTTAGTTTTACATTTGTTACAAAAATAATCTTCATGCCTCTACCATCCCACTCGGCTAGGGTTTTCTTCTGCAACTCCGCCCAACCTAGGGTTTTAGTGGCTTTGGCTTTGGAAAACATGGGAAGACCAATGATATGATGAATCATCTTCTTAGTGATCAAAATTGGTTACTCAAGCCATAACTGACCGTTGTGAACTCAACTTGGGATGTATTGGATCCATTTGATTTGAAAACTCTGGGGCAGGAGGAGAATGTGGGTTAAACCCTTATCTTTCAAGTGCTTATGTTCAAGTTTAAGGACACCATTCAAACATAGTTCACCTAGGGCATCATCCATCTCTAGGGTTCCAATTTCTTGAATTACACGCTTAAAATGAGTAGGAATATTGTTAATAAGTAGTACCTTAGGAGGGATTTGCGAATGCACTCCATTTGGATCAAGGGATTTTGTGATTGCTGGTACAAGTTTAAAGTCTGGTGGTTTCCATTTGACTCCTCTCACTAACATTTCTAACCCTTTCTTTGCCTTGTTGGTACTACTTGATGCTGCCATGGCTACTTAGTAGGTGATGGAAATCTTTAAAATTTTTTATTGCAAATTTCACTCAGAATCGCTTGATCGCTTGATCGCAACAATACTTTAAATTTTTTTGATGAAAAATGAATTTGATCTCCTATCTTTTGATATCATTTCCCATTAATGCTCAGTATAAAACTACCATTATGTATGGTAGTATGTATCAGTTTGTGACAACCTATCATCCACTATTTGTTTAGATCACTCGGTGAATGCTTCATAACTCGGTGACCAAACATTACTTGGTAGAGTCCATAACCCAACCTATCTCGGTGATAACTAATCTAATCTTCTGTGATCCCTTTGTATCTTGAATATTAATTTGGATCTTTTCTTTCTTTCAACTTTGGAACTATTTAGATGTGATTGTGATAACGTAGTTCCACTTCTTTGCTTAAGAACTTAATTGGAAATGGTGGAATCACCCTCTTCTTAAGTGACATGACCATCATTTCTTGAACTTGCTTCTTCAGTGGATTTAGGAATCCATTGCTACCTCATTTGCTTCCTGATGTTGTCTACCTTAGCTTTCTTTTCATCTTCAATTCTACCTGTATTCATTCAATTCTTGGCTAGATGACCAAGTTCTATACAAGTGAAACATCTTATGGTGGTATCTCTTTTCCTTGTGTGATGTTTAACATAGTTCATGCCAATGTGTCCATACTCTCCACAGTAATGACATTTTTACTAGGTGTTGTAATCCTAGGATTGAATGTCTTGGTTCTGTAGTTTGATGCCTTGTGACCTTGTTTCTTGCATTTGTGACATTTGCCTTCAAATTTTGGTTTATCTTTACATTCATTAGCCTTGTGACCATGCTGATTGCAATTGTAACATTTGCCATTGAATTTTTCTTTACCATTACTCCAACATTTGTTTGATGTATGACCAATCTTACCAAAGTGATTGCAAGTAGGTCTTTGATTCCTTTGAGCACCTTGTTGGGAGGATTCACCTTCTTTTTTGTATCCAATTCCTGCTTTACCCTTTTTTCTATAGAGATTCTACTCATTCAGTTGATTCAATTAATTCACGTCTGCTTGGGATTTCATCATTCTTTCATTGATTTGCTTTTTAGTCTTTAGGTCATTCTTCAATTTTTCACTAATTTGCTTTTCAGATCTCAACTCACTTCTAATTCTCTCATTGATTTGTCTTTTTGAATTTAGATCATTCCTTATCTTTCATTGATTTTTCTTTGACTAATGATTTCTTCATTTGCATTGGAGATTTGATCTATAAGATCTTCATGCTGAATGAATTGGTTCTAGATCTCATTGTTTCTTCCATCCATTTCTTCTTTCATCTTGTTTCTTTGCTCCAAGATTTCACATAGCCTTATTGATTGAATTTCTTGTTCTCTTTTGAGCTATCTTATTTCTTCTTGCAGGGAACCATTCTTCTCTAAGAGTTCTTTGATTGCATCATTTTCTTCATCTAAACTGCTTGAAGGGAAAAGGTCTTCAATCTTTTCTTCAATGTACTGGTGATCATTCATCTGATTTGCAAGTTCCTTCCTTCTTTTTAGAGATTGGGAAATTTGCTCTTTGACTTTCTTGAGTTACATACAATGGGCATTTCTAGATCTATCTTTTCATTGTCAATTGCCTTATCAAGTCTAAATATCTCTATTGTCCTTGATCTTTGCTTGAGTTGTTAAGCTTTATCTTGAGAACCACAAATTCTCTGATACCAATTGTTGGAAATATTCAAGACTATGCTAGGTTACTGAGAGGGGAGGGGTGAATTAGTAACCATGAAAAATTTACCAAATTTAGATCTAAGTTGCAATAATAAAAATCATTAAATTAGATCTAATTGCAATCATGAGAAACATAAACATTCATAACACATGAGCACATTGATTTGGTGACCTAGAAACCTTCCAAATAGAAAGTAAAATTGGGTTGGGGATGATACCTACAAAACTTCAATACTGTAGCATAAAGTTGGCCTATTAAGGCTTACCATGTCCATTTATGATGATCTACCCTATTAGGAGAAATTAGGACTCCTAGATCCACCTTGTTAGAGGATTTGCAAACATACAACCAAGTATACACTCTATAAAGAGATTTGAAAAATACTGTTAAGTCTACCTTGTTAGAGGATTTGAATTGGTTCACTTGTTAAAATGAAATAGCTGATCTCTAGCTTACAACTTATTTGCTAATAGAGATTCTTTGAAGTACTGATCACCTTTATGTGATAGATATGACTTTGCTACTCCTTTGCTGATATGGCCGTACAATATACTTGCTACTGACTTGTATTCACATGCATTTAAACAATCATCTATTCATTCTTTTTTTTTTACACACTCACTGGGTATGATACAATACATTACATATATATATCAATCCAATTTACAAAACTACAAAAGTTGGCCAATATGTAAGTTAACATCAATATGACAAAGTTGGCTCAAATGAAGACACTCGAGTTTTAAAGACCAACTTAGTGAAGTTCTGATACATGACATCCACTATCATTACTTGGCATCATCATGCATTCGGTAGAAGTAGAGGCTCGGTCCATACTAATCATCTTAGAGTAGTCTCGAACTCAGTCTACACTGGTGACTTGGTAAATACTATGTAACTTGGTAGAAACTGAATTATATGTTTACCATACCTAAACTCGGTAAACACTAATTGTCACATAGCTCAGTTAACACTATCTTCACTTTACATGAACTGCTAGCTCGGTTTGAACTATGAAGCTTGGTAACCACTGGGATGGTCAGTAGGAACTATAAAGCTCGATGGATACTGAATTACATGGCAAACACTGTAGATTGTTCAATAAGCTTGGTAGCCATACAAAATTTGAATAAGTGTTGTCACTAATAAAAAACTTGACTTAATGTCAACAATTCTGGCATACGTAAGTCTTTTCTTGGCTGCAATAATAGGATCAATTGATAATAGTTCTCCAAAGGATCTAGAAATGCCATCAAAAACATCTTTGCACCAGTATTCTAAGGGCAGCTCTAGCAACCTTATCCAAACTAGGGCCTGGGTAAGGAAATCATTGTTTAGGTCAAGGTTGGAAGTCCACTTTTGAAGGATGAGATTAGACTTACCCATCGACCAGTTTCCTGCACAAAGAATTCTGGAATAATCCTCTTAGCAGGAGAACTCAAAAGTCATAAAACCTTTAGCCATGGCCATTACTTCAACATTCTATTTTGGCTCCCATTTGTTCCTTGCAAAAATCCTTACCAAATCAATGTTTGGTCTAGGGCCAATAAATTTTCCCACCAGGGTGGTCACCATACCTAGGATGTTGTGGTCAATAATTTCAATGGGAACTTCCAAGGCAAAAAACCCCTTTTCCTTATCAGACTTATCAATGATTTTGGGGAAGGTCGACTTACTTGAAGGTTTGACCCCAAAGAGATTTGTCCACCGCCCCTAGGCCCCAAGGGCCCCTCCCCCTAAAGACCTAGGTAATGGATGAGCAATTTTATTTTCTCTTGGATGTGGTTGCAAATCACATGGGTCCCCATCCTCTGTAGCATTCACATCTTTCCCGTCCTTGTCCTGCTCTATCCCTGCAAACTGTTCACCATTCCCTAGCTTGGCTGTGTTCCTACCCAACTTCTAATTCAAAAATCCTCCTTGCTCTACTCCGCTCATGCTCAAGATTTTTGCCATGTATGTGATTGTTATTCTACGAAAATTGGTATGATATCAAAACCTAATTTTAAAAAAAATGACATTATTTTTGACACACAAATTTTTTTTGACAATAGATATCAATGCAATTCTTTCGAATTTAGTTTGTTAACATCCATTCCAAAACCATGGAGGTGATTTGATGTCTTTATCCTTAGTATTTCATATTTTATCAGAGTTTAAAGTTGACCTAACACACATTTGGACATACATGGCTTTTGACACATGTAGCTTATTATATATTGACCCGATTTCAAATTTTTTTTTTAATTGAAAGAGGACTCGAATATAGAGATCGTAGTTATTTTTCAAAAAATTGTTCTCTTAGTTACTATTTTCCCATGAGCATCTAATATATAGGTTTATTTTTTATATTGAACCTCTATTCAATTCACGTGCAAAAATGTCTACCTAAAAAATTCAAAATGTAGCAATTTCATAGTCACTAGAAAGCTTGTTCAAAATACTTCTATCATGCAAAATGACGTGACTTCGGTACTCCATCTAAACCTAGTAATTGAGCTTGGAAGCCATGAAAACATTGGAAATCTTTTTACACTTCAGGAGGACCTGTAATTACCTAGTTTTGATAGAAACTATTTTTCTATCAAAACTAAAAACATTTGTCTGAATAGAAACAAAATTATCTAGTTTCTATCAAAACTTAGAAAGCAAGACCCATGTGGTTAACTGAAACTGCCTAATGTAGTTTCGATCGAAACTAGGGTCGACCTTAAGGGGTTTTTTTAAAAATAAAAATTGTCACATAAATAATTGTATTTTTTTTTCAATTGTAGCATTCAAATCCAATCAAATTATTCACATTTCAATTGGGAGGGAGGAAGTATTTTGCAACTTGTTTGTTTTCAAATTTTGGAAGAAAAATTTGCGAAATGGGCAATAAAGGTAAAAGAGCAAGTAAATATGCATGAAGAAGAACTCAAGAACAAGAAGATGAAAATCATCAAAAAAGTTTAGCAGGATAATATAGGAAGCAAGGTACACATGTACAATCTTTTTTCCAATGCATATTTAGTTCATATAGTGTACAATCATTTTGTAGACTTTTTGTATATATATATATATATATATATATTTAGGATTAGGGTTTATCCAATTAGGAATATGAAAAATATAAAATTAGGGTTACTATTAACTTAATATTAAGTGTTTATTTTTCATTCTCCAAGTATTGGAGCTTAAGGAGGACTTGCAGTTTTGTGGAATCCTTTGTTAATTCAAGGCCAACTCATTCATCAACATCAGAATTGGCAAATGGTGCAAATCTCAAATTTTGAAATCTCATTTCTCATTATTAATGTTTATGGGCCAAATTATACACAAGACAAGTTAAAACTTTGGGATACCTTGACTCAGAAAATACAATCACAACAAACTCAATTAATCATTCTCGAGGGAGATTTTAATGTAGTGTTGAGTCAGGATGAAAAAATAGGTGGTATCTCTCCTCCTCTTCGAACAATTGAAGATTTCTCCAATTTCGTTGATAATAATGGGCTTATGGATATTCCTCCAACTCAAGGAAAGTATACTTGGTCAAATAGGAGAGATGGTTTTGCACAGATTGTTGTTCGGCTTGACAGATTCTTGTTGTCTCAAGAATGGAAATTGCAGCAATTTTAGCTTAGTTCAGATATTTTACCATATCCAGAATTAGACCACTACCCAATCACCTTATCACTTACTCGAGCTGTAGATATCAAGCATTATCAGGGTAAATCCTCATTCAAATTTGAACATATGTGGCTTTTTCATCCTCATTTTCTCTAGCATCTTAAGTAGTGGTGGGTTAGTGCACCTTTTGTTCCGGGTTCTAAGATGCATCAGTTTGCAATGAAGATGAAACATATTAAAAAACACATTAAACAATGGAATCAGGATATCTTCAAAAATGTCTTCAATAAAAAAGAGATTGTCAGGGTACAATTAGAGGATATTCACACTGATATCATTCAAAATGGGATGACAAATGATACATATATTAAACAAAAAAATCTTCAGAATGAGTGGGAAGAGTTGTGTGGAAGAGAAGAGGAATATTGGCATCAAAAGTCTAGGGAGTTATGGCTTCAACAAGGGGATAAGAATACTAAATATTTTCATGCTTCAGCACAGCAAAAAAGAGCAGCCAAAACAATCTTTAATATTAAGGACTCAGTAACAAGTAATGTCTTAACAAATTCGCAACATATTAAAGAGGAAGGTGTTAGGTTTTTTAAGAATCTTCTTGCACTAGCTGAATTTCCAGCACCTTCCCCTTCACAAGTGGCAGATCTTCTTCAAGCCATTCCAAAATTGGTGTCTCCGAAAGATAATAATATGCTTATGAAACTGATCTCATTACAAGAACTTCAAAAGGTTATCTTTTTATTCCCTCTGGACAAAGCTCTAGGTCCTAATGGATTCAAAATGCTATTCTTCCAATGTAGCTGGGATTTTATTGGTTTTGATCTTTTGGCTGTAGTGGAAGAGTCTAGGAAGTGCAAATCAATGCTTAAGTACTTTAATACCACCAACATTGCGATTATTCCTAAGTTGAAAGAGCCCAAAACATTTGCTAATTTTAGGCCTATCTCTCTTTGTAATCTTACATATAAGATTATAACGAAGGTAATATACTCCCATCTTTAGTATCTTCTTCCAAAGCTAATTTCTTCAGAGCATGGGGGGTTTTGTTCCTGGTAGGGAAACTATGGAGGGAGTAATGGTTGCTCATGAAGTTCTTCATTCTATAAGTATGAATCAATCTCCTTTTTTCATAATCAAGCTAGATATGATGAAGGCCTATGACAGAGTTTTCTGGTCATTTCTTCTTCAAGTCCTCCAGCAGATGGGTTTTTCAAATCAATGGTGTAAATGGATAAGAGCATGTATCTCTAGGGCTTGGTTTTTAGTCATTGTTAATGGGATAGCTTCTGGTTTCTTCTCTTCTACTCAAGGAATTAGGCAAGGAGATCCTCTTTCTCCAGCTTTGTTTATCATCATGGCTGAAGCCTTTAGTAGAACCATTACACACTATCATCTGTTAGGAAAATGGAAGGGAGCAAACATTATTGGCACATCTATTTCCATTACACATTCTTTATTTGCAGACGATACACTCTTGTTTGGTATATCACAAGTGTCAGAAGCTAGAAAAATAAAGAAGATTTTGGAGTTGTATTCAGATGTCTCAGGGAAAAAAATCAATTCAAATAAGTCAAAAATCTTTCTTTTCTACACCAATAAATTGATATCAGACAAAATTGTTAAAATTTTGGGATTTTCAAAGGACTTTCTTCCATCAACATATCTTGGAATTCCATTTTTCATGGGATCAAATAAGACAAGCTATTGGAATTCGGTTATTCAAAGAATTAAGTCTAGAGTGGTAGCTTGGAAAGCCAGATGGCTTTCTTTAGCAAGAAGAATTCTACTTATAAAATCAGTACTTTCAGCAATCCCAAATTACTATATTGCAGTCCTTAAAGCGCCGACATCAATCTTATTACAAATCCAAAACTTGATTAGAGGCTTCCTTTGGGCAAGAAATATGAATGGGCATAAAAAGATTCTGCTTGTGTCACTTCATGACATGGCTCATATTCCAGCCATTGGTGGAGCAGGTATTCATGATTTGACTAAGAGAAATGTAGCTTTTAGTGGGAAACTCATTTGGCATATGTACACTAAACCTCAATCAACATGGTGTCAGATAATGCAACAAAAGTATTTAGATAATAATGACCCCACAAGAGTTTTTTCAATTCTTAATCCCCCTAAAGGCTCTGTGATTTGGGATTTTATGATCTCTTCCAGAGATATTGTTCTTAAATATATTTCTTGGGAGTTGAATAAGGGAGATAGAGTCAACTTTTGGAGGGACTCATGGAATGGATTTCCACCTCTTCATACTTTGTAGTTTTCTCAAAACATAATGAACATTTCAGAATCAATTTGGGGTAATAGAGTCATTGATTTTATAGATAAAATTTGTCCCTATTCTAGGAAAGTCACTTGGAAAAATCCAGATCACCTGCCTTTGTCTATTCAAGAGAAACAAATTTTTAGGGACTATTTAGAGAAGAGACTTGTTTACATTTCAGATGGGGAAGATAGATTGTTTTGGGCTCCAGCTAAAGATGGTTGCTATTCAGTCAAAGAGGGGTATAAGTTGTTATAGAGAATGGCTACACAAAAGAATCCATCTATAGCTTATAAATTTTGTTGGAATCATGTTGTTCTTCCAAAAGCTAGATGTTTTGCATGGCTTGCACTTAAACACAAAATTCTTACAAGTGACAAATTGACTAAGTTCAATATTGCTCCTCCATTTAAATGTGTCTTATGTAATGAAGAATATGAATTAGTGGATCACTTGTTTGTCACCTGCTTGTTTGCATATGATTATTGGGTTTTTGTTCTAAGAAAAATTCATTATTATACTCCTCTTCAAAATAACCTTTGGGAGATTTTTCAATCTTGGCCACTTCTTTTTTCGAAAGCTTTATTTGCAGGAATTTGGATATGTACTCCAGCTTTGGTTATTTGGGCTATTTGGTGGGAGAGGAACAAGAGGATATTTAGAAATGAGTTTGTAGAGAAAGAAATAGTGTTACAAGGCATTGAAAAGTCTATATCGGAAGTCACTAATGCAAGCCTTTTTAGATGCAAAATCAACCCTACAATCTCAGTTTGGGATAGTTTCATCATTCGAGAGTGGAAATCTCTTCTTATTCCATGGGGGAGTGGAATTAGCAACAATCAACACTCCAAGATAGATAGAGCAGTTGTGCAATGGCTACCTCCTAAGTCAAGTATAGTGAAACTTAATTTTGATGGCATTTCAAGGGGAAATCTAGGTAAATCAGGTCTCGGGGCATGTGTCAGAGATAGTAAAGGTATAGTTCTAGCAATTTTATCCTCCCCACTGCCAGATAGGACTAATAATTCAGCAGAAACACAGGCTCTCTTGGCAGGCCTTGTATTGCTTAAAACAGGTAATTTTCACAGAGTCCATATTGAAGGTGATTTTCAAATGGTTATTAACAGTTGCATTAAACGACAATCCTATTCATGGCATTTGCAATATATCTTCAAGCAAATTTGGTACTTGATTGATCAATTTTGAGAAGTTACCATATCACATACCCTGTGAGAAGGAAATAAAGTGGCCAATTTCATATCTAATCTCGGGTGTGATGGTGTCGTTGTTAACACACATCAACCCAACTCATTTATTAAATAATTCAAACAATTACATTCATTGATTGCATCTAAAAGTTGTTTATCATGCTCATAAAATTTAGATGTAAAGCTTGACTCAGGACAAAGTTCTCAATGGTATAGTTTTATCAGCCTCGATTTTGTCGATATAATATCTACTATAAATATCGACAAATATCTTTATGTAGATTTGTATATAAGCAATGTTTCCAAGTTTTCTTTCTGGTTCTTTCCTGGTTGAGCTCTTTGAACCAGTTTTATTAATAAATATATTCAGTGGCTAGCCCACTTTTGCCAAAAAAAATAAAAAAAATATTAAGGGTTTATTGAATTATGAATATTTAGGATTATCTTAAATATTAAACTATGGATATTTTGGATTAAGGTTTGTTACATTAGGGTTTTTTAATTATGAATATTTAGAATTAGGGTTTATTACATTATGGTTTTTTTTTTAAATTATGAATATTCAAAATTAGGGTTCATTTTAATTATGGTGTTTTAAATTATGAACTTATTTAGGATGTAGTGAACCAGGACAACCTACTGAGGTTGGAGAAGGTTTATCCCAAGTTCAAATAGGTACATGTATGCACACATCTCTCGAAAGTACAATCTCTCTCTAGATTTGTAGGTCTAGAGGCAAACTTTATATCTTTGATTTTTAATTTTAGAGACAAATCCCCTTACAAACTTGCTTGATTTTATTTTTTATATTGTACACGTGCAGTAGTAGATAATGAAAATGGTGGACATGAGAAAATTGAAGATAAAGCAATGGATATTGAAGAAGGATCATCTGAAGGTTAGATAAAATTATATTTAATAGTTCATTTTTTATTTATATACACATATGTAGACCCTAAAGAGAAGTTGTATCTTATGAATTTATTTTAATTTTTCTTGCAGTCTGAGATCAAACAACAAATGAGAATGTTAATCTAGCTCAAGTTTTGAAGAGAAAATTTAATCATAGAAACATAGATCATTTAATTGGAATGGATGTGAAAAATTTGAGAGAGTATGATAGTCAACCTACACATACTATGAAGAGGAAATTGAATAAAAAGTCTAAAGAAATAATTGCACAATTTGAGAATCTTGATACAATAGAGAAAGATCAACTATTATCAATTTCACTTCGTAAAGATGAATTAAAAGAGTCTATGAAACTATTGGGTATAGATATAAGTATAAAAAAGAGGAAGACTTCTAAACTAGAAAAATATATTGTTGCAAGACTTCTAAACTAGAAAAATATATTGTTGAAAGTGTTAAGGAAGGGTTACATTCCATTGGGAAAAAAAGTAGATCTATAGATAAATCCATTGCATGAAGAGTGATATTGACATATGTTTTAAATAAGAAATTATGGAAAAAAAGACAGATCTCTTCACTATCATCTCATATTGGGTATAGGTGAAAGACAATGTTACATTATCTAAAAAGGAGAAACAATTTGAATGATAGTACATTAGAAGGAAATTGGATGCTAATGTGTAGAGTTCCTCAATCTGATAGGATTGTGGAAATAGTTAAGAACTTAGTCATTCAATATTGGATTGATAATACTCGTCCTTTGACAAATAGAAGAGATATAATCAAGAAGAGGATTGGGCCTAAGGAGCATCTTCAACATGAAAAACTTTGGTTGGATGTCACGCAACATGAATTGTATCTCTCATTTTGTAATTTAAATCTTGACATAAAGATTGTACAAACAATGTTTGAAAGATTGAAATCCTATTTTGTGAAGATAAATAGATCTTTTGGATCATGTTGTTGTCGATATCATGTTGAATTTGATTTGTACTATCAAGGGTTCCGAGATATGATAGTCTAAAAAGGGTGGTTCTCAAAATACTTTTCATAAACAACCAAGCCAATTTATAAGATCAATCTTATGTGACAAACCAAATGATCATGCAATAAGTGAAATAGATTGCATAAGAGGAACCTGTGAAACATGTATTAACCTAACCAAATTTCCTTTGAGAGATGAAGATATTGATATGATGAGGATGGTAAAATGTAAAAGATATAAGTACATAAAGTTAGAAACAAAAGATGGAAAAGAATAAAAAAGATTGGAATATGTAGAGGATGACATACCTACCAGAGAATTTATGTCAAATTTTCATAAATTGATTCAACTATATATACATCATGGTTTTTTTGCTAAGTCTCAAGCAAAATAGTTTCAAACACAAAGAGAAACTTTCTCATTTGGGACAATTTTTGTTGTTGTTGACTTTGTAGAGAATTACTCCTTCATTTCTCAAAAACAACTCCAAGCGGAATACTACTATACAGAGCAGGTTACTATTATGGTTCAAGTGTTTTATCGACATGCATAAATTAATTTGGATGGTGTGAAAAGTACAGATCAAGCATGAATCATTTAAAAAGAGTATCACGTTTACATTAGTGATGACAAAGAACACGACACACATTTTGTGGAACATTATTTTAAGAGATTTTTTGATTATTTGAAAAATAAAGGCATAAAAATGGAAAAAAAATTTGTATGGTTAGATGGATGTGCAACACAATTTAAATCGGCTAGACCATTTTATGTATTGTGTAGCTATCATCGATACCTTAATATACCAAACATTTGGAGTTGTTTTTAAAATTGACATGGAAAGGGTGAGCATGATGGTGCATGAGCTTGTATCAAACATGCTTTAAGAAAGTATCAAATGGACTATAAAGGATATCACATTAATAATGCTCATGATGTGGTTGAGTGGTGCAAAACACATTTTACGGTGCCAACAAATACAGATAACACATCATCACAAGCAGATCGAGTCATACCATTCAGAGTGTTTTGGGAGGTATCAGGTATAAATTAATTTGAATATTATAATTGAATCAAATTTATATTTAATATGTTATGTGATAACTAAATTATGGTACAAACATGTTTAAAACTCATTTTTTATATGTATGTATGGACCTTACATTTAGGTGTTTATAGAACATCTATGTGTGTGTGTGTGTATGTATGTATGTATGTACGTATACATTTTACACACACACACACACACACACACACACACACACACACACACACACACACACACACACACACACACACACATATGTATACATGTACACACGCACACACACACAGATCTTCTATCAACACCTAAATATAAGGTCCATACATGCATATAAAAAATGAGTCTTAAACATGTTTGTACCATAATTTAGTTATCACATAACATATTAACTATAGCTTTGATTCAATTATAATATTATATATATATATATATATATATATATATATATATATGTATACATACATACATACATATATACATATATGTACACACACACACACACACACACACACACACACACACATGTATGTATGTATATATATATGTATACACACACACACACACACACACACACATGTATGTATGTATATATATATATGTATACACACACACACACACACACACACACACACACACACACACACACACACATATAGATACATACATACATATGTATATATATATACATACATACATATGTATATATATATATACATACATACATACATACATACATTTATACATATATACATACATACATACATATATACATATATGTATACATACATACATACATACATACATACATATATGTATATGCATATCTATGTATACATATATATATATCTATGCATATATGTATATATACACATATATGCATGTATATATGTATATATATGTATATATATACATATATACATGTACATGATATATATAATATATATATATATATATATATACATGTGCATATACATATACATATATGCATGTATACACATGGTATATATATACATGTATAGATATGCATATATGTATATATACATATATATGCATGCTATATATACATACATGTACATGATATGTATATACATACATACATGTACATGATATGTATATACATACATACATGTACATGATATGTATATACATACATACATGATATATATACATACATGTACATGATATGTATATACATACATACATGATATATATACATACACATACATGATCTATACATACTATATATAAAAAATAAAAATAAAATGAAACTAAAAATATATAAAATGAAACTAAAAACATATAAAATGAAACTAAAATCATTTCAAATGGGTAAACAAGGGGGAAATCATACCTTTTTTGATGTTTGATAATTTCGTATGCCCTTTCCTGCGCTGTGCTTTCGATTGAAACTCTTTGTCTGTAGCTCCATTGTAAAAAATGACATGTGGGGTCACAGGAAATTCTATACATTTCCTTTTTTTCTTAGTTTCAATTGAAAATTTCTTTACTAGTTTCGATTGAAACTAGTAAGTCTGAGACTAGGGTTAACAAACCCTGGTCGGGCTTTGTAGTTTTGATTAGAACTACATTGCTAGTTCAAAACTAGCAATGTAGTTCTAATTGAAAGTACATGGCGCTACTAATTTCGATAGAAAGTAGTATTTTTTTTAGTAAATTGATAATTTTTAATTGCACAATTTCGGAGGAATTTCTTCCTCTGAAAAAGTGTAACCCACTATTGTGGGTTCACCCCTCAAGCATTAGCACAATACCTAAGTGCATAGTGTAACTCGAGCATCAACATAACACCTTAATGCACAATGTGAGCCAAGTATCAACATAACACCTAAGTGCACAGTGTGACCTGAACATCAACATTCAGCTGACTTGAAGATGTAATTTGAGTATTGTAATTGTACCTCTTGTTTTGAAGCTGACTTGGCATAAAAATATTGTTTGATGGATATATAAAAAGGTAAATTATTTTGTCTAAGGTGTGAATAATAATGAAGAATGAGAATATGAGAGAGAAATGTAAGCTAGTGGAGCAAGCAAATATGGAATACAAGAAGAAGATAAAGCATATTAATTAAGAGACTGCTAAGTAGTATAAAGGGTAGAGTAGAGACACATCTATCAAATTTAAGTGATTACAATCTTCAAAGGATCTATATCAACAAATCAAGTTGCAAACAACGATCATCCTATTGATTTCATCCTAACAGGTGTATTAGGTAAATCCTTTAACAAGATAGACCTAACAACCCTTTGTAAGATCTCTTAAAAGAGTACATACTTCATTGTATTGTAAATCCCTTCAAAAGGTGGACCTAATAGTCCTTCATACTCCTAATAGAGTAGATCACCAAAAGTAATCAATTGTAAGCCCTAACAAGGCAACTTTATTACTGTAGTAGTGAAGCATTGTGGGTGTCATCCCCACCCTAATTTTACCTTCTCCTTGGAGGGTTTTTGGGTTACCAAAGATTGTGTCAAAGTGTTATGGTGTTGGTTTATTTATTGCTTTATGTTCATGCATGGCAAGTAGATTAGAAAATTTAATAAAGTAAATAAAAGTATTTTGAGTGAAAAGTTTTAAGTGGTTCCCGATTCATCCCCCCTCTTAATCACTTGTATGTCATTACATTTCCAATAGTTACCCCATATTTGTAGGCAAAACTTTGCTCCAATAGTAGATGCATTCATTTCTTGTAGATCAAGAAAAATGACTATATCATATTGTTTATTCACTAAGAAGGTTGTGTTGTATTCTCCTACACAACCCCAATTATAAGAACATCAAGTCTTGTGAAAAGATGTAGGTGTCGAGGAGGTAGAAATTAGTTCTATTAGTAATCTTATGATGATTGGAAGGGAGCATTTTGTAGCTTCTCAAGGAGAGGATGAAATTTTGAATGCTATTATACAAAACAATTATAGAATGAGTCCTCAAAATTGTAATGAACCCCAATGCCCTTTACAATCTATTCTACCATCTAGTTCTTCCTTGAATTTTCTTGCAACCACAAATTATTTACATACTTTGTTGCCCTACGATATTCATCATCAACTTTTTATGAAGTTGATATGATGGAAATGACTACACATATTGGAGTAGCCCTAGGAAAAGTCTAAACATAAACAAGAATCCCACTAACACACAACCATACTCCCTACTTAAATTTTTTAAGGCTTACCAACAAGCATTTTCTTAGGAATATAGTGATGGAATGTTTGGATCCCAAGTTGTGCACACTTAGGATCTATATTAGTCTAGATTATAAATCTATAAGGCAACCTCAAAGGACAGTAAATCTTGTACATAGGGATATTGTCAAAAGATAATTGCAAAAGCTTTTGAATATGAGGTTTATCTATCCTATCTATAATAGTTTGTGGGTCTCACCTTTGGTGATTGTTCCTAAGAAAGGAGGAATGTGGAGAGTGTGTATATATTATAGGGAGCTTAATACTACCATCAAGAATGATAATGTTCCAATGCCCTTTATTGACTAAGTATTCAAAAATTTAACTAGGAAAAGTACTTCTTCTCATTTATATATGGATGCAGTGGATGCAATCAAATAAGGATTGCACTAGAGTAGTAAGCCATAATAATTCTCACTTACCTTTAGGGAACATTTTCTTACTCATTCCTTCCCTTGGGTTTATGCAACACACCAACCTTCTTTCAAAGGGTATTGATTAATATCTTCTTTGATATCTCCTCTAAGTGCATGAAGATCTACATGGATAACTTCACTACTTATGGTATCGCATTTGAGGAGGAACACAAAAATATAGAGAAGGTATTACAAATATTTCAAGATCATAACCTATCTCTCAATAGTGAAATGTTATGTGGTGATGGAAGAGTGTATAGTGTTAGGTCATTTCATATTTGCAACATGTATATAAGTAGATCCATCCAAAGTTGAAATCAATGCCAACCTTCCTACACTTTCAAAAAAAAAGGAGTTAATATAGAAGGTTCATAGAAGACTTTAGTTAGATAACAACTCCTTTTCACATCTTATGGAAGACAATGGTTTCCTTTCACTAGACTGCAGAATGTGAGGAAGCTTTTGAAAAATTAAAGGTAGTGTTGGGTGGATATTTTGCAACCAACAGTTTAGGGTAAAAATCCATTTGCAAAATAGGATGACTAGCCACAGTGTGTGGGACATAGTCTCTCCTACCTTAAAGGGAAGGCTCCTCCTTCTCACCATTCCTTGGATTAACTCAAGGTAAGCAAGAAGTCGAGAGGTTTTGTAAAAGGGGTGTTACCAATATTCTTTCTTCTTAAATTTCAAGAAAGAATCCACTTACTCATGGAGTGAGTAATGGGCATGGTGAAATCTCTAACTACACTTCTATGAAGAGCTGAAAATAGTGATACTGATAAATATACACTAACTCAAAGGCTAGATGAAAATGTACCAGTTTGGCTCTAAGTTTAGTCGTACTTCTATACGAAAAAGCTTTACTATTAAGGTACAAAGACTCTTAAAAGTAAAGATAATTATTTTGTGAATTAAGAAAGAGATATATGCTACAAACAAAGCTTCTAGCTATATATTTCCATAATTTTGCCTAGTCAAAGCTCTGGCTCCGATTGCTTCTTAACTCTTTTTATACTCAATTACCAAGAACAAAAAATAAAATGAATCAAATATAACTTAAATGAATTATAGACAAATTTTATAATTTAGACAAATAACAATCTCACTTAATCAAATTTAAGTCTCAAATGCTCCTTTGTATTCACTTTTCTCTCAAAATAGTGTTACACAAACAAAGTTTTGCTGGCACAATTTCTCCAAAGCTCTCTTGTATACAATAAAACATGATTTTACAATGAGGGAGGCACTCCTTTATATAGGCATAGGAGTTGAGAAAAAGATGGAGGAAAAAGTGGGAGCAACTCAACCAACTTTGACCTAGTCATAACTAGAAGAGAAATTATAGGGTTACCTGCAACTCTCATTACACCTTTTATACACATGTAACTTGCATTACATGTAATTACATCTATATATGAAATGAATCCTCTTATACCTACAAAAAAAAATAAAAAGAAAAACAACAATCTTAAAGATTGTTTCTTAGTGCCTTGAACTTGATGATGATATCATACACTATAGGAAAATTAGCAATCTCTATTGTCTTTGATATGGCATCTATTCTCACTAAATCTACATATGTTGATTGCAAAACCTTGGAATTTGTCCCCAAAGAATATATTAAGAGCTTTTCCAAGGATTTATACAAGACAAACTTATTCATTGTGTGCAAACCAAAGTCTTTAGATTCAACATCACCATTTATCTTGATTGTATATTCTAAACTTTCCCTTTCAACTACAATGAGATTACCAAGTTCATCAACAACATGACATCCCATTTGTTCCAAATCAAAAGTGACTCTCATTTCTACTGCTTGGCAATCTCCAAGGGCTACTTGCAACTTTGTAATCAACTTCCTCAATGTTTCCTTTTTATAGCCTATGAGTCCTTGACATCTGAAGAAAATTTTACATGATGGAAGAACACCACATGAAACCATGGCATCTAAATTGAATTTGACAATTTCATCCCAGTCATTAAGAATCTCCTTTAAACCATCTGCTTCTTGAGTCAAAGAAGAAATCAATTTTTGCTCCATTTCATTCATCTCTTTAACATGCTTAAGAACTGCAAAGGTCTTCGTGATGGCTTGAACTCCCTTAGTGATGATTTGTCCTATCAAAGACTTGGTGCTTCAATCAACTTTCTCTACTTGGATGTTTGAGACATAATAACTACACATTCAGAAGATTGTTGCCGAATGACTTTGTTCAAATGAGTAACCTCTTGTTTGAGTTGATTCTTCTTCTCCCACAATTCATGATTGCTTTTTGAAACATTTACTAATGCATCATGAGCATCTTGTAAACAAATCAAACATGTTTGTTTCCCAATTTCAACCTTGGTGAACTTGTAATTAGAAAAGGTAAGTTCTTCAATAGGCTTATCCACTACTAGCTCAACAACTTCTACAAATTTGGTTTTATCTGAATCAACCAAAATACTTGAAACAATCTTATCTTTCAAATATTTAGATTTGGTTTTCTTGACAAGGAGATTATCTAGAGGTATAAACACTTTCCTTCTCTTTGTTGTAATCTTGCTCAACCATGTAGGCAGGTACAATGGAGACCATTGGCATTGATCCGAATTATATCTCCATCATGACTGAATAAGATTTAGTCTATATAGCTAAATTCATAGGAGCATGATGAGATGATTTTGTCATGAAAATATCAAAACCCATCAAAGATGTATCAAGTTGAGAAACTTGACCACTTGTAAGAGTTGGAAAATTCTTGAACATGTTGCCCACATGCTCATATTGTTCATTTTCCATGACAAGAGGAGCGGTTGAATAAATAGTAAGAGCCACTGTATTGACCTTTGAAACAAGAATGGAAGGTGTGGAAACAATGGAGAATGAATCCACATCATCATCTACTTTATCTAGAAAATGTGCTTCATGCATGGATGGTGCATGAGTTTATGTAGGCCTTGGGGGAGATATGATCATGACATCCCCTTCTTCCTCCTCAACTCCATCTAATTTTGTCTCTAATTCCTATTCTGATTCTTTCTCTGCTTGTTGAATTGGTTTAGAGATCTGAGATGACTTAGATCCTTTTCTACCCTTTAATTTCAATTTAAGGGAACCCTTCACATCTAAAGAGGAAGCACCATCTTTCCTTGTAATTTCTAGCTATGAATTCTTGCCAAGAGGGCCAAAGCTTCCACAATCCAAACCCAAATTAGGAATAACTCTTTTTAGGCCTTTGATTTTTAGCCAATTTTTGCTGTTTACCAAAATAGATTGAAATCTATCCAAGATAGATGTTCCCTCCTACTAGAACTAAATAGGAAAATGACACCTTTTATCAAAACTAGCCTAATGAAATTTTTAATAAAGGACGTTACTATAATCTTCAACTTGGAAATTCAAAGGAATCTCCAACATGTTAAGATTGATTATCTACTACAAAGTTAATCTGTAGTATTCCATCTTCATTATATCTAGCTCTATTCTCATGTCAATCTGGATATCCTCAATATGATGAACATGTGTGAATGCCCTTTTCATTTGAGAATTCATTTTATGGTAATCAAACTCGAATCTAGCTTTGAACTTCTTCAAGGTGATCAACTGCAACCCTACTTTCATATTCTTTTCTTTGGGCACATAAATGATTGAATAATTACCAATCACCAAGGGTTTGGCTGAAGTAATATCAAAACTAGGCCTATGCATAGTATGTTGATCACACTATGTAAGCATGCTTTTAGCACATGCTTTTTAAACTTTGAAAATTGGACCCATGGGAATAATCTCTAAATCATCTTGATGTTTTAGTTAATTTTTACTACTAATGATGATTTTGTAGACTTTGACTTGTGAAGAAGACAATGTTTTGAGGATACGTTGAACTAGAACTTTGAACCTCAAAGTTCAGAGATTCAATTTCAATGTTTGAAATTGAGTTCATTGATTTAGAGTACAATTCAAAATTTGTAGAATCAGATTTCTAACTTCAAGTTTAGAAGTCCACCTCGTCACGTTTGAAGTGTGAATTTGGGAGAATGTAGATTTAGAATCGCAAGTATGTAAGCACCAATTCAAATCCAGTGATTCAAAGTTCAAGTTTTGAAATGTAGAAGAAAAGTTCTAGATTCATAATTCAATAGAAAATCATCTTTCCAAATGCAAGCTCTCAAGTGCATATCTAGTTCAAAATGGTGATGTTCAAATATTCAAGTTTGAAGTTTTGGAAGGTTCCAGAATATGGATGATCTATTTAGAGATGTAGTTCAAAGTGCGAGTTCATTGGTTCATAGCAACAAATTCAAGGTCTATGGTTTCATCAAAGGTTGAAGGCTTAAAGCTCAACTTCCACTATTTCCTTTTAAAATGTGAGTTACATTTGGGTTAGTGGAATATGATACTTTATTAACATGGGGAACCCAAAATTGATGTTTATATTGATCCATAATCTATGGAAATCCCCAAACTCTAGCCATCAGGTGACAAAGTCCATAGGAGATAAACTCGAAGAGGAACTCCATTCTCCAAGCTACTATCATCATATGTAGATTCATAAAAGTGAATGTACACCCAACTCCATAAGTTCAACAAGTGAGCTCGAAGAAAGAATTTTATAAGGTCAGTACCCAATGGAGAAGCATGGGATAAGGGTACTCAAAGACAACTAGATCGAACAACATAAATATCACTCACATATTCTGTCACCATTCTACATGGAAGTACAAATTGAGGTCCTTTATAGATGATATATTTAGTGACATGTGCCTCATCTAAGGATTGTAATTTACAAGTTTGGAACTGCATGTAGGGACCATATATGTTATTATATTGTGCCCACAATTATCAAGTATATTAATTTGAAGTCACAATAGCTGTCAATTGAAAAATCGTGGGGGCATGGAAGGTATTCACCATACATTTAACATTCCAATATCAAGTTTTATAGCATTTGAGCCTGAGTAATTAGTGGCAGTTTTCATCTGTCATGAAATAACTTCTATCTTGATGGTTCATTTTTTTAATGGGATTTAGCCTTCTAGGATAAGTTTCAAACACCCAAGCATGCTGGATGTTAGAAGTAAATACAAACATTAATCATTGGAAGGAGAAATCATGCATGCTAGGTGTGGAGTCATATGAACCATGTGCAAATGTTAATTCAACGAGTGGTGATAATCAATTTTGACAAGCAAACAACTAAAATATAAAAGTCAATAGCCAAGTGTTCGACCAAATGCCGACCAACAAGACACTAGATTTAATGGTATTGGGGTTATCTTTTTATCTCAAATACCACATGATTTCTTGAATGTGAATAATGTAGCACTCTTTATCATCCTCTGAGTGTACCAGATCTTTCCATTGGCGGCTATAGATATTGATGGGAATCCTTGTTGATTCATGAACAACAAGAAAACATATTTTATGAAGGTGATAGTCTTATAATATAGAAATATCGATGGAGAAATCGTGACTGGCTCAAGAGCATTAAGATTTCTCATTAAAATACTTCCCCAAAAGAGATTTTTAGTAATGTCTGTAGAGTATAAAGATTGTCGGTGTAAGTATTTGACAAAATGTTAATATGATCCCAATGGTATGATCATAGGGGTGTATCAATCAAGATAATTACGTGCTAGTTGATAGTTTAACCAAGACCACTGGATGTAAGAACTAAGACCAGGATTTAAGAAATTCAAGTGGTGCTTTTCAATCCCATATATCTCCTCATAAAGGCACTGTTTGGGACCATGATAGAGCATGATTCATTAAAGAAATGTAAAATAAGTTATTTCATATTAAAGTTTGGTTTGTGTTAATAGAAGAGTGCGTTTGGGATAGTCCTAACTAAATATTCGTCAAACCCAAGTAATCTACCTAAGAAGACGTATCCAGGGTGACATGTTAAATGGAACTCTTTAACATGTGAAAAGGGTAAGATCAAGGGCTCCATGTGTAATCACATAAAAATGGTCATCTAGACTATTAGTTTGCTTCTCAGCATTTTGGCTGAATTAATTAATCATTTACCTAGGCCAAATTGCTAAAAAATCAATTAATTTGATTATGACCTATAGTTTTTACTATGTTATCCTAAGTTCATTATTTGATTAAAAGAACATGGACCATTTTAATTAAATAAATTCCCCCTTTCTTCAAATCCACTCAATGTGCACACATAAAGTATTATTTCTATTTTGCAAATTAAAGGAAAAGACTCTTTTTGTCTCATATGCAAAGTCAACTCTTTGTTTATTGGTTGACTTGTGTGTGCACATGAATCAATCTCATTTTCAAACTCCACCCTTGATCTTCCACCATATTGATCTTGATCTCCATCATCTGTATGCCTTTAAAAGAGATTTTCCCATTAAAGGATCTACACTTTTGAGTACTGTTATGCTGTAGGTTTACCATTCAAATCCTTGATAGATTTTGTGGAGAACTTCCATTTTATTGTCTACATTCTCTCATACCATGAAATTTTAGTGTAGTTTCATGATAACTTAGTTTCCTCTACTATAATCTAGCTTACATAGTATAACTAGGCTGGTTTGTAATAGTCTCATCTTGGTTACCATTGTTGCATCCTATATTTCATCTTAGCTTACTTCACATTTGCATTGCATTTTGAGAGTTCTCTTGTGGACACTTGCACTCTTGCATCTTGTCTCAAAGAAACCTCTCGTTGCATGGTTTACTAGCAAGAAAGGTATCTCTAAGGCTTGGATAAGAGCCATCATATACTCAAAATATACTTTCTTCCACTCTATGGATATGGAGCTCTAAGTCGACATCCAAGCATTCTGAACTCATGAAATCACTTGGCTCAAAGGGTTTAGAGTGTGACACCTTTTGAGTGTACATTTTTGGTGCCCACCATGGGGCAAGATGTCCTAGTTTTTCTCTTAATCTTTCTCTTAATCTTGCTCCATTTCTTACATTTTCCATATTTTGTCTGTATTTTAAATTTTTTTTTTAATAGTTACAGATTCTAGGCGATACTTTGCATGTATTGTGCAACATTTGTTTGTACTATCATGCAATACTTTTCTTGTAAAAGTATTGCATCCTATTATAGAACTCTATCACCTCAGCATAGTAAGTTTTGTTGCCTGGCTTAAGCAGAAATATCACACGAAGGAAAACTACCACATGGGTATACTGAGAAGTATCATATGATAGTCTTCTAGCAAAAACTGTCACCTGACTTACATTTTCTTATTATTTGGGTGGTTAGGTCAATTTCTTAGTTGTTGCTTGTCAGATTTTACAAGTTTGTGACTATTTGATAGAGGTCTATTTGTAGATTTTATGCTATTTTGGGACTAACTTGTGGGACTAATAGTTGTGCTTGTAAATTGTTGCCTTGAAATACTTACATAATTTCCTTGAAAAGAATGCATGTCAAAGCTTCAAATGCACAAGGGCTACTAAAACTTGTTTTGTAGGGCTTCCCAAAGCATAAAAATCAAACTTGCTTGTTTTCTTTTATTCCATGTCCGACATTCTAATAGTTGTTTTCATTTTGTAGGCACATTAAACTTGTGATTGGGATTCTTTAGTGATAGGAGAGTATGCTCTACACCCTTGTGGTGAATCAAAAATCTTGACTTGCCTTTGGATTTCAAAAACAAGCACATAATTGAAGCTTCTTGGGGCATTTGGGGGAAATGATCAAGATAGGAGAATATTCTCTTCACCCTTGCAGTGAATTAGAAATCTTGACTCTTGAAAGTGGATCCAATCTATTTTAGTTAGAATCTTTTAGAGGGCCTGCTCTTGGGAAACCAAGAGGAGTGGCCCAAGTGGGGACAAAAAAACCTTGCTATTCCAACCCACTATAAACTCAAAGCTATCAAGGACAAAAAACCTTGGAAGATGTATTGTTTGTCTTCACTTAATATGATTACTTGTGGGATTGGGACCATGAGAAAAATGCTAAGTAAGAATGCTTAAGGTGCTCTTGTGGCCACGAGGTCTATTACCCACCGCAAAGTGGGGTGTCTTGTAATTGGGTGTAAGAGGAACATTATGAATGGAAGCCCTTTCTAAATACTCTAAGTTAGTAGCTACCCTTTTTTGCCACTCAACTTCTTAGTGCAAGAATAAATCCTAGTGGAAAACTCATATCACCCCAAGATTTTACACTCACCATCTGTGCTCCCTTGGTTGTACTTATGAGACTTCCATGAAAAATCCAATATCTCTTTTGGGAAACTAGTTGGTGTGAGGCAAAGGAGCACTTAGCATGGGCCAAGTTGTTGAGTAATGAATCGTGACTTTAAGGTAAATTGCTTGGCAAGTGTTTTCGAATGTGCTAACCTGTGTAAATGTTCTCACAAATCAAACATCTCAGTAAAATTGGTAGGAAGGTTGTTTTGATATAAAAAATGCTTACTGGAAAGGTTATTTTGACCCTTGTTCAATTGTTTGAGACACGCTAAAATACCCTTACTATCTACAAAACTCCCTGTTCTTTAACACAAACTAAAATCTCACATTGTCTGATTTGAAAATACTTGATTGACCAACTAAAAAAAGTTTTTTTGAATCAAAACCATCATTTTCCACAATTCATTAGCAAACTATTGCACATTCTCTAGAGAAATATTGCATGACACTTTTTGTCCAAAAAAGTATTGCTCGACTCCTTCTAGGTCTATTGCCTAGATATACTACATTTATCACACTTCTTAAGAAGAATTGTTGCTCAAGAGAAAAAGTGTCACTTGGTTACTATAAACTATATCATATGATATAAATTGTTGTCCTATTGTCACATGGTCTCTAGAAGAATATCGCCTGGGTCATTTTGCTATCAAAACATAGTCTACAGTGTATTTTAACTAATCTAGGGTCTTGTTGCTTCATTTCTTCCAGGGACTGGTCTCAAATCTATATGTTAGGTGTTGTCCTAAGTTGAAAAGATGAGTTTAGTTTGTCAGATGTAAGTCTCAAAATGTCATTGATGATCTTTTGTCGAAATTTGATTACTATTTTATGCTAGTTACTTGCTACTGAGCTTCTTGCTCGCTCTCTCAGCTCAAGTCACTAATGTTGTAAATTCTTGAACACTCTTGACAAGCCATCTATTCTATTTGACAAGTGATAATTATTGATTATATGAGCTTCAAATCTAAAACACTTTTCTTATCCTATTAAGCAAAGACACATCCTTACATGCTGGTCACAACTAGCTTCTAGGTTGGTAACAGTAGTTGTCCCTCTTTCATTTTTGCACAATAAGAGACTCCACCTAGGCACCCTCATAGACAACCTTGTGTGAAAGATCCCAATTCTAATAAAATATAAACATCTAATGTCCAACACAATCCACTTTATAGTTTTGAAACCCACTTGGAACACCCTTCGATACACCCACAGGTGCAAACATTTTGACCAACATGCATCCTAACTAAATCAAATGCCACTTAGAAGAGCAAGCACATGAAAATGAAAGAATTGTGGAAGTCATTCATGCTAGAGAAAGAGCTAATAAACAAGCTGAGCCTAACACTCATACACACAATGAGGAAACTAGATGAGGCTATCATTGCAATCCATTTGAACACATTCCCCTTGGTGGTAATGATGGTAATCACACACCTCCAAGGATTCCTAGAGTCAATGCGAGAGTATTCTGATCACCACCTAGAAAATCAAGATCGCATCATGAAAGTGATGATGAGATCACTAGTAAAGATTTTATAAGGTTTCAATAAGACGAGATTGCTAAAAAATTGATACTTAAAGCTTTAGAGTGAAAAGGGGACCAATACTTCCAGTATATGACAACAAAAGGATGGAAACTCCCCCAAGATTTTGATGTACAATGAATTGAAAAAAAATGAGACCCCACTGAGGCTGAAATATTGAGAGAAGAAATGCAAGAATTGAGGAAACAACTTGCACAGTAAAAACTTCCAAAGAGCCACCTAAAACTTCATTTGTTGAATCAATATGTGCTCTTCCATTTGATAGGAGTTTATACATGCCTCCATTCCCTCAGGATATAGAGGTTCCTAATTATGACAAATACAATGGAAATGGTGACCCTCATGATATGTAAGGCATTTCTATGCTTAGTATGGATTTCATGCATGAAGACACCTATCTTATGCATTTTTTCCTAGGAGTCTAAGAGGGCAAGCTATGGAGTGGTTTGCAAAATTGACTCCCCCTCTCAAAACATTTGACGAGCTTGCACAATGCTTTATCCAACAATACTCTTATGACATTCAACATCATGTATTTTGTACTTGTGCCAAATCAAACAAAAACAAGGAGAAATTTTTGCAACACACCTTCAAAAATGGAGATCCCTATACTCTAGGTACCCGTGGCAAGTTCCTAATGTTGATAAAATTGACATCTTTGTCAAAAAACTTGTACTAGAATTATACTTTGACTTAAAAAAATAGTAATTCACATCCTTCAATGCAATGGTTGAGAGTGCATATCATATTGAGGATGTTGTTATCAAGAAGGGTGACATTGTTGTGAACAAAGCGAAAAATGGCAAGGATAAAAAAAAACTTTGGAACAAAAATAAATATGTTGTCAATGATATAGTGGATGCTCCTAAGACCAAGGAGTCTACATTCAACCTCTCCAATGCTATTTATGCTGCAAATAAACAAGAAGGTTTGAAACCAAAAACATTTGACAAGAACACCAAGTTCACTAAAAAATGACGTATTTATATACTGATGGTTGAACCCTATGATGTGGTCTTAAAAACCTTAATTGCAAATAAACTGGTAATGCTTCCAGACAACTCTCGCCCCTATGACACACCTATCAATCTTGATTAGTGGAAAGAGGATCATTTTTGTAAATATCATAGAAGCAAAGGCCATGATACTAATCACTTTTTTAAACTCAAAGATGTGATTCAAGATTTTATCGTTAGTTTATGGTGGCTGATCAAGGAAGTACTATACATACTTCATAATTCTTTGAAATATTTTTTTGGGGCCTATTTTATTGTAAATATTTTATCCATAATTTTGGGTCAATATATTGCAATTAACTATAACCCTAAAGTGGCAAAAATACTTGTATAAAAGGGCTTAGGGTTAGGGATTTTTTTTTCATAGGGTGTGATGCGTGAATTGCTTCGTGTAGTGGTATTGAACTATAAGGAATTATAGATTGTAATCATTGGATCATAATAATATTGGACTTGTTGTTTGGTGGACGTAGCCCAGGATTGGGTGAACCACATTAAATCTTGGTGTCTTGTGTTCTCTTCTGTGTGATCTATTATTTTTGAATATTTTTTATATTTGCATGTAATTGTTATTTCTGTCTATGGTTTATCCTAACAAGTGGTATCAGAGCGAGGTTATTTTTTTAGTCATCCGTTGTAGGAAAGTCTCACGGTTGAGTGGGAGTGATGGAAGACAAGGATAAGCTGAGGGTTGACAAGTTTAATGGGTAGAACTTTCAGTTATGGAAGATGCAAATGGAGGACTATCTTTATCACAAGGATTTATGGAAGCTGTTGGAAGGAAAAACTAAGAACCAAGGAACTATGACAAATGAGGACTGGGAGATTTTAGACAGAAAGGCACTTGGAAGCATTTGGTTATGCCTAGCACCATCAGTGACATTCAAAATTACAAAAGTGAAGACAATGGAAGAGTTGATGGAAACCCCAACAAAATTGTATGAAAAGCCCTATGATTCAAACAAGGTATTTCTCATGAAGCATTTATTTAATATGAATATGGCAAAAGGTGGTTTTTTTGAAGATCATTTAAATGAGTTTAATATTGTTACGAGTTAATTATCTTCTATGAATATTAATTTTGATGAAGAAATTAGGGCTCTCTTGATTTTGTTTTCTTTTCCTAAAAGCTAGAATGGCTTGGTAATGGCTGTGAGTAATTCTATTTTTTGGATCTAATACCCTAAAATATGATGATGTGATCGGTGTTATTTTGAGTGAGGAAACTCATAGGAAAACCTCAGGTGTATCTACATAATGAAGTGCTTTGAATGCACAAAGTAGAGGTAGAACAACTGAGAGAGGAAATAATTCTAAAAATTATGGGAAATCAAGAGGAAAGTCAAAGGGGAAGAGGTCTCAATCTAGAGGACTAAGAGATTGCTGGTATTGTGGGAAACCACGGCATAAGAAGAAAGATTGTTGGACTCAAAAGAAAAATCAAGGAGATAAACCAAAAGGGAACAAGGAGGAAAATGTGGTAAGTAATAAATCTGAAGAGGATGCTTTGCTTCTGTCTTTAGAAAGTATTCATGATTCATAGGTTTTAGATTCTGGTGCTTCATTTCATGCTACACCTCATAAAGGTTACTTTATTGATTATGTCCAAGGGGATTTTGGGCTTGTTTATTTGGGGGATAATGAACCCTACCAAATTTTTGGAAAGGGTAAAGTTAAGATTAAGTTGTAGAATGGGAATCATTTGCTACTACATGAGGTAAGACATGTTCCAAGGATGAGTAGGAATTTAATTTTAATAGGACAATTCAGTGATGAGGGTTGTGTAGTTACTTTTAATGATAAAAATTGAAAGGTTTCAAAAGGTTCCCTTGTTATAGAAAAATGTGTGAAAGTAGTCACCTTATTGTACACTAGAAATGTGTCACACTCTAAACCATTCTATCCCAACGATTCCATGAGTTTGGAATGCTTGGATGCCAGCTTAGAGCTCCCTATCCACGGAGTGCAAGAGAGTGTATTTCAAGTTCAAGAGCTCTCAGATGAGCCTTAGAGATACTCTTCTTGCTAGTAAACCATGCAATGGGAGGTTCCAAAGACAAGATGCAAGAACACAAATGTCCCAAGGAGTTCCTCAAGAATGCAATGCAAATGAAAATTAAGCTAGAATGAGATGCAAAGTGGAGCTATGCTAAAACATGTATGAGAGTGTTACAATACCATTATTAAGCTATGTGATATTAAGCTACATGTAAAAATGAAAGCTAAGCTAAGCTAGAATGCCATGATGCCATGGATGAGAGAATGTAGACAAGAAATAGAAGTTCTCCACAAAGCTTCAAAGAAACCTGTTAGAAAACCTGCAACATAACAATATTCAAAATGAGGATGGATTGAGGGGGAAAGCTCTCTCCCTTTTAAAGATGTATGGATGGTAGAGATCAAGATGAAGATGGTGGATGATCAACGGTGGAATTTGAAAAGAGGAGTGATCCATGTGCACACACAAGTCAACCAATAGAATATAAGTTGACTTGTCATATAAGACAAAAGTCACAAAGCCTTTTCTTTTAATTGCAAAATAGAAAAAGGACTTTATGTGTGCACTTTAAGTGGGTTAGAAGAATGGGGTCTTTTATTTAATTAAAAGGGGACATTTTCTTTTAATCAAATAATGAACTTAGGATAGCATAGTCAAACTATAGGTTATAATCAAATAAATTGATTATTAGCAATTTGGTCTAGGTAAATGATTAAATTAATTTAGCCAAAATGTTGAAAAGGGGGCTAATAGTCTAGATGACCATTTTTAGGTGATTACATTTGCCCCTCTTTGACTAATGTGTGATCGATCTGGGAACACATTATGTCAAAGAAAATAGAAAGTCAAGTAGGTGGTGATAGATATAGATATCTAATTTTGAAGAACAAAATGCAAAAATAGATAGCAAGTCTTAAATGCACAACCTGATAGTGGTAGTACTGAACATTAGGAAGATGATGTTAGGATCTAAAAAGGATTCTAACATCTAGCGAAGCGAATAGATCGAGAGCAAGTGATAAGGTCAAGCAAATGCTCCTAAGAAATAGATAGCTGTAACAATCAGCAATAGAGTATTTCTGCCCCCTCGGGATCAAAATTGAAATGAGGTAAGGGGATGCAAAAACTAGCTAGACATGAGAAAACTAGAATATAGCAATGTCCAAGATGACAGATAGATGATTAGAACCCAAGAATGACTATAAAAAAAATTGATAAAATGTCCCAGTTTGACTAGAGTTAACCTTGAAGGATATAGCATAAAAATTAGGTCAAATCTAGTAGAAAGATGATTTAGATGTGAAAAGGTGACTAGAAGTAGATATGAATCATAGAAATGATGAAGACATGAAGAAATGAAGATGCCCTAGTGATGATTCGGAGATTAGACCTCAAAAGGTCAACTAACTACTTAGAAGAAAGTAGAATTTTAAAAGACAATTTTGACCATCAAGATGTACTCGAATTTGGATTTCGATCCCGAAAATGAATCTAGTACGTTGAATTATTTAAGAGGTCAAAACTTTATATAATGTGATGATAAGATAGAAAAAGAGATGAAGTGAAAGATTAAGAAGGTGAAAAGACATGAACAAGAAGAAAGTAAAGAAATATATGAAAGGAGTTAGCTGATATGTCCACAAAAAAGATGAAGAGAGAGCTCTCCCATATGCAAGAATGCAAGACTAATCTAGAAAATGAACCTAAAATGCAAGCTAATATGTAAAGTGGTTTACTAGCAAGAAGTGCATAACATTTAGACTCTTAATTTCATCATTGAGCATTTATTTAGGGACATCATGAGATCATACAACCATCACTAGTATAACTATGAGGATATGAATATGATCGATATTAGCTAGGTATGTGAAAATCCAATCTAAGCATCAGAGACATGTAAGTCAAGATAACTACATGATTAGATTTCCTAAGTTTAATTTAGCAAGATTAACCTGTATCAAGGCATAAGCGCCAAGATAACCCCCGAGTGTGGTCTTGCAAAACAATCAAGGATGATACATTTGTAAGTCAACGTGTTGAATAGGACCAGCATAAATGCTTATAACACTATAGAAAAAAAAAAGTATACCCACAAGCAGAAATCAAGAAAATATGTCCCATGCCCCCAGTCTTCTAGTCAATGACATCCTTGAAAGACTATTAGGGAGGGAACACATGGCAAAGAAATCATCATAGACAGCACACAAAGTAGATAAAGATCAGCATAGCTTAGTTGTTTAAGTGTTAAAGTGCGTGTGTGCAAGTCACTTGGCCATTTCTTCAAGACTTGATTCTGATAGTGAGAAATATCGTGACATCGGAGACCATAGGTAAACTATCTGTAAAGTGTTGAAAAACACTTGATGTCAAAGTGGGTGGGGGTAGTGTTGAGAAACACTATTTTGCGAGTTGTCAAAGAAACCCTAATGCACAAGAATACCTCAAAAAGGCTAAGTAGTTATGCCCCCGAGATGAGGACAAAAAACAATTCCAAGCTAGGAAATGTGTAGCAAAGTAGGTGATTGAGACTGATAGACATAGGTGCAAGGGTTTCAAGTAGTGCCTGTTTCCAGGTTTTCACCACTTGATAGATTTTTTCAGGACTTTTTTTCAATTTTTTAAATTTTTTAAATTTTAATTTTATTTTTTTTGATGATACACCAAAGTGCCTATTGCTAGGTTTTCACTAAGAAGATCTTTTTTTTTAGGACATTTTCTGATTTTTAGGATTTTTTTCGGAATTTTTTAGAATAATTTAGAGATCACTAGTTCTCAAGCAAGATCACATCATTTTGTCCCAATGTCTAGCAAGGTATAGGACACGATGGAGAAACAAGCTGATAGATAAGCAAAGATGCATAAGAAAGGAATGTGAAGCAAGTGAAAGTGATCCTCAAGGACTAACTCCTCGAGAGTACCCAAGCTAGGGAAAGAGGTGAAATAGTCATATGAAGCATGTTTTAGATAAGCAATGGAAGAAATGAGCAAGATAGCATGTAGGATAAGCAATGAAGCCAACAAGTGAGATATCATGAAGCATGTAGTCCAAAAGAGTAGACATGTCAAGAGATCTAAGAACCATTTTTATTTATCGTGATCAAGACCAAGGGGTCAACTAGATAGGATAGCAATGGGATAGAGCAATAAAAATAAAGCTCAACATGGAGGCTATGAGGGAATGAGAAAGCACAAATAGAGAATCTCATGGATAAGATAGCCAATATGCAAAGATAGCTCAACATTGTCAAGATCAAAGAGAGAAGAGGGGATAGATGGATGGTGGAAGAATTACGCATGACGCCTGTTTGCCAGGTTTTCATCATGGTACTTATCCAAGGTGCCACAAGATGTAGTTTTCACCATAGGATAAATTTATTTCTCTTTACTTTTGCTACCAAGGTGCCACAAGAAGTGGTTTTCACCAAGGCACATTTTCATTTTTTTTTCATATTTAAATTTTTTTTTTTTTCTTTTGAATTTTTAGAAAGAGCTCAAGCTGTTTGAATGTAGATAGTGCTCCTATATAAAAGATAAGTCATGATAAGCCAAGACCATAGAAAGGTATGGTCAAAGATGTTGATAGGGTGATGAAAGAGAAATGGTAGTAGGAAGAGTATATGGAGGATAATAGTTCATGTATAGAAAGTAAGTGTAAGCTTTAGAGGATTTCATGAGGGTAGTTGAAATATTGGACAAGATCAACATTGACACACACCTTGAAGGGTATTGGAATGATGGAGGAATCATGGATGAAGTAGCTTGAGGTTTAGATGTATTAGGTGGTAGAAGAGATTTGGAAAAAAGTGGAGTGGAAGGCTTTGGAATAATTTTAGGAAGATTTTTGGAAGAAGATGGAATGGAAGCCTTTGGAAGCTTGAATGTCAACTTTGAAATATTTTCAATATTCAAGTCTTTTAAAAGAGACTTGGGAATCCACATAGCTTTAGATTTTCCTCGTTCTTTGGGTGCTTGAGAGTGCCTTTGTATAATGATGGATTTAGGAACCCATATTTTCTTTGGTTTAGCTCTTTGAGTAGTGGGCCTTTGCGGTCTCTTTTGTACATTCTCCTTCTTAGCATTCACATGTCGATTAGATGGGACATAGTGATCTTTCTTTTTCAATGGATTCTTATTCTCACTTCCAAAGGAATTGGGATTTGTGGATGAATAAGGATGATATGACTAGTTTAGATGTATAGATGGGTGAAAAGTCATCAAGGATGAGTGTCTTTGTTGATCTTGAGGTATTATAGGAGAGCTAGGGAATGAGCTAGGAGTGAATGTAGGAGATGAAGGAACATAAGGTCCCAATATAGATGGAAGGTTTGAAGGCTTTAGCTTTGATGGATGAGGACCAAGGATAGAATTAGGATATGCAAATGGATAATGGGAAGGGATATCTACATCTTTAGAATGAGCAACATGATCAAAACCATCAATGGACTCATAAGTACCTTTGATAGGAACAACATTTTTAATAGAAGCACTTGAAGCTTGAGCATAATTTTGAAGTGAATGTGGAGAAGTAGAACATGAGGCAATGCTTTGATCTTGACAAGTAGCTTTAGATAGCATATGAAGAGAACTTTTCTCATAATTTTCAGTAAGCTCAAGGGAGATAATGGAAGTGGTATCTTCATCATACTTGGGGGGTGGACAAGATATAGGATATGGAGGGGAAAAATATTGAAAGAGATGAAAGGGTGCTTGATCTTGATCTTTCTTGAAATTTATAGCTTTTTCTTTTTGAGAGTCCTCTTGACATGGAGCCACTTCTAAGGACAAGGGAGAATGAAGAGTGAATGGAATAGTGCTTGGATTAGGCATAGTAGTGCATGAAGGTTGAGGATGTTTAGGATTAGTAGCATGGAAAAGGTTTGCAGCCAAGTGAAGGTTAGCTTGAGTTTCTTTTAGAGGTAGCCCTTGAGGGTACGCATATTGCATATGGAAAGCACTAAGTTTTTAATTTGTTGGAGGCAAGTTGGAAAGATTTGGAGTGTTGGGAGATGCGCGAGTGTTGGAAGAAGTGGAGGTATCAAGGAAACCATCACTAGGCATAGGTTCATTAATATGATCTTTCTCAAGAAAAGTATCCTTATCACATGAATCATTAGAGGTATCAATAATTCCATTACCAATAAGATCTTGGATTTTATGTTTTAGCTCAATGCAATCTGAAGTACTATGCTCATTATGTTGATGATAAGCACAATAGATATCCAAGAATGGGTTTCCATATGAGCTAGACTTTGGTAACATGATGATCTTATTGCTAAGAAGTTTTTGCAAAGTGTCATCATAAGAATCTTCCAAAGGAGCAAAAGGGGCAAATGTTCTATTAGAAGTATGTCTAGAGTCCTTTTGTTGTTTCTCAAGTGAATGGTATGCATCCATGTCTTTATCATTATCTTGGTCAAAGATAGGTCCATCATGAAATTTTGGCATAGGCTCAAAGGAGGTATCACTTGCTTGTTCTCTAAAGAGGTCTTTAGATCTAGAAGATGAAGACATTTGATGTCTTGAAGTAGAGCATGTAGACCTAGAAGAAGAGGATGAACTCAAAGAAGGTGACTCACATGCATGTAAAGATCTTAAAGAAGATTCATGTAATGATGCAATCTTCTCCTCTAACTTTTTCTCAAGTTTAGACTTCATTTCTATCATGCGCTTAGAGAGATGAAGGTAAGAAAGATCATTTGTCTCTTCTAGTTCTTTGTATTGTGCATATAGATCTTGAAACTCTTTAGTGACATGGAGGATATCATGCTCATCTAGATTCGGTTGAAGTTTGGTAGCACAAGGTTTAGATCCCATAGTTTTAGATGCAAAGCCAAGCATAAAAGAGCCTAGAAGATAACTTGATGTTGAAACTATAGGAGGTAGAGTGTTCACTTGCCAAGATAGTAGAGAGAGATTAAAGTGACTTGTCAAACAATATGCCCAAGAAACTTATGACATGAATGACTCAAGTCAATAGCTAGGCAAGATGCCGAAATAGCCAAATAGATAGAGCAAGCAGGGTGACAAGTGAACAACTCTCTAACTCAAGAGTGTAGTCAAGAAATCAAGGCAACCATTTCAGCAAAAATATAACTAGCGAGTGGACATAGACCATGAAGATAGAAAGACCAAGAGTACCAAGACCAAAGAGTTACTTTAAGCATGTTGAAGAGACATAGAAAAGAAAAGTCAAATGATGAGACTCCTCTTAGCAAGCAACACAAGAAAAAATGTTAAAGCTTGATGCTTTGACTTGGTTGACAAAGTTTGACAATACTTAATAGCATAGCAAGTTTGATGTTCAAAAATAATTTCTTTCCAAGCAAGATAGTGACACATGAAGTAGTCTTCAAACAATCAAGCAAGGGACAAAGCAACCTTGCATGATAAAAGCATACGTGAAGTCTTAAAAGAAATCCCTAGAACTATCATCATGTGTATGTTCAAAATATTTTCACAGGTCTAGCACATTCAAGTACACATCAAGCAATATCTACCTAAAGGACATGGTTCATTACTCAACAACTTAGACCACGCTTGATGCTCCTTTGCCTCACACCAAGTGGTTTCCCACAAGAGATATTGACTTTGTCATGGAAATGCCATAAGCATAACCAAGGGAACACAGATGGTGAGTGTAAAATCTTAGGGTGATCCAGGTAGTCCACTAGGATCGATCCTTGCACCAAGAAGTTGAGTGGCTAAAAAAGGTAGTTACTAACTTAGGGTGTTTAGATAGGGCTTCCGTTCATAGTGTTCCTCTTGCTCCCAATTATGGAACACCTCACCTTGCGATGAGTAACCGATCTCGCGATCACAAGAGTACCTTAAGCATTCTTGCCTAGTGATCTCCCTATGGTCGAAATCCCATAAGCGATCACACTAGGTGAAGACAAAAACTATGTCTACCAAAGTTTTGTGTCCTTGGTAGCCTTGAGTTTATAGTGGGTTGGAAGAGCCAGGTAATCGACTTGTCCCCACTTGGGTCGTTCCTCTCAGGTTGGATGAGAGCAGGCCCTCTAAAGGATTCTAACTACACAAAGTGGATCAGCTCTCGGAAGTCAAGATTTTTGGTTCACCACAAGGGTGAAGAGCATACTCTCCTATTCCAATCGTTTTCTCCCAAACACGCCAGGAAGATTCAGTTACCCCTTGCTTTTGAAACCAAATGGCAAGTCAAGATTTCTGATTCACCACGAGGGTAGAGAGCATACTCTCCTATTACCAAAAGACTCCAATCACAAGTTAATGCCACACATGGAAACAAAAATCAAACAAGTTTGAGTTTTTATGCTTTGGGCAGCCCTGCAAACAATGTTAGTAGCCCTTGCGCATTTGAAGCTTTGACGTGTGTTCTTTATATGCAATGTTTCAAATTTTTTTTTTCCATAAGGATGGCAACCTATAATCACAACTGTTTAGCACCAAAAGTTAGTGTGAAATAACATAAAAATTTACAATAAAAAAGTGGTGAGTTGCCTCAAAAATCCAATTTATCTTCCAACCAAGTACATGCAAAGAAAGTGCAAGTTAATCACAAATGCTCTCATTTTTACTCTTTGGTTTTGACCTAGTAAAAAAGATTGGACTTGTTTGCTATGATTTCGTATCCAAAAATAAAAATGAAAAGAAGAGACCCCTATTAAAAATCAAAGAGCTTTTCAAAAATGCAAGAAATTTAGAAAAATCTCTTCATTTGCGCTCTAGAGATTGATTTTGTCAAAATAGGCCAAATTTCTCAAATCAAGTTTTTGATCCTTAATACGACCTCAAAATTCAAAACACAAAGAAAGAACCCCAATTAGAATTGAAAAATCTTTCTGGAAATGTAAGGTTTTCTAAAAAATACACTGATGTGCGACCAGAAATGACTTTTTATGAAAATAAAAGAAAATATCATAACTTCCACAAATCAAGTTAAAATACTCTAAAAATCGGACTAGGACATTTTGAACACATAAAAAACTTGAAAAAAAAAATTCAGAACCAAACTTCAAGCGGTTTAAAAGATATGATCAAATCTTTAAACCAACTAGATTTTTGGCCTTCAAACCAATCTACTTATGGGTTGGCCTTAAAATCAAAGTGATAATTCTACAAAAGCATTTGATTAGATCCAATATGCTGCTATTAAAAAGTCAAAGATAGATAACCATTTTTAGGTGATTACACTTATATCTTTGTACAAGTCATATTGTTCCTTCTTCTTTGATTATTTTAGAGAAAAATGAATGTTCAGGAACAATTGTTGTAGTTGAGTAGGAAGAACAAGTTGCTACTGTATATTCTGATACAAGACTATGCCACAACATACTTGGGCACATGATTGAGAAAGGTATGAAAGTAGTTCATTCAAAGCAAGTTTTACCAGATCTAAAATGTGTTAATATGGATTTCTGTGAAAGTTGTGTATATGGAAAAAAAAAGAGATTGAGTTTTGTGAAGATTGGAAAGGAAAATAAAAGTGAGAGATTAGAGCTTGTACATACAAATATATGGGGACTAGCTCATGTATCTTCCTTTGGTGGCTCTCATTATTATGTTATATTTATTAATGATGCAACTAGAAAAGTATGGATTTATTTCCTTAGACATAAATTTGATGTATTTCAAACTTTTAAGAAATGAAAATGATTGGTTAAAAATGAGACTGGTAAGAAATTAAAATGTCTTAGATCTGATAATGGTGGTGAGTATTGCAATTATGAATTTAAAGATTGTTGCTCCACTAATGGTATTCATAGATAGTAAACTATTCCAAGGACTCCATAGGAAAATGGAGTGGTTGAACACATGAACATGACTATAATGGAGCGTGCAAGTTGTTAGGATAAAACCACAAGCATAAATAACAATTACATGCACATATAACCAATAACAGAAAATAATAGATGGAACATAATAGAACACAAGACACCAAGATTTAATGTGGTTCACCTAAACCATAGGCTATGTCCACCACATAGCAAGTCTAATATTATTACAATTCAGTGATTACAACCTTATTACAATTCGTAATCCCTTATAGCTCAATATCACTACAAGAAGCAATTTTTACATCACCCACAATGAAATAATCCCTAACCATAAGATCTTTTATACAAGTATTTTTTCCACTTTAGGGTTAAAATTAATTACAACATGTTGGCCATAAAATGTTGATAGAGTAGCCCTCGAAAAAATTCTCACGAATATAAAATGTCTATTTTATTATGAATATTTTATTAGTAATTTTGGGCTGACATATTGTAATTAACTATAACCCTAAAGTGGAAAAAATACATGTATAAAAGGGTTTAGGGTTAGGGATTGTTTCCATAAGGTGTGATATGAAAATTGCTTCTTGTGATGGTAATGAGCTATAAGGAGTTACAGATTGTAATCGAGTTGTAATCACTAGATAGTAATAATATTAGACTTTTTGTTTGGTGGATGTAGCCCAAGGATTGGGTGAACCACATTAAATTGTGGTGTCTTGTGTTCTCTTCTATGCAATCTATTATTTTTGGATATTGTTTATATTTGCATGTAATTATTATTTCTGTCTATGGTTTATCCTAACACTTATCGATGCTGGTAAAGTTGTCACAAATGGCCTTGTTAAAAATTTTGATCGCAAAGCTTTTAGAAAACCCTTGCCAGAATATGAGAAAGGTGAATCCTCCAAGGATCCTAAGAAAAATCATGATGCTAAGATCAATTATGCTTATGCTAACACTGATGATGTCATAAACATGACTGAACCTGTTGAGTATCTTTGACAGTGAATTCTAATTATGAAAATCAACCCAACTATGATGTTGAGGATGAAAGACCCAAGGTTGTCCTTAAAATGAGAAATGATCCTCAAAAACATAGGAATACCCAAACTAATGTGGTCCTTCAAGTGGTAGAATCTTCCTCCTCCTAGCATGAGCTACTTAACGCTATCACTAGGGAGCAATCTAAAGTTGTTCTAAAAGTTGCTACTAATCCTAAAAACACTTCATCTTCCAAACAAGAAACTACCTCAACAATATCCAATTATGACCTTGTCAGCTAGCTATAATGTACCCCAAATCAAATATCCATTTTTTAGTTGCTAGAATTATCCCCTTTGCACAAGGACATCCTTTAAAAAGCCTTGCATTCTACTAATGTCCCCATAGATATTGATGCAGAACAATTCCAAGCTATGGTGAACCATATCTCTTCACCTCACTACCTCACCTTTTCTAAAGAAGATGATAGAGCTCTTAGTCATCCCCATAATCTTGCCCTCCATGTTGAAGTCCAAATTTTCTGTACTCATGTTCATCGAGTCCTAATAAACAATGGTACAAGGTTGAACATCATCTCATTCAATGTGATCCAATAGTTAGGCATGTCTGAATTTTCCATTGACCCCAGGCTCAAGATCACTATCAAAGCCTATGATGAGGTTGAAAGACCTTCTAAAGGTCTAGTTGTGCTTCTAATTAGACTTGGTCCAGTTGAGAAAGATGTTGTTTTCCAAGTCCTAGACATACAACTAGTATACAATTTGTTGTTGCGATGACCATGGATTCATGACATACACGTAGTACCCTCTATGTATCATTAGTGCATCAAGTTCCCTTTTAATGGTACTAAGATAGTTGTCCCCAGTGATAATTCAATGTCTATCAATATGCTATTTGTTGTAGAAACATTGGTTCCACATAATCCCTCTTCTTATGAGTTGACATTATCCTTTACAGAGTGTGAATAGAAATTGAAAATGATGAGCCTAGGCATGGGCGAATAAACTTTGGACTTTATTGTTATTCTACCAATTTCCCCTCAGTATTATAGGAAACCTTCTATTAAAAAGAAGCCTTCAACTTGTGCAATGACTCTTTTTGGCACCTTTGTTCAATCATCAATTCCCTTAGAAGTAGAAAAGAAGAAAAAGCAATCAAAGATTGGATATATAAGGAAGAGGAAGATGAGGAGGAAGTCACAATCACTACTCTCATCTCTCCTAAATGCTTCGAAAAAGGATATAAAATTCTTGAAAACATGGGTTATCAAGGCCACAAGTCCTTAACTAGTAACAAAAAGCTCTAGTAGAACCTTTAAGACATACTAAGGTTCATGACACTTGAGATATTGTTGGCCTAGGTATTGGGCTAGAAGATGAGATCCCAATATTTGATAGAAGAGTTGCCATGTCCAAAAAATCAGAGGATGATGATCCTCCCTTTGTTGCTGCCACTTTGCAAGAGGAGGATTTCATGTCTCTCACCTCTCTCCTTTGGGGAGAAGAAACACCAACTACCTACAATGATGCTAAAGCTTCCACTTCTCAACAATAGGAACAAGATGAATTTGACCATGAAGACTTAAACAGAGGATGGATTAGACAAAATATTGCTCACTTAATTGCTAGGGATCAAAGTACAAACTCTCATGAATATGAATGGGAAAGTTTATCAAACCCATCTTTTGAATCAAGGGTGGATGTCTTTCATACCTATGCAACCCAACTGAATGTAGTTGAAGAGTCTAATGTAGGGTTAGACAAGTTTGGGTCACAAACTCCTATAGTAGACCATGCTAGTCCCTCTAGTTCTATTCCTGATCTGGATTCCTTTGCAACATTCACTATAGGCTTGACTTCACATGTCACCAGAGATGACTCCTTTTGTATCAACAACCTTGAAGCTTCCACATCCCTCTCCTTGCTTCACCCTGATCTCATGGATTGTTGAGTTCCACATCAAAAACCTAAAATACTATCTTTTCAAAATGACTATGAGATTGCTTGCTACCTAAATACTGTTCTCATAGAGGTTTGCACCCTTGTCCAAACTCTTACCTAAAGACAACCTTGTGAAACATGGAAACAACCTCCAAGCTATGGGACTTGAACTATGAGGTTGAATCTCTGGAGAAGGTTAGCTTCCTCTTACTATTAGGGTGCACCTAACTACTCTTGGAGAGGAAAAGGGAGAAGGAATGCATGCAAAGAAAATCTACCTATTCTAGTCTAAGGGGGTGATACACCAAAATAGAGTGTTCAAACCAATCTCTACCCATACATGCACTATTGAACCATCATGACACCAAAAGATATACACATTCAGACTTGATTTAATCTAACAACCACATGCAGATCAGTAAACCTAGATAAATGACACAAGGAAAGAGAAGATTCACTTGTATATCATTCATAGGCCAGAAGAGATACAGTCATATAGGTTACAGATCTCTACAAAGCACTAATGAGAGGCAAATGATTCTTGCACTTTCACATTAATGGCTAAAAGAGAAGGTAGAATGTCATACAGTTCAGAGGAAAAGGGAATTTTACACTGAAGATTTGCAGAGCAATATTAGAGAAATCAAAGAAGGTCTGATCATTACAAAATTTACAAAATCTACCTTTATAGTTCAGGCATAACTAAGATGTCCTCTTACTAAAGTTACTTCACAACTACCTACCATTAAGTCCTATAGAGAATAATCATGGGGATCTAGATGTAATGATATCTAATCTTGGTTGGAATAGGGACATGAGAAGATAGAATGATGTCATTAAATCGTTCTGACTAGGTAGATGGGAGGATCAGAGGTGGTGGAGTGTTCCTCTTTGTTTTGCATTCATTTCAGAGTGGTTAGCATCGATCACAAGGATTAGATTGTGTGGGAAAACCTAATTTCCCCTATTCTAGCTGGTGGATTAGCAAAGTCAGTAGGTCAACATAACCCTACAAGCAGAACGAGCCATGTGGGCCAATGGTCTTTCATCCTTCTACCACCTTGCAAGGTCTTCCTGCAGTGGACCACATCCAACTGACTAACTGCACCACCTCCTACAAACCCTGATCATGATGATACATAATTGCCAGATCAACCATCAATGCCTAGCTGCAACATATCTCTCTGAGCTCAAAAGGACATGTGTCACTAAGGTGCTTCCCTGCAATGTTTAAAGCCTTCATAATTTCATAATGTGAGAATGCCCTAATCATTGATCTCTGCAAGATTGACGATCTAGAAGATCCTCTGAAAGCTATGCTTGCTCATATACTAGGCCCATCACACTTGACACCACCTCAGCAACCTGTATCACATTGGACAATGCCTGGCATCTAACTGGAAACACCTGATGACTCAAAGAACCAGCCTAGCCCCACAGGGACATATGATAACAAGGTGCTTTCTCGCAATATTTAAAACCCTTGCACTTCCATCAAGCGAGAAAGCACCAGCCCTTGATCTATTTTGCATCTACGGTGCTCAAAACTCTATAGAACTGCAAGCCAAGTTAGCTAGACCAACCAATGAGATGCCCTCATCATACTCTGACTCACCTGATAGATGCCATGGAGGATGAGCTATCAATACCTCTTTCACAAGGGTGGGCCCATGATGTCACACCAGCCATGCATCGCAAGGGTGCATACCTGCAATACTTAAAATCCTTGCATCTTCATCTTGTGGGCATGCGCCAGCCGTGGATCTTAAAAGATCTGACGGTGCTAAGAACACACGCTTTTGGACCTCTACGAAACTATCCTTTGTGATGTCATCTGGTACAGGTGTCGCCAAAATGCTTCCTCACATTTTTTAATCTTCTTGCAACTTTATCTTGCAGGGAAGCACCAACCCTTGATCCTCTTTAGATCTATGGTGGGAGGTACAAGTGGGAACATGGGACGTCATGGGATAGGTGTCGCAAAGGGGCATGCCCACATTGTTTAATTACCTTGCAACTCCATCTTGTAGGCATGCGCCAGCTGTTGATTTGTGAAGATCTGACGGTGCTCAGAACATGTACTTCTGAACCTCTACGAACATCCATCGTGACATCATTCAAACACGCATCACCAATGCACTTCTCCGCACTATTAGAAAGTCTAACAAAGCTCAAAATGTGGGAAAGTGAGCACCAATAGGATCGCCAACTCAGCCTATCACTTTGTCCACCCTACAGTTTCGAAGGAGACATGGACCCACTTGCCACGCATCGCTAAGGGGCTTTCCTGCAATGTTTAAAGGTCATGCATTTTTATAATGCGAGAAAGCACCCACCATAGATCTGGGCTTGATCTGATGATGCGAAAAGTTGTAGGCTGGTGGAAAACAAAAAGGGGAAATACACTAAGGTTTTAAATGTTTTATTTTTTGTATTTTCAACATTTAAATAATGTTAAATCTAGGAACTAGCCGTTGGGTGGGGTTAACATTTGAATTTAAATTTTTGGCGGGGGGGGGGGGGGGGCAAAAATAGGCAACAAATACCATTAAACCCATGACTTCTTCCACTAGTGAGCCCATTGTTAACATGATAGAATCAGATATTAAGTACCTCAGTCATAAAACTAAAAGAAAAAACAAGTGGTTAGATGGAAAAAACCACTTTGTGGTGATATCTAAACCTAAAAAAAGTAAAAACAAAGACATATCCAATGGTGAAAACCTCCTTGAGGTGCCTGTGGATGAGGTACTTGGTAGTCTGCCAAGCTATTTTCAAGACAAATCTTTGGTTCTCATTGAACCTACACAACCTATCAACTTGGGTATAGAGGAATCTCCTAAAATCATCCATGTAGCTTAGTCTTTCTCAGCTAAACAAAAGGAGAGCTTTGCCAAGTTATTTCAAAAAAAGAAGATCAATTTTACATGGACATACTTAGATATGCCAGGACTTGACACAAATCTAATTATGCATAATTTATCTATCTCTCCTGGTATAAAACTTGTTAAACAAAAATTGAGAAAGATGCATCCACATGCAACCCTCTTGGTCAAAGCAGAGTTGGAAAAACTCCTAAGTGAAAACTTTATCAGAGCTATTGATTATGTGGAGTGGATTTCCAACATTGTACTTATGTCTAAACATGAGAAACCCATTTGAGTCTGTACTAATTTCATAGATCTAAACAAAGCATGCCTTAAGGATGACTTTCCACTACCAAACATAGACATGATAGTGGATATGACGATGGGTTATGAAATGTACTCCCTAATGGATGGCTTTTCTGAGTATAACCAAATTAATATTGCTCCATCTGATCAAGAAAAGATAGCCTTTACATGTGCATGGGGCACCTTTTGTTGGAATGTCATGCCCTTTGGGCTAAAAAATGTTAGCACTACCTATCAACGATCAATGACCATCATTTTCCACGACATGATGCATACAAATATGGAAGATTATGTTGATGATACAGTAGCAAAATTTGAAAAATGAGACACACATCTTGACAACCTTAGTTTGATCTTGGACCATATGGAACAATTTCAACTTAGGCTAAATCCAAAAAAGTGTGCCTTTGGTGCACATCTAGAAAACTGCTAGGCTACATTATATCAACAAAAGGCATTGAGGTTGATCCTGAAAAAATAAAAGCAATCATGGAAATGCCTCCTCCAAAAATATTAGTCAACTCAAAAGTTTGCAATCCATTAGAAGATTCATTTCTTAGTTGGCTGATAAAGCTCAATCTTTTAACAAGAATTTTCATAAAGGCTCTACTCATATTTGGAACAAAGATTGTCCACAAAATCTAGACCAAATCAAAGGGTATTTGGCTAAACCTCCTATACTAATACCACCCATACCAGGAAAACCTTTGATTTTGTACATCTCAGCTACAACTTCCTCTCGAGGAGTATTATTGGTATAGAGTGATGAGGTTGGAAAAGAACATTCAATATACTATGTTAGTCACACTTTGGTGGCTTATGAGATGAACTATAGCAACATTGAGAAGGCTTGCTTGGCAGTGGTCTTTGATTCTCAAAATCTCAAACATTACATGTTGGCACATACAATTCACCTGATTGCTAAAATTTATCCCTTGAAATACTTTTTGAGAAAAGCTAATGATTCTTTTAGAATTTGACATTTAGTATGTCAAATTCAAAGCCATCAAGGGGCAGACCATAGCTAGCCAATTGGCTAATTTTCCACTGGAGCATACAATGCCTATGCAAATTGAGTTTCCATATGCCTCAATTATGTACATCACTAAGAAAACTTGGAAAATGTTCTTTGATAATTCTCATACACAAAATGGGGCTAGAGTAGGTGTCTTATTTATTTCACCTCATGGTTATACAATCCAAAAATCCTACAAACTCTTATTCCCTAAGGAACTATTTTTCTTTTGTGACATTCAAGCAAATTCTTAGAGTTGAAAACAAGACTATCAATGCTATGGCTACTTTAGCATCTATCCTCTAGTTACAAGAACATGAATCATGATTTAAGTTTTTGGTGGAAGAACCACATCATCCTACCTATGATTCCTTAGATAACTATGTGATTTGAACCATTGTAGGTCATGATTCCTCTTTCTATGCTACTATCTTCTCCTACTTGCATGATCAGGTTATTCCTAAAACCCTTGCGTGCAACCAAAAATGCCAACTCCTTTGCAATGCTTCACATTACACTTTGATCTCTGGTGACTTGTATAGGAAGAGTCTAGATGGGATGTTGTTTAGGTGTTTAGAGGTAGAGGATCTTGAAAAGGCACTAGTTGAAGTCCATGATGACATTTGTGGGGCACATTCCAATGGCCTTACACTTGCTTAGAAATTGCTTAGGGTAGGTTATTACTAGCCATCTATGCAAGCTGACACTATTCATTATGCTAAGTCTTGTAATAAATTTCAACTTCATGGTAATTTGATTCATGCTCTTTGTAGTGAGTTGATTCCCTTTGTGACATATTGGCCATTTCAACAATGGGCTTTTGACTTGGTAGGAAAAATTCATCCAAGTTGATCTAGTGGCCATAGGTTCATCATCACATCAATTGCGTATTTCACCAAATGGGTTGAGGCTATGCCACTATCTGCTATTATAGGAAAACATGTTTCCCTATTTATACTAAACCACATCATTTGTCATTATGGTATTACTTCCTCCTTTGTTACTAACAATGAAGGAAAATTCAAGAACAAGGACCTCAAACAACTGTACAAGAAATTTAGAATCAAACAACATTGGTCCTCCATCTACTACCCTTAAGGGAATGACCAAGCTGAGGCCTGCAACAAAACATTGTTGAAAATCTTGCACCGAACGGTTCACAAATCTGGGAAGGACTGGCACTTACAAATCAATCTGGCACTATGGGCCTACAAAACTACCATACATACTCCTATAGAGGCCATACCCTTTTCTTTAGTCTATGGTTCTAAGGCCATCCTCCCCTTAGAAGTTGAGAACCCCTCATTGTGAGTCTCCTTACATGGGTTTATAACTGATGAAGACCATAGGGCTATGCAAGTATAGGAACTGGAAACTCTTGATGAATGCCACAAGGCTGCTTTTGATCACACAACAGCTTATTAGAAGGGCATGTCTACTCAATATAACAAGAAAGTTCATCCTCATGAGTTTCAAGTGGGTGAACTTGTGCTTAGAGAAAACCCTAAAAATCAACAAAATAGAGAACAGAAAGGGAATTTTGAACCTAACTAGTTAGGACCATACATTATCACAACAACATTTGGGTCTGGTGCTTATTAACTTTCCACTCCAAAAGGGGAATAAGTGGCAGATCCTATCAATGTCGTACATCTAAAAAAATTCCATGCTTAGAGGCTCACTGCTTAGTTCTTTGTACATACTTATTGATCTTGAAAAAATCCTAAAAATCCTAAAATGTCTTGAAAATGATCATCTTAGTGAAAACCTAGCGATATGTGCTTTGATGTCCTGAAAAGATCTGCCAAGTGGTGAAAACCATAAACAAGCACTACTTGAGACCCTTGCAACTATGTCTATTAGTTTCAATCACTCACTTTGCAACACATTTCTTAGTTTGGAATTGTTCCTCATCCTCATCTTGGGGGCACAACTTTTTAGCCTATTGAGGTCTCCTTGTGCATTAGGATTTCTTTGGAAACTCACAAAATAATGTTTCTCAACACTACCTCCTTTGACAACAAGTGTTTCTCAACACTTTTTAGATAGTTTACCTACAATCTCAAATGTCACGATATTTCTCACTATCAAAATCAAGTCTTGATGAAATGACCAAGTGACTTACACACACCCACTTAAACATTTAATCGACTAAGCTATGATGAACTTTATCTATTTTGTGTGCTATCTATGATTATTTATTTGCTATGTGTTCCCTCCCTAATAGTCTTTCAAGGATGTCATGGACTAGAAGACTTGGGGCATGTGGCATGTTTTACTTTCTTTTTTCTTGTGGGTATACTTTGTTAGTCTATAGTGTTTAGAGCATTCGTGCTTGTCTACTTAGCACTTTAACTCACAACATATCATCCTTGACTATTTTTGCAAGACCGCACTCGAGGGTTATCTTGGCACTTATGTCTTGATACTGGTACAATCTTGCTATACTATACCTAGGGAATCTAATCGTGTAGTCATCTTGACTTACATGTCTTTGATGCTTAGATTGGATTTCAACATTCCTATCTAATATTGATCATATTCATATCCTCATAGTTTTACCAAGTGACAGTTGTATGATCTTGTGATGATCCTAATAAATACTCAATGATGAAATTAGAGTCTAAATGTTATGTGTTTCTTGCTGGTAAACCACTGTGCATATTAGTTTGCATTTTAGGTTCATTTTCTAGCTCAGTCTTGCATTCCTACATATAAGGAAAGCTATCTCTTCATCTTTTTCGGACACATCGGCTAATTGCTTTCATACCCTCTTGGATTTCTTCTTACTCATTTCTTTTTCATCTTTTTGATCTTTTTCTTCTCCTCATTCCTATCCTGTCATCACAAGGGGATAATCTACAAATCACATCTAATTTAGCCAAGTGTTACATTTTTCAAAAACATAAGTTTACATCATATACATGAGAGCTAAACATCATACATGAGAGTGATCCATAAGCATGAAACAATGCATACATGAATGAGAAACTAAAACAATAGATGGAAACTTAAAGTGCTAAAACATCCATCTATATCATCTTAAAATATAATCACTTCTATTTTAAGAGAATTTTTCCCTCCAAGTAAGTGGTTTGGGGTCATGTCAAGTGCCTTGAATGTGTCTTTATATGGATCTAATTATTTTTCCCCTGTTCTACTTTTCTCTCTCTATTTCTAACCTATTTCTGATAAACTGCTCTATGAAATTAAGGACTTTGGCCTCTGGGTCAAGGATGACCTTCTGGGTCAAGGTTGACCTCAACCCTAACCTAGGTCAAGGACAACCTCAATCATGACCTAGGGCAGGGTTGACCTCATCCCTGACCCTAGGTCTTATTTTCAATTTCTAGAAGTTTGGGATCTCAGGCTTTAGAAAGTTTTTTTTCCCACTTTCAGGTTAGCTATCTAGGGTTTCAAAATGGTAGACTCTTAAATTACATTTAATCTAGGTCTATTCCTAAGGGTTAATGTTAAATGAGATTTAATGCTCCTATGTTGGCCTTCTCTAGGAGTTAGTGCCCTAGATCTCTATATAAGAAAGCCTCCTCCTCTCATTTTTCTCTAAGTAAGAAGATGCATTGTGATTTTGGGTGAACTAGTACCTTTCTACGTCCATTATTCCATGAAGTGAATTTCTATCAAGCATTCAAGTGTTCAAGCATCCAATTCATCAAGGAGATCCATTGTTAGCCATTGAAGGATTCAATCTCTATGGAACCCTCTTGTTGAAGATTTCTCTATCCACATTCATCCAAGCCTTCTTCTATGCAAATATACATTCAAGATTGGTGTTGAAGATCTAACGAAATTTATTTGAGACATCCTACATACATTCTACATACATTTGGAGTATTCGTACTTGTGGATTCAAGGATTTGAATCTTCCACAAGGATTTCCATATAAGTAAGGTGAATAGTTCCATTTACTTTGTTTATGCATATATATTGTTTCAATTATATTTCAAGGTTAATTCCAAACTGGGGTTTGACAAAGGCAAACCCCCCATCCAACAAACAAAACCATTTTTCTTGCAGATACAGGTGTGGAATAATGAATTAGAGAGCCATTTCAGATAGTATTTTTATCAAACTTGCAAGGTCCATGAACATAAATTTTTTTAGAGAAGTGTAGGTCAAGGTCAAATTTTTAGGGTACAATTGTGCCCTAGGGTAAGATTGTGTCAAGGTTGATCTCCCTTTAGAAAGACAAAAGATTTATGGGTATTCTCTATCTTGACATTTCTAGTCTGAAACTGGTTGCAAATTTTTTGAAAACTTCATACAAACATAAAAAATCAACATTTTCTATATTCAAGGTTAGTATTTTTCTTTTATCTATTTCAAGATTTAAGCACATACTCTCCCATAATAGAAAGATCACATATAAATCCCCCCCTCTTTCTCCCTATTTTTCATCACTTGATCCATTTCTGCATTGAACACCTTCTTGTGTTTAATCAATTTGGATAATTCCTTTTGAAAATTAGGGTTATGAAGAGGGTTTCCATTTTCTTTCTATTCATTTTGGTGAACTTGACACATTTACCCTCTTTTATTTTGTGCAATTAGATGCCCTATTGTGCTTTGTGGTGTTATATTTCCTTTCATTCCATTAGGTCTTTTCTTGCATTAAGATTACACTTAGTTTATGCTCTTGCATTTTAAATTCCAAAATACAAAAAAAAATGCAAAATCTCTTTCAAAATACAAAAATATTATTGTTTTATAGTTTAGTTCATTTTATTTGCATTGTTTTATGAGCTTTATTACTTCTAGTCATACTTCTAATCTTAGGGTTAGATGTCGTCGTATACTTATGGGTACCTTTGAGCATGAATCTTCTTCTCCTTTCCTAAGGGTTTTAGATGAAACTTTGATTCTTCCTAATTCTAATCCCGTTATGGAGCAAAAATATTCTCATTCATCTCATGATGAGGATGATTATTTAAGAGTTGCTCCTAAACAAGTCCCAAAACTTTCAAATGAATTTGATAGAATGGGCAATTGGATTCTTCAAGAAAACCATAATCAAGATTCTATTCAAGCTATAGAAGATCTTAAGAAAGTTCTTCATGATAGTGACCAAGGTGTTAATCTCTTGTGTGATATTACTCACCTTGTGCATTCCAATGTTAAACCTTTAGCTCAAGAAGCTCAAGATTTAGGGTTATTTCTCCTGTCACTAGTGTCAGACCTTCTTCTATTCCTCTTCCTAGTGTTCTTACTTACATTCCTTCCTTGGTGACTGTGATGGTTCCCTCTATTCCTATAAGTGTTCCTCTTGTGTCCCTTCCTATTTCACAACCTTCTTATCATAATTTTTCTTTCACTTATTATACTCCTCTGCCAACTGTAGTTTGTAGTGTTCCTCCAGTTATGTCTTCTATTCCTGCATCTTCTTACACTTTACCTAGTGTATCTAATGTTTCTATTCCTCCCATTTCTTCTCACAATTCTACAATTATTGATTTGGCTCAAACCATGTCATCTTCACAACAACAAATTGCATCCTTGACTCAAAATAAGTTTAGTATTTCTACTTGTGACATGGGAAGTCCTTTGTCTCAGGATATTATTCATACTCCCATTCCTTAGCAAGCCTATATGCCTCATCTTGAGAATTATAGTGGTAAGGGAGATCCTATTCATCATGTTAAAACATTTCAAATCCTTTGTAGTGATTATGCTCATGATCATAGGATTTTAGCGAAGTTGTTTTCTCAAACTTTTTGTGACAAGGCCTTACAATGATTTTTTTCTTTGACTCCTTATTCCATTCATTCATTTCCTCAACTTGCTAGTTATATTATTCAAAAATTTCAAAACAACATTGGCCCACAAGTGTCTTTGACTAATTTGATGCATTGTAAACAAAACTCTAAAGAAAAAATGACTGAATTTATTGGTAGATTTAAGCATTTGCATGCTCAAATTTCTTGTCCTATTCCTAATATTGATATTCAACATTTGTTTATTTCAAATTTGCATAAGGATATTAGAGATAAGATTCTGCTCACTAAATTTACTTCTTTTCAACAACTTTGTGATGCGCTTCATATTATCAATTACAAGTGAGTCAATTTGAGAGCACCACTCCAATGGCTCTTATTCCTATTGATAAAAGTGATGCTGCTCCTAATCCAAATAAAGCTAAAAAATTTAACAATTATGTCAGCATAAATAAATAAGCAAATTTAGTTGTTGATCAAGTTGTTGTATTTCACAATGCTACTTCTATATCCATTTCTTTTCAATCAAATCATATGTTTACTCCTCTCTCCGAGTCTTTACATTCTGTTATGAATAGGTTATTAACTACTAATATGATTACTTTATCTCCTATTCATCATCTTTTACCTACTACAATGGTGGATAAATCTTTTGATCTGAAAGCTTTTTGTCAATATCATCACCATAATGATCATAAAACTGAGAAATGTTATTTTTTAAAACACAAGGTTTAGGACTTAATTGATTCTAATGCTTTATCTATTGATTCTTTTTGATGGTGGTGGGAATAAGTCTATTTCTCCTCCTAATAAAATTTTTCAAATCTATACAAATCCTTTACCTTCACATGATACTAATACTATTACTCAACCATCTTTTATGGATATTGTGTATGATTCGAAGATGGATGATCTTAATCATGTGGCTAATCAAGTGAAACATGTGGTTCAATTTGTATCTCCACCTCAATCTCAACCTATTCTTCAATCTAAAGTTTTAGCTCTACCTCAACTGAAACCTAAGCCTAAATTGATGCCTCAACCTAAGATTCGACAACAACATAAGAAGAAATGACCTTAGGAACTTTTGATTACCTTTGATGATTCTAAAACTATTAAAGTTCATGATGGTCCCCTTTATATTTACGCTAAGATTTTTGAGATACCTACTTGTGGTTGTCTTTTTGATCCTACCTCCTTAGTTAATGTTATTACAAAAGAAAATATTTTTATGAAAAGTTTGCAATGTGATTTTTATGATACATTAGATGTATGGATTTAATCATTTCCATTCATATCAAGTCTATAAGAAACAAAATATTCTTGAATTAATCTTGCCTCCTAAGGATATTAACCGTGGTCTTTTTCCTACACCTTCCATACCTCCTTTATCTATGGCTTCTACAACTATTAATCAAGCTTCTCCTATTGCTTGTCAGTATGCTAGTAATCTTGTTAACCCTCTTATAGAACCTGTGAGGGATCCTATAATTATTCCTCCTAGTTCTCAACCAATTTCAAGTAAATCAAAATATAACCACTTTGCTAATGAACACCGTAAAAAGTGTTGTACTCAAGCTAAAGCTTGTAATTCTACTATTTGAAAATCTTTATCTTCTTTGGGTGCAACTATGCACGATGTGTTAGAAGAAGTTGTTACTAATAATAAGTTACATGATTCTGTTGATTCTATTCATATCTTAGATCCTATTTTGATTAATTTCAATGATGAAGATACTCTTGATGATACTGATGATGTTAATGATGAATACAAAACTATTGACATTGATGTTGATTTACCTCATGTGCTTTCCTCACAATTAACACTTACACCTAGTATTGAATATTGTGATTCTCAAGAGGATCCTTGTTTGGAACTGGCTATCATTCCTATTGTTTTGGATATAGTCCCTCTTGCAAGTTACCCACCTTTTGTAAATGAAAAAAAATGAGATGGGGAGAGTAGGCGACATGCTTGATTGGCTAGTACTTCATGGTAGTCTTTTTTCTTGTGTGTTTGTATGTTGTATCGTGCTTTTGTAATATGTTTGCTAAATGTTGTTAGATTCTTTTATATGATCTTTGTTGCTTTGTTGGTGCAAGGTGATAAAACAATCGAACCTATTGTATTATTCCTCTATATATATCTCTATTTTTCCATATTTTCTGTTATGTTATGTTTGTGCTATTGTTAGCACATGTTTCCTTGTGTAATCTACTTGGATTCATGGCCTGGTAGCACTGATTCTTTTTGGTCTCTTGGTCATGGTCCAAAAAGATTCTTCTTTGTATTTCTTATGTGATCTTTCCTGCTTTGTGATTGTAGTTCTATATTCTTTGGGGAATGATGTCAATTCGTTTGGAATAATATTATATATATATATATATATATAAAATCTTATGATCATACTGAGCCCACAGTAGGTAGATCCCTTTTGTGTTCTTTGTATGTTTATGTGGTATTTCCCTTGAGTTATCTTTGTTTTGGGGCATCGTGTAGTGGAAACATAATTAGTGGAGTTGTTTATGTTTCCATTTAAGCCATTGCTCCTGTTAAAGTGTTAGCAGTGACTTTAACATGGGGGCATATGCTCTGCTCACTTATTGCAAACACACACTTTTCAATACATATATATTATTTTTCAAGATAACTTTTCTCCCTTTTCAGATTAGTGACTAATCCTCAAAGCATGGATTTATATTTTAGGATCTCTTGATCCCTCCAGTTTGAAATATTGCTAATCCCTTAAGATCAAAGGTGTCCTTAAGATTGGATCTCTTTTGGTTTTACTTTTATAAGATAGAATATTCTTAAGAGTGAATCCTTGATGGGTTGACTAGTGAGTAGCCACATTCACTAGGTGGTTCAATTCCACCTTTCCAATTGCACAGTTTCCTTGTGGTTCACAATGGGACATAAGTTCTCATTGGGCAAGATAATCACACTCTTTTTCTTTTTTCTCTTTTTCTAGAGATGTCTCTCTTATTGTGATCTTGGAGTTGATGAAGACTTGAGTCTCTGGGAGCTTGAGGATTTGTTTGTCCCTTTGATTTTAATAAGATTATCTTTTTGTTATGATCTACTTTAGCAAGAGTTTGAATCGAGTCCATACTCTTGCTAAATTAGGGGCTTAATGTATCATCTTAAAATGAAAGCACTTCTATGGTAAGAGCATTTAGGCCTCCAAGTAAGTGATCTTGGGTCATGTCAAGTGCCTTGAATGGGTCTTTGCATGGATCTAATTGTTTTTCCCTCGTTATACTTTTCTCTCTCTATTTCCAACCTATTTCTAATAAATTGCCTAGTGAAACTAGGGACTTTGGCCTTTGGGTCAAGAATGACCTTCTAGGTCACGATCGACCTCAACCCTAACCTAGGTCAAGGATAACATTGACCATGACCTAGGGTAGGGTTGACCTCATTATTGATCCTAAGTCCTATTTTCAATTTCTAGAAGTTTTGGGATCTTGGGCTTCGAAAAGTTTATTTCCCACTTGCAAGTCAGCTATTTCGAGTTTCAGAATGGTACTCTTAAATTACATTTAATCTAGGTCTATTCCTAAGGGTTAAGATTAAATGGGATGTCATGCTCCTATGTTGGCCTTCTCTAGGAGTTAGTTCCCTAGATCTCTATACAAGGAAACTTCCTCCTCTCATTTTTCTCTAAGCAAGAAGATGCATTGTGATTTCGGGAAAACTATTACCTTTCTGCATCCATTATTCCATTAAGTGAAGTTCTATCAAGCATTCAAGTGTTCAAGCATATAATTCATCAAGGAGATCCATTGTTAGCCATTAAAGGATTCAATCTCTATGCAGCCCTCTTGTCGATGATTTCTCTATTGACATTCATCTAAGCCTTCTTCTATGCAAAGATATATTCAAGATTGGTGTTGAAGATCTAATGAAATTGATTTGAGACATCCTACATACTATACACTCGATTTGTGTCACACTCTAAAACACTCTATCTAAGTGATTCCATGAGTTTCTAATGCTTGGATGCTGGCTTAGAGCTTCCTATCCAGAGAGTGCAAGAGAGTATGATTTAAATATGAAGGCTCTTAGCTGAGCCTTAGAAACACTCTTCTTGATAGTAAACCATGCAATGAGAGGTTCCAAAGATGAGATGCAAGAATGCACATGTCCACAAGGAGTTCCTCAAAGATTCAATGCAAATATGAAGTAAGCTAATATGAGATGCAAAGTGCAACTATGTTCATAAGATGAGATTATTACAATATCCAAGCTAATTATGCTATTTGAGCTAGACTATTGAAAAAAGAACTAAACTACCATGCAAGATACTTCTAAACTAATATGCAATGGTGATGATAGAATGAGACAAGGAATAAGAAATTCTCCACAAAGATCCAAGGAAACCTATTAGAAAACCTATAGCATAATAGTACTCAAAAGATGGATGGATGCTTTGACAAGGGGAGATATCTTTCTTTTAAAGCCATACAAGCGGTAGAGATCAAGGTCAACATGATGGAAGATCAAGGGTGGAGTTTGAAAATAGGAGTGATCCATGTGTATACACAAGTCAACCAATAAAATATAAGTTGACTTCCCATAATACAAAAGTCACAAAGCCTTTTCTTTTAATTTGTAAAATAGAAAAAGGACTTTATGTGTGCACCTTAAGTGGGTAAGAAGAAAGGGGGATTTTATTTAATTAAAAGGGGACATATTATTTTAATCAAATAATATACTTAGGATAGCATAGTCAAAATAGGTTATAATTAAATTAATTGATTATTGGCAATTTGGTCTAGGTAAATGATTAGTTAAATTAGCCAAAGTGCTAAGAAGGGGGCTAATAGTCTAGATGATCATTTTTAGGTGATTATATTTTCCCCTCTTTGACTAATGCATGATCGATCTAGGGATCAAAAACAACATAAGCCAAGTAAGTAGCAATAGATAGAGATATTTGATTTTGAAGAACGAAATGCAGAAAGGGATAGCAAATCCTAAATGTATAGCCTGATAGCGATAGTACTAAACACTAGGAAAGAGACGATGTTAAAATTCAAGAAGAATTCTAGCATTAAGCAAAGTAGACAAATTGAGAGCAAATTAAAATATCAAACATATGCTCTTGAGAAATAGATAGTTGTAGCAAGCGATGATAGAATATTTTTGCCCCCTTAGGATCAAAATCAAAATGAGGTAAGGGGAATGCAAAAATGAGCTAGATATGAACAAATCAAGATATAACAAAGTCCAAGATGATAGATAGATGATTAGAACCAAAGAGTGATCATCATGGCATACCACCTCATGTAACTCATGATACATATCAGTATGGCTGGTCTCCATGCCATCTTGTGAGGTTGCACAATTAGATTTGCCACTAGTCTACCCCATCCCAGCAGGAAGCCCTTTTGGCCCATGTCGGTAACTAGTGGCATAACAAGTATGATAGTGGGTAATCAACACCATAATCATCAATAAGTCACTCCCAACTCAGATTGTGGTCTAGGATGGTAACATCTTGAAACATCACTTGTATCATTTCCCTCCCCTCTATTGAGGTCTGATCATAGTATATTTGTGACATATAAAAAAAACTTGCATCAACATACCTCACATGAATAAAAAATAAATTTAAAATGCAAAATAATGATCAAACATAGAACTCACCAAATCACCATGGTAGGGTACTCAAAGGATGTAGTACACATCCTCTAGACTGATGGTCGCCTCTTCAATAGGCAAGTGAAAGGTGTTGTGCTTGCTATACCATCACTTGGCTAGTGTAGCCAATAACCCATGGTTCACCTATATGTGGGGCATCTGTTTGAGCCAACTTAACCCTATGCTTGCTATGGCCACCCTCTCACCATCATCAAGGTGTTGTAAAACTTGCAACCCTACAACTTTGGGGGCTCTAACAAGAAGGGTTAGAAACACTTGATTTGTGTCACACTCTAAACTATTCTATCTAAGTGATTCCATGAGTTCAGAATGCTTGGATGCCAACTTAGAGCTCCCTATCCACAGAGTGCAAGAGAGTATTATTGGAATATGAAGGCTCTTAGATGAGCCTTAGAAATAATTTTCTTGCTAGTAAACCATGCAATGGGAGGTTCCAAAGACAAGATGCAAGAATGCAAATGTCCACAAGGAGTTCCTCAAAGATGCAATGAAAATATGAAGTAAGCTAATATGAGTTGCAAAGTATAGCTACGTTAACAAGATGAGAGCATTAAAATATCCAAGCTAATTATGCTATGTGAGCTAGACTATTTCAAAAAGAACTAAACTACCATGAAAGATTCTTCTAAATTAATCTGCAATGGTGATGATAGAATGAGACAAGGAATGAGAAGTTTTGCACAAAGCTCCAAGGAAACCTGTTAGAAAACTTGCAACATAACAATACTCAAAAGATGGATGGATGCTTTGACAAGGGAAGATCTCTTTCTTTTAAAGCTGTATGGATGATAGAGATCAAGGTCAACATGATGGAAGATCAAGGGCGAAGCTTAAAAATAGGAGTGATCCATGTGCATACACAAGTCAACCAATAAAATATAAGTTGACTTCCCATATAAGACAAAAGTCACAAAGCCTTTTCTTTTAATTTGTAAAATAGAAAAAAGACTTTATGTGTGCACCTCAAGTGGGTTGGAAGAAAGGGGGATTTTATTTAATTAAAAGGGGACATGTTCTTTTAATCAAATAATGTACTTAGGATAGCATTGTCAAACTATAGGTTATACTCAAATTAATTAATTATTGGCAATTTGGTCTAGGTAAATGATTAATTAAATTAGCCAAAATGCTAAGAAGGGGGCTAATAGTCTAGGCGACCATTTTTAGGTGATTACACATACATTCTACATACATTTGGAGCATATGTACTTGTGGATTCATATATGCTTGTTTATGCATATATATTGTTTCAATTATATTTCAAGGTTAATTCCAAATTGGGGTTTGACTGAGGCAAACCCCTCATCCAACAAAAAAAACCATTTATCTTGCAGATATAGGTGTGGAACAATGAATCAAAGAGTAGATTCAGATACCCTTTTCATTGAACTTGCAAGATCCATAAATAAAAATTTTGTCGAAGCAGTGTAGGTCAAGGTTAATTTTTTAGGGTACAATTGTGCCCTGGGTTAAGATTGTGCTCCGCCAATGGAGTCAAGGTTGAGCTCCCTTTAGAAAGATAAAAGATAAGATTTATGGGTTTTCTCTATCTCGACATTTCTAGTCTAAAATTGATTGTAGCTTTCCAAAAACTTCATACAGACATCATAAATCATCATTCTCTAGATTCAAGGTTAGTATTTGTCTTTTATCTATTTTAGTATTTAAGCACATACTCTCCCATAATAGAAAGATCACACATAATCCCCCCCTCTTTCTCCCTATTTTTCATCACTTGATCCATTTTTTGCATTGAACATCTTCTTGTGTTTAATCAATTTGGATCATTCCTTTTTAAAATTAGGGTTTTGAAGAGGGTTTCCATATTCTTTCTATTCACCATTAAAATGAGACAAGTACACAAGGTTATTGATTAAATCCAGTATCTCATATATATCAAAATGTGTCACAATACATATACAATGTGAGATCCAAAATTAGGATATCCATCTCAAAATACATGGGGTACAATAAAAAACTGTCATAATGCATCAACCTAGACCTAAGATTGACTCACTCCCTCTAGAACTAGTGGTGGCCTTGGTGGAGGAGCCTGTCTCCTATCTAGCGACTGTACCACACCCTATGACCTATCATCTCACTTTGAGTAGTCAAGAAGTCCCTACCTTGGCGGCACTACACCTCTATAGGTGACATAATAGTATGTGGCTCATGCAACATGATACACTGCCTCTCACCTAACAACATCCATCTCCTTGTAGAGCTCATCCCCTCTCACTCGCTCATCTATGAGCTGCTGGTCTCAAACTACAATAGCTACCCATGTTGCCTACAACTCATCATCCATAGCTTGCAACCTATCATCTTGCTCATCATCCCCTCTAGCTGGATATTATGCTTGTACCTCCACTCACATAACATAACTAGGCTAGTTTTTAATACTCCCATCTTGGTTACCATTGTTGCGTTTTGCATTTCATATTAAATTACTTCACATTTGTATTGCATTTTGAGAGTTCTCTTGTGGAAAATTGCACTCTTTCATCTTGTCTCAAAGAAATCTCTTATTGTATGGTTTACTAGAAAGAAAAGTATCTCTAAGGCTCAGTTGAGAGCCATCATATACTTGAAATACACTTTCTTATACTTCATGGATAGGGAGCTCTAAGTTGGCATCCAAGCATTTTGAACTCATGGAATCACTTGAATAGAAGGGTTTAGAGTGTGACACCTTTTGAGTATTACCATGCATGTGTAGATATAAAGAAAAAAAGTTGATAAGACAAGATTAGACCTAATACTGGTTATTCATTATGACCATTCAATAACTTAAGTACCCAAAATTCCCATTTTAAGTCGTAAACATGTATTGTGTCATTGAGTGTTAGTGGTGACTATGAAAAAAGCCGATGGGAGTTCCATGAACTAGAAACATCATGGCTTGAACTTCATCATCAAAGTGAATTGGGAACCTTGAAACTTGATAAATATAACTTTGGGGGATGCATGAATCACAAGTTCTAGTCCTGATCCCTATCATGTCCATAATAGAGTAATGTAGCCCATAGTGTGTTAACAGTATCAGAGGCAATACCATAGGTTTTCATCCAAAGAAAATCTCTTCTCAATAATCACATATGACTTCAGATGATCCTGACCAAGTTGCACTTAAGTGGAAATAATATGGTGATGGAAAAGCATAGGAATCACTGTCAGTATTGTGAATAACTCCAAATCAAATCTAAATCCTTACATACATTTGAATCCCACAATTTATTTGGGTTATTAACGAGATTAATGAAGATGTGTAGCTCTGGACATCCCATATTAATTCTTGCATACCGCAACATACATCTTTGGTGGCTATGCCCAAAAAATGATGCTAGACTCATATGAAGAATTTTCCTTATGCATAATAATCCTTTCTTGATAATTGAACATAGAGAATACACTGGGAAATCTTTATAAATTGTGCATGCCCATTGATTAATTGACAACTTTAATAATATTATAATGTTGTGAATGATACAAACATTATGTTTCCCATGATAAGGATATAAGGAAAAGGAAAGATATACTTTATAAGAATTAGTTTTAATGACTGAAAGAGAAGACCTATTAGATAGAGGAAAGATAAATATGGAAGAGAAAGAGATGCATAGGGTTCTTCTTTTTTTGACTCAACAGTCCTAAGGCTACAAAATGAAAGGGGAATACATTTTTTTGTGTATTGAATGTAACATGCGAGGGAGGAGTCTTGTTTTATTTTCTGTAATCTATTTGTAATTGCAGGGATAGATCAATCTTATGGTTTTCTGTTATGCATTTATAATAAATATAGATTATGTTTATTGGACCTTGGGATCTGAAGATCTAATTCTTGGATTGGAATGAATTGTTTGGTAATTCCTTTCATGTTTTAGATGCAGTCTTGCACCGTCATTCATTATTTATGGAATAGAATATTATTTTCTCTCCTTCTCTATGATATTGAAAGGTTAAATAGGAAATTCTTGTGGCTTCCTACCTTCCTTTTGTAATCACCTAAAAATGGTCATCTAGACTATTAGCCCCCTTTTCAACATTTTGGCTAAATTAATTTAATCACTTACCTAAGCCAAATTGCTAATAATCAATTTATTTGATTATTTCCTATAGTTTGACTATGCTATCCTAAGTTCATTATTTGATTAAAAGAACATGTCCCCTTTTAATTAAATAAAAGACCCCATTCTTCTAACCCACTTAAAGTGCACACATAAAGTCCTTTTTCTATTTTGCAATTAAAAGAAAAGCCTTTGTGACTTTTGTCTTATATGACAAGTCAACTTATATTCTATTGGTTGACTTGTGTGTGCACATGGATCACTCCTCTTTTTGAATTCCACCATTGATCATCCACCATCTTCATCTTGATCTCTACCATCGATACATCTTTAAAAGGGAGAGAGCTTTCCCCCTCAATCCATCCATCTTTTGAATATTGTTATGCTGCAGGTTTTCTAACAAGTTTCTTTGGAGCTTTGTGGAGAACTTCTCATTTCTTGTCTCATTCTCTCATTCCATCATATTAGCATAAGATCATATGGCATTCTTAGCATAGTTGCATGTTAGTTTAGCTTTGATTCTTGCAATAATATCACATAGTTTAAATAATACTATTGTAACACTCTCATTCACATTCTAGCATAGCTGCATTTTGCATTATCATCTTAGCTTGGTTTCCATACTTGCATTTCATTCTTGAAGAATTCTTTGAAGATATTTGCACCCTTGATCTTGTCTTAAAGAACCTCCTGTTGCATGGTTACTAGCAAGAAGTACATTTCTAAGGCTTGGTTGAGAGCCTTCATACTTGAATACTAACTTTTTGCACTTCGTGAATAGGGAGCTCTAAGCCGGCATCCAAGCATTCCAACTCATGGAATCATTTGGATAGAATGGTTTAGAGTGTAACACAAATCAAGTGTACATTTTTGGTGCCCACCGTGGGGCTTGAATCAAGTTTCTAGCTCTATTTTCTTTCATTTCTTATCTCTGGTTGTTTATAGCAGCATATTGGATCTAATCAAATGCTTTTTTAAAATTATCACTTTGGTTTTAAGGCCAACCCATAAGTAGATTGGTTTGAAGGCCAAAAACTTAGTTGGTTTAAAGATTTGATCATATCTTTTAAGCCGCTTGGAGTTTGGTTCTGAATTTTTTTTGTAGGTTGGGCATGTGCTCAAAATGTCTCAGTCTGATTTTTAGAGCATTTTGACGTGATTTGTGGGAGTTATGATTTTTTCTTTTTTTTCATAAAAAGCCATTTTTGATCGCAAATCAGCACATTTTTTAGAAAAACTTATATTTTCAGAAAGCTTTTTGAATTATAAGAGGGGTACTCTCTTTGTGTTTTGACTTTTGAGGTTGTATTAGGGATCAAAAACTCAATTTGATAAATCTGGCCTATTTTGACAAAATCGATCTCTAGGGAGAAAATGAAGAGATTTTTTTGAATTTCTTACATTTTTGGAAAGCTCTCTGATTTTTAGTAGGTGTCTTTTCTTTTCATTTCTATTTTTTGATCCAAAATCATAGCAAACAAGTCCAATCTTGTTGACTAGGTCAAAATCAAAGAGTAAAAATGAGAGCATTTGTGATTAGTTTGCCCTTTCTTTGCATACACTTGATTGGAAGATAACTTGGATATTTGAGGCAACTAACCACTTTTTTTTAAAGTTTTTTATGTTATTTCACACTAGCTTGTGGTGCTAACAAGTTGTGATTGTAGGTTGCCATCCTTGTGAAAAAAATTGAAACGTTGCATAAAAAGAATGCATGTCAAAGCTTCAAATGCACAAGGGCTACTAACGATTGTTTGCAGGGCTTCCCAACGCATAAAAACCCAATTTTTCTTGTTCTTTACTTTTACATGTGTGAAACATACTAGTTATTTATTTTTAGGCATATTAAAACTTACAATTGAGATCTTTTGGTGATAGGAGAGTATGCTCTTCACCCTTGTGGTGAATCAGAAATCTTGACTTACCATTTGGTTTCAAGAGTAAGAGGCAACTAAATCTTCTTGGCATGTTTTGGAGAAAACAATTGGAATAGGAGAGTATTCTCTTCACCTTTGTGGTGAATCAGAAATCTTGACTTCCAAAAGTTGATCCACTCTTTGTGTAGTTTAGAATCCTTTAGAGGGCCTTCTCTTGGACAATCTGAGAGGAACGACCCAAGTGGGGACAAGCAAATTACCTGGCTCTTCCAACCCACTATAAACTCAAGGCTATCAAGGACACAAAACTTTGGTAGATGTAGTGTTTGTCTTTGCCTAGTGTGATCGCTTATGGGATTTTGACCATAGGGAGATCACTAGGCAAGAATACTTAAGGTACTCTTGTGATCACGAGATTGGTTAATCATCGCAAGGTGAGGTTTCAAACTTTGTCAACCAAGTCAAAACATCAAATGCAAACATTTTCTTGTGTTGCTTGCTAAGAGGAGTCTCATCATTTGATTTTTATTTTCTATGTCTCTAGTTCTTGAACATGCTTAAAGTGACTCTTTGGTCTTGGTGCTCTTGGTCTTTCTATCTTCATGGTCTATGCATGCTTGCTAGTTATCCTTTTGCTAAAATGGTTACCTTGATTTCTTGACTACACTCTTGGGTTAGGAAAGTTGTTCACTTTTCACCCTGCTTGCTCTATTTATTTGGCTATTTGGGCATCTTGCCTAGCTATTGACTTGAGTCATTCATGTCGTAAGTTTCTTGGACATATTGTTTGACAAGTCGCTTTAATCTCTCTCTACTATCTTGGAAAGTGAACACTCTACCTCCTATAGTTTCAACATCAAGTTATCTTCTAGGCTCTTTTATGCTTGGCTTTGCATCTAAAACTATGGGATCTAAACCTTGTGCTACCAAACTTCAACCAAATCTAGATGATCATGATATCCTCCATGTCATTAAAGAGTTTCAAGATCTATATGTGCAATACAAAGAACTAGAAGAGACAAATGATCTTTCTTACCTTCATCTCTCTAAGCACATGACAAAAATGAAGTCTAAACTTGAGAAAAGGTTAGAGGAGAAGATTACATCATTACATGAATCTTCCTTAAGGTCTTTACATGCATGTGAGTCACCTTCTTTAAGGTTATACTCTTCTTCTAGGTCTGTATATTCTACTCCAAGCCATCAAATGTCTTCATCTTCTAAATCTAAAGACCTCTTTAGAGAATAAGCAAGTGATACCTCCTTTGGACCTATCTTTGACCAAGATAATAATGAAGACATGGATGCATTCTATTCACTTGAGAAATAACCAAAGGACTGTAGACATACTTTTGAGAGAAATTTTACTCCCTTGGGGAATTCTTATGATGACATTTTGAGAACACTTCTTGGCACCAAGCTCATCATGTTGCCTAAGTCTAGCTCCTACGAAAATCCATTCTTGGATACCTATTGTGCCTATCATCGATCTAATGACCATGCTAATTTAGATTGCATTGAGCTAAAACATAAAATCCAAGATCTTATTGATAATGGAATTATCAATACCTCTAATGATTCATGCGATCAGGATACTTTTCTTGAGCAAGATTACATTAATGAACCTATGTCTAGTAGCAGCTCTATTAGATCTTCCACTTCTTCCAACACTCCTGCATCTCCCAACACTTCAAATCTTTCCAACATGCCTCCATCAAATAAAGAATCTAATGCTTTCCACATTGACTACGTGTATTGTCAAGGGCTATCTCTAAAAGAAACTCAAGCTAACCTTCACTTGGCTACAAACCTTTTCTGTGCTACTAATCCTAAACATCCTCAACCTTCATGCACTACGATACCTAATCCAAGCACTACTCCATTCACTCTTCATTCTCCCTTGTCCTTAGAAGTGGCTCCATGTCAAGAGGACTCTCAAAAAGAAAAAGCTATAAATTTCAAGAAAGATCAAGATCAAGCACCCTTTCATCTCTTTCAATATTTTTCCCCTCCATATCCTATATCTTGTCCACCCCCCAAGTATGATGAAGATACCACTTCCATTATCTCCCTTGAGCTTACTGAAAATTATGAGAAAAGTTCTCTTCATATGCTATCCAAGGCAACTTGTCAAGATCAAAGCATCCCCTCACGTTCTACTTCTCCATATCCACTTCAAAATTGTGCTCAAGCTTCAAGTGCTACTATTAAAATTGTTGTTCCTATCAAAGGTACTCATGAGTCTATTGACGGCTTTGACCATGTTTCTCATTCTAAAGATGTTGATATCCCTTCCCACTATCTATTTGCATCTTCTAAATCTATCCTTGGTCCTTATCCATCTAAGCTAAAGCATTCAAACCTTCCATCCATTTTGGGGCCTTATGTTCCTCCATCTCCTACATTCACTCCTAGCTCATTCCCTAGCTCTCCCATCATACCTCAAGATCAACAAAGACACTCATCCTTGATGAATTTTCACCCATCTATACATCTAAACCAGTCATATCATCCTTATTTATCCACAAATCCCAAGTCCTTTGGAAGTGAGAATAAACATAAGAATCCATTGAAAAAGAAAGATCACTATGTCCCATCTAATCGACATGTGAATGCTAAGAAGGATAATGCACAAAAGAGACCGCAAAGGTCCACTACTCAAAGAGCTAAACCAAAGAAAATATGGGTTCCTAAATCCATCATTATACAAATGCACTCTCAAGCACCCAAAGAACGAGGAAAATCTAAAGCTATGTGGATTCCCAAGTCTCTTTTAAAAGACTTGAATATTGAAAATATTTCAAAGTTGACATTCAAGCTTCCAAAGGCTTCCATTCCATCTTCTTCCAAAAATCTTCCTAAAATTATTCCAAAGCCTTCCACTCCACTTTTTTCCAAATCTCTTCTACCACCTCATACATCTAAACCTCAAGCTACTTCATCCATGATTCCTCCATCATTCCAATACCCTTCAAGTTGTGTGTCAATGTTGATCTTGTACAATATTTCAACTACCCTCATGAAATCCTCTAAAGCTTACACTAACTTTCTATACATGAACTATTATCCTCCATATACTCTTCCTACTGCCATTTCTCTTTCATCACCCTATCAACATCTTTGAGCATACCTTTCTATGGTCTTGGCTTATCATGACTTATCTTTTCTATAGGAGCATTATCTACATTCAAACAGCTTCAGCTTTTTCTAAAAATTCAGAAAAAAAAAGAAGAAAAAATAGAAAAAATGAAAAAAATGAAAATGTGCCTTGGTGAAAACTACTTCTTGTGGCACCTTAGATAAGTACCATGATGAAAACCTGGCAAACAGGCATCATGCATAATTCTTCCATCATCCATCTATCCCTTCTTCTCTCTTTGATCTTGACAATGTTGAGCTATCTTTGCATATTGGCTATCTTATCCACCAGATTTTCTATTGTGCTCTCCCATTCACTCATAGCCTCTATCTTGAGCTTTATTCTTATTGCTCTATCCCATTGCTATACTATCTAGTTGACCCCTTGGTCTTGATCATAATAAAAGAAACATGGTTCTCATAGGTCTCTTGACATGGCTACTCTTTTGGACTACACACTTCATGCTATCTCACTTGTTGGCTTCATTGCTTATCCTACATGCTATCTTTCTCATTACTTCCATTGCTTATCCAAAATATGCTTCATATGACTATTTCACCTCTTTCCCTAGCTTGGGTACTCTTGAGGAGTCAATCCTTAAGGATCACTTTCACTTGCTTCATACTCTTTTTTCATCCATCTTTGCTTATCCACTGGCTTGTTGCTCCATCATATCCTATACCTTGCTAGACATTGGGAGAAAGTGATATGATCTTGCTTGAGAACTAGTGATATCTAATACCTTCTAAAAAATTCTAAAAAAAATCATATATGATCCTGAAAAAAATCCTAAAAATCAGAAAATGTCCTGAAAAAAAGGATCATCTTAGTGAAAACCTAGCAATAGGCACTTTGATGTATCACCAAAAAAATAAAAAAATACAAAAATACAAAAAATTTGAAAAAAGTCCTGAATAAATCTATTAAGTGGTGAAAACCTGAAAACATGCACTACTTGAAACCCTTGCACCTATGTCTATCAGTCTCAATCACCTACTTTGCTACACATTTCCTAGCTTGGAATTGTTTCTTGTCCTCATCTCGGGGGCATAAATACTTAGCATTTTTGAGGTATTCTTGTGCATTTGGGTTTCTTTGACAACTCACAAAATAGTGTTTCTCAACACTACCCTCACCCACTTTGACATCAAGTGTTTCTCAACACTTTTCAGATAGTTTACCTACAGTCTCCGATGTCACGATATTTCTCACTCTCAAAATCAAGTCTTGAAGAAATGGCAAAGTGACTTACACACACGCACTTTAACACTTAAATGATTGAGTTATGCTAACCTTTATATACTTTGTGTGTTGTTTATGATGATTTCTTTGCCATGTGTTCCCTCCCTAATAGTCTTTCGAGGATGTCATTGACTAGAAGACTGGGGGCATGGGACATAGTTTCTTGATTTCTTCTTGTGGGTATACTTTGTTTGTCTATAATGTTGTAAGCATTTATGCTTGTCCTATTCAACATTTTGACTTACAAATGTATCATCCTTGACTGTTTCGCAAGACCACACTCAGGGTTTATCCTAACACTTATGCCTTGATACAGGTGTAATCTTGCTAAATTAAACTTAAGGAATCTAATCATGTAGTTATCTTGACTTACATTTCTCTGATGCTTAGATTGGATTTCCACATACCTATCTGATATCAATCATATTCATATCCTCATAGTTATACTAATGATGGTTGTATGATCTTATGATGTCCCTAATCAATGCTCAATGATGAAATTAAGAGTCTAAATGTTATGCACTTCTTGCTGGTAAACCACTTTTCATATTAGCTTGCATTTTAGGTTCATTTTCTAGCTTAGTCTTGCATTCTTACATATGGAGAGAGCTCTCTCTTCATCTTTTTGTGGACATATCAGCTAGCTCCTTTCATATATTTCTTTACTTTCTTCTTGTTCATGTTTTTTCACCTTCTTAATCTTTCACTTCATCTCTTTTCTATCTTATCATCACATTATATAAAGTTTTGACCTCTTAAATAATTTCAACGTCCTAGATTCATTTTTGGGATCGAAATCCAAATTCGAGTTCATCTTGATGGTCAAAATTGTCTTTTAAAATTTTGCTTTCTTCTAAGCAGTTAGCTGACCTTTTGAGGTCTAATCTCTGAATCATCACTGGGGCATCTTCATTTCTTCATGTCTTCATCATTTTCATACTTCATATCTACTTCAATTCACTGTTTCATGTCTAAAATCACCTTTCTACTCGTTTTGACCTAATTTTTATGCTATATCCTTCAAGGTCAACTCTAGTCAAACTGGGGCATTTTATCATTTTTTTAATAGTCATTCTTGAGTTTTGATCATCTATCTGTCATCTTGGACATTTCTATATTCTAATTTTCTCATGTCTAGCCAATTTTTGCATCCCCTTACCTCATTTCAATTTCGATCCCGAGGGGGCAGAAATACTCTATTGCTGATTGTTACAGCTATCTATTTCTTAGGAGCATTTGTTTGACCTTATCACTTGCTCTTAATCTATTCGCTTTGCTAGGTGTTAGAATTCTTTTTGGATCCTAACATCATCTTCCTAGTGTTTCGTACTACCACTATCAGGCTGTGCATTCAGGACTTGCTATCTATTTCTGCATTTCTTTCTTTGAAATCAGATATCTATATCTATCACTGCCTACTTGGCTTTCTATTTTCTTTGACATAATGTGTTCCCAGATCGATCACACATTAGTCAAAGAGGGGCAAATGTCATCACCTAAAAATGGTCATCTAGACTATTAGCCCCCTTTTCAACATTTTGGCTAAATTAATTTAATCACTTACCTAAGCCAAATTGCTAATAATCAATATATTTGATTATAACCTATAGTTTGACTATGCTATCCTAAGTTCATTATTTGATTAAAAGAACATGTCCCCTTTTAATTAAATAAAAGACCCCATTCTTCTAACCCACTTAAAGTGCACACATAAAGTCTTTTTTCTATTTTGCAATTAAAAGAAAAGGCTTTGTGACTTTTGTCTTATATGACAAGTCAACTTATATTCTATTGGTTGACTTGTGTGTGCACATGGATCACTCCTCTTTTTGAATTCCATCATTGATCATCCACCATCTTCATCTTGATCTCTACCTTCCATACATCTTTAAAAGGGAGAGAGCTTTCCCCCTCAATCCATCCATCTTTTGAATATTGTTATGCTGCAGGTTTTCTAACAAGTTTCTTTGGAGCTTTGTGGAGAACTTCTCATTTCTTGTCTCATTCTCTCATTCCATCATATTAGCATAAGATAATATGGCATTCTTAGCATAGTTGCATGTTAGTTTAGCTTTGATTCTTGCAATAATATCACATAGTTTAAATAATACTATTGTAACACTCTCATTCACATTCTAGCATAGCTGCATTTTGCATTATCATCTTAGCTTAGTTTCCATACTTGCATTTCATTCTTGAAGAATTCCTTGAAGATATTTTCACTCTTGCTCTTGTCTTAAAGAACCTCCTATTGCATGGTTTACTAGCAAGAAGTACATTTCTAAGGCTTGGTTGAGAGCCTTCATACTTGAATACTAACTTTTTGCACTCCATGAATAGGGAGCTCTAAGCCGGCATCCAAGCATTCCAACTCATGGAATCATTTGGATAGAATGGTTTAGAGTGTGACACAAATCAAGTGTACACCTTTCACTCCTATTTAAGTTATCAAATCTTATAATCACATTCATTTAAGGTTTATTAATGAATGTTAGAAAGTCTTTCATATCTTTAGGTTAAAGATATGCTTTTTTATTTAATTCATTGAATATCTTTTATGAGGGAGTTGTACTTCTCAATTCAGAGGAATATTGTCAATGTAATGATAATCTATCCAAATGGTAGTATGTTTTATTCTTCTTTTCAAGCGTATTGATTCATTGTTTACTTTTCCTTTTGAAGGACAAATCTGTTCACTAACACACTGCACATCCATAAGCTATCTAGATAGCTCCATCAAGATGATTCGATATGTAGCATACCTAGGCAAGGTATATGGTTATCCCTTAAAGTATCAAACTCTCAAGTATGTAAACTTTTGGAAACTGGATAAAGATACAAGTGTAATGATTCACTTTTTCCTAGGACACATCTAATACTCTTTCGATAGATAACTATTAATCGAACAAATAGTAGAAATGCCCAAAGAAAACATCTTGGACTCTTCTGAAATGAAACTTACTATTAGCCAAAGTGATTTGGTCATGGTAATCCCAAATAAGAATATAAAGATGATCTCCTTTAGTTGAGAGACCAAAGAAAGACCCAATGGCACCAACAATGTAGACAAGGTAGGAGTTCATGTAAAAAGGCCCAGAGGTTCCCACATTAAGCAACTATTGGTAGAGTGTAGTGCTAAACTCTCCCCAAAAGATGTGTTCTCTATTTTTCATGATTTGGAAGATGAACTTGTACATCCATGGCTGCAATGAAAAAATCCCAAAACATAAACACATCATCAGATGAAATCACCATACAAGTTGATTCTTGGTCAACAACAAAGGTTCAAATGCGGATTTGAAACTTAATTCCAATGAGATGATTTCAAAAGAGAGAAATCATATGCATATGCAGTGAATGAAGATGAAATGTATGGAAATGGAATGTAGAATGAAGATGAAATATGGAATGAAGTATAATGAAGGTGGAAAATGGAAGATGTTAACGAAAATGAAAATGTATATGTGAAGGTGTAATGCATGGGAATGTGTGTAAATGGAGATCACTGATTTTCAAAATTGTGACTTAAGGTTTTTAAGAAGTTATTGCATGAAAAATGATTACATGCAAATGCAATATGAAATGAGGGATGAAAAGTGATTTGTGAAGCAAATGTGGATGAAGGATACACTTTACATGTAAGTGTGGGAAATGGGTGAGATGTAGAGCATGGAAAGATGTAGAAAATGCAAAAGAATGTATTTGCTCATGGAGGCATGAGTGCATATGGAGATGTGAAAATGGAATGAAGCTTGGCAAAAATGAACTTTATAGTCATCTTTGGTAAAAGGGTGAAGTGAAAGTACATGGAAGATGAAAATGAGATCCTTTTGACTTTTCAAAAAGTGACTTTAAGTCAAAATTTGGGTTTTGAGATGCAATTACATGTAAGGCATTTTGTGTAATCATGTCATGCGAGTGAAAGTGAAAAGTGAGATCAGTGAAAATGGAAGCGAAAAATGGGATTACATGCATGTGTTGATGGTGAATGAGATGGACAACATGTAATCACATTTTTCAAATGAGATGTGAAGTCTTGTGACATGGAAGATGAAAATGAAACATGATGATGCTTTCACATGAAGTGAAAAAATAACAAGTTCTTGGAAAAGAACTTGCAACTTCTCGAAAGTGGAAAAAATCAGAAAGAAAGCACATAAAACACAATAATTCAAAAGAAAAATGTACCTTTAGAAAATGATTCAAACATGTCAATATGCAAAGAACTTCAACACACAATTTTGAATTTGGAGATTGAGAAAAAAACAAAAACATGAAAATGAACAATTTCTTCATTTTTAAAGGAAAAATACGCTTTCCATTGTACCAATTTCAACAAGTGGCAATCATCAAGCAATAATGTGCATAAAATCAGCAAGATAAGCACAAATTAAATAGCAAGAAAGAATAAGTCCACTTGCATGAATATTAAGTGCAAAAAATGATGGAGGAAAATGCTCCAATGTTGAAAATTTCTTTAAAAATACTTTTAATCTTTCAAACCTTGCAAATTCGAATGGGAGAAGGCAAAAAAAAAGGCATATTAGATAGAAGATACCAAAATTCCTTATACTTGCTCCAAAATACAACATTTTTTTTCATGCACATGCTTATGAGACGTTTTTGGTAAAAAAATAATTTTCACCAAGGCATGAGATCAAAACTTTTTGGCTGTTATAGGTCAAACATGTATCAAGATGCAATCTAGAACACATCAAAAGCTGAATCGATTCATCCTTGGGAAAAAATGTGAGCTAAAAATGACGCATTTTGGATTTTTTTCCAAAAATGTGCCCTTGGATGTAGCTTGGAAAAACATTTTTCAGCAAGATGAATCAATTTTTATTGTTAAAAAATCCATTGATGGGCAAAAATGACCTTATTAGAGAATATCTCATGAAAAATTATGAAGTAAATCTCCCATAATCTTCAAAATCAGGTTCTTGGAGGCTCATGGCATGTGTTCTTCCAAAATCAAGGTTCTTGAGGGCAAATGCATGAGTTTTTAGTACAAATAAAACCTTTTAGGATGTAATACATGTTTTAAAAAATGCATAAGATATAAAATCACACCTTTAGGGATGGATTACATATTTTAAAAATTCCCCATAAGGAAAATCAAACCTTTTAGGAGGCATTGCATGTTTTAAAATATGCATTGAATAAAAATTGCACCTTTTGGGAGGCAATGCATATTTTAAGTGAAAGCTCATGTTTTTGGATGCAATAGCATATTTTTAGTCATAAAATTCACCTTTAGATGCAGTGGCACAAAAAAGGTCCACTTTTGATGACTTTATGCTTTTAAGTTGAACTTTAGATGCAGTGACATGTAAAAGGTCCACTGTTGATGGATTTTACATGTAATAGCATATAAAATGTCCACCTTTGATGGCTTAAGTGATTTTAATAAGCACATGTTAATTTAAATTCATTAAAATATTACTTAAGTGAGACATAAATTATATTTACATATTATATTAATAATATAACATGTAAATACCATTTAAAAAGTAATATTTACTAGAGCATTTGATTTAAATGGTAAAAATAAAATTGAACTATATAGTTAATATAGTCACTTAAATGAAAAATAAAAAAGTAACTCAACTTAAAATTATAACATAAAGTGCACTAGAGTTACTTTAAGTGAAAATTTAAAAGATAAAGTAACTTAAAAACATAACATAAAGTCAACTTAAGTTATATTTTTCAAAAGTGAATGTCAAATTAGAAATATAACATGATAATTTTAATTCATGTTGTTGCATTAAAAAAGCACCAAAATGACCATATCTCTTGACTAGCAACTCTAGTTGAGTTCTAGGTTAGATCAAATCAAAGGGGAAATCGAAAGCCATGACTTGAGCAAGACCAAAGGACTAAAAACCAAAAAATGCAAGCTCAAAAGCAAAGAAAAGGAAGATAAAAGCCTAAAAAATCAAGCATAGGCAAAAACAAAACTAAAAAGACTTGACAAAAGCCTTCAGAAAAATAATTTGATATATGAATTGGAGTTGATTAATTGATCAACATTAAGAAATTGAATATCAAATTCAACTTAGAGAGATGCAAAACTAGCTTGAAAAAGTTTGGTGCTGTTACCAACATTTTGTGGTAAAATGCAGGACAACAGGTAGTACTTACCAAATTTTCACTACTAAGAGGACCAAATTTGTCCATACCATTTAATATACATCTTGATGCCTAAAATTATGTTGTAGGAATAGTCTTCAAACAAAATGAAGGAGTAGTCAAACATGTCATCTACTATGTCAACAAAAATCTTCAAGGAGATTAATCAAATTACATAGTGACACAAAAGGAAATGCTTGCGATAATCTATGTATTGAATAAAGTTAGGCACTACATAACTAGTTACAAAATCATTTTTCACATTAATCATATATCTATTTTGTACTTAATCAAGAAATATTCTATCACAAGGAGGATAGAAAGGTGGCTACTCCTCATGTAGGAATTTGATATTACCATTGTTAACAACTAGGCAAAAAAAATGCGGTCTCTCATTTTATGTCATGGTTGCAAGTACTAGATGGTCCTTTAACCATTGAAGACAACTTTTATGATGAAAAAGTATTTTCTATTTCAACTCATAACCTATGATATGCTAACATAGCCAACTACTTGGTTATTGGTAGGACCCCTGTACATTTTACACCTAGGGAGAAATGGTTACTAGTTGATAAAAGCTTCATTTTTTCATGGATAACAAGATTAATGTTTTACACTTGACTAGGTCAAGTAATGAGAAGATGTGTTTGTGAGGATGAAACCTATGATATACTTCATGCTTGTCATGATGAGCCCTATGGCGACCATTTCACAGCAAGAAGGACAACCATAAATATTCTCAACATAAGAAACTACTAGCCAAGACTGCAGAAAGATGCAATAAAATATAATAAGAGGTGTGATCGATGCAAATGTATGAGGAGACCTACCAAATTAGATAAAATGCCTCTATTTCCTCAAGTTGTACTAACCCCATTTGAAAAATAAGGATTGAATTTTGTGGGGCTACTTGAGCCATCTTCAAATGGTAAATCATACAAATTGGTTTTTATTAATTATGTTGTGATATTAGTATAAAGATTTAACTGTGTAGATTTTGAGTCAAACTCATTGACCCATGTATCATGAGTAGCAATTCACACACTAGTTTATCTCTCATGAGAATAAATAGAACACCTAGTACTCATTAGATCTAGGTTATATTCATAGAGTTGAAGCACTAGTAGTTCCCGAGAGGTCACTCATCCTAGTACTACTCCAACTTGAGCGTACTCAACTGTAGAGTTTCCTCCATAATTAAAGCCACTTTGGTTGCTATAGAAGTTGATGAAAGATCAACCCATAGCTCCCAAGAATCACCTACATGCAAACACCTGTCGTAGAAGGAGATAAGAAAAAGCTATGGAGGCTAAAATCGCCAGATCCATAGATGAGACATTCTTGATGAGCAAAAAGATAAATTGCTTTGATCAATAATGAACTAATTAACCTCAATGAATATTTACAATGAGAGATCATCCTTATGAAGGAGATCAAAACCCTAAAAAGGTCTAACCTAGGTTACATCATAATAATTAATTAAAAAATTTTAATTATGAGATGCCTAAAGTTTATCTTAAGTAAACTAGAGTTAATTAGAAAATATCTAATAACTCTAACACCCCCCCCCCTTAAGATAAACTTAGGGAGTAGCTAAAAACCTATAAACTACTACTAAAAGTAGAAATGGGTTCCCAAAAAAAAGCCTGATGAGGTACCCAAGCAGAAAAAAATCTCTAAAAAGAGGAGAAATAGAGAAAACCACATGGGAAAAATCCTACTCCAAAAAGAGATGGAAAACATGCTGAAAGAAATTAGTGAAATAATGTAGAAGCCTCCAAACTAGGGAATATTCTAAATGATAAGAACAAAAGATGATCATAAAGAACACCATTGAAGCATGTAGAAGTTGAAAATCTCTATTAAAAGTAACTTCTAATTTGAAGAACCTCCACTGAAATAGAACCTGACCAGGTAGAGAAGACTGTAATTTGCATTGAATTAGGAGGCACACAAAAGAAAACAACTGAACTCAAAGATATAGATGACATGAAACACTAAAGCCTAAAGAGTTGATCAATCGAACCAAAGAAGCATGAGAAACAATAGAAGAACCCCCCCTAAATGTAGACAAGGGTGAAATGATAAGCAACTAGAAAATTGGGCCAAAAGAACTGTAAGTCAAGGAATCGCAACCAAGAGTAGCGATTCACACACTAGTTTATCTCTCATAAGAATAAATAGAATACTTAGTTCTCACTGGATCTAGGTTATGCTCGTAGAGGTGAAGCACTAGTACTTCCTGGAAGGTCACTCATCCTAGTACTACTCTAGCTTGAGCATGCTTAATTGTAGAGTTTCCTCCATGGTTAAACCCACTCTATTTGCAACCCCATTCTCAAAACCTTCACCAAGTGGTTTGCATTATGAAACATTCATTAGAAATCCCCTTAATCACATCAACTAATAAGTAAGAGATATTTTCCACATCAAGTCAAATTGCTATATTGGTATTAGTATTTAATTATATAGATTTTGTGTCAAACTCATCGACCCATTTATCATGATAAGTAGTAATTCAAACATGAATCCATCTCTCATGAGAACAAATAGAACACTTAACACTCATTTGATATAGGTGATGCTCATATAGGTGAAGCACCAAGACTTCCTAGGAGGTCACCCATCCCAATACTACTCTAGCTTGAGTGTGCTTAATTGCAAAGTTTCCTCCATGAGTACTACTCTAGCTTGAGTGCACTCATGGAGTAGTACTGGGATGGGTGACCTCTTGGGAAGTCCTGGTACTTCACCTTTGTGAGTATTACTTAGACCTAATGAGTTCTATTTGTTCTATTTATTATTGAATAAAAAGAAAATAGGACCTATCCTCAACCCGAATTCCTAAAAGGAATGATCCAAATTGATTAACCACAAGGAAGTGATTAATGTAGAAATGGATCAAGCAATGGAGAATATGAAGAGAGGAATATATACTATGGTATTTGATATTTGAGAAGTATGTACTTAAATTTGGAATAGATAAAAGACAAATAATAACTATGAAGTAGGATAAATCTAGAAAATGTTATTTTTTAATGTCTATATATAGTTTTGGGGAATTCTGCAACCTATTCCAAACTGGAAATGTCTAGACGAAGAAAAACCCAAAAAATTTTGTCCTTTTGAGGGAGGCTGACCTTGACCAAGATAGAGGGGCACAATCTTACCCCTAGGCACAATTATACACTGAAAATTCAACCTTGACTTCCACTGCTTTGACAAAATTTTTGTTCACAGATCCTACAAGTTCGACAAAAAGGCTATCCAAATCTTCTCTTCAATTTACCATTCCACACCTATATCTACAAGAAAAATGGTTTTGTTGTTTGGAATGAGGGGTTTGCCTTTGTCAAACCTCAGTTTGGAATCAACCTTAATAATGGAATTGAAATAGAGAATGCTAGCAAGTAGTAGAAGTAAATCTAACAACTAAGCTATGATAGTCAATAGATATGCAATTCTATTTGAAATGTAAACAAGTATATTGATATGAAAGATTGAGCATAAAATTAAAAAATATAAATCAAAACCTCCATGATTGTATGCTTAGAATCCAACTTGAGAGAAGAATGAATAGATCTTGAAGATGAACAAAAGATGTTGAAGGAAGATTACACCACCATGATGGTTAGATCAAGGGTTTTGAATGATAAATATTGAATGCTTGAACCAAATCCATTCAAAGGCTTGAATGCTTCAATCCTTGATCTTCAATGGAAAACTTGAATGCTTGAACGATAAAATTCTTGCTTGATCTTAGAAAGTTGATCTCCAAATTATCTCTTCATGAAAAGTAAGTAGTTGCTCCCAGTAAGTAGATGATGGATGTGCAAGATAATTAGATGTCAAAATGAGGGAAGAAGGCTTCCTTATATAGAGATCTAGGGCACAAACTCCTAGAGAAGGCTGACATGGGAGTATTTATATCCCAATTAACCTTAATCCCTAGAAATGGACCTAAATTAAATGTAATTTAAGAATCTACCATTTCAAAACAAAAAATAGCCAACTTGAAAGTGGGAAAAAGAAACTTTTAGAAGCTTGATATCCCAAAAACTCCCAGAAATTAAAAATTGGACTTGGGGTTAGGGATGAGGTTGTCCCTACCCTAGGTTAGGGTCAAGGTCATTGTTGACCTAGGTAAGGGTCAAGGTTGACCTTGACCTTTTAGGTTATTGTTGACTGAGAAACTCAAAGTCCTTGGATTCATAAAGAAATTTGTCAGAAAGAGGCTAGAAATAGAGAGAGAGAGAAGCATAATAGGGGGAAAACAACTAGATTCATGCAAGTACCCATTCAAGGCACTTGACATGACTCCAGATTACTTTCTCAGAGGGTTAAGAACTCTTAACACATAAGTGCTTCCATTTTAAGGTGATGCAACTATCATGAGAGATGGATTTGTGTGTGAATCACTACTCATGATACATGGGTCAATGAGTTTCACTCAAAACCTACATAGTTATATCCTGATAGCAATATCACAATTTGATTTGCTATGGAAAATATCATTTACTTGTGAATTGATAAGCTTAAGAGGATTTCTAATGAATGGTCCATGAGGCACAATACTTGGTGAAGGTTTTGCAAATGAGATTGCAAGTAAAGTGAGTTTAACCATGGAGGAAACTCTGCAGTTAAGCACACTCATGATGGAATAGTATTGGGATGGGTGACCTCTTGAGAAGTCCTGGTGCATTACCTTTGTGAGAATCACCTAGATCCAATGAGCGCTAAGTGTTCCATTTATTCTCATGAGAGATAGATTCATGTGTGAATCACTACTCATGATAGCAATATGGTCCTATTGTACTATATGGAAGACAACAACATGCTTTACACCATTTATGTTGGTATATGGTAAATCAAATGTTATTTTAATTAAGTTTGAAAATAAGACATTAATGATATGACTTGAGTTAGACATTGATTTGTTCAAGGTAAAAAGGGTTAGGGTATTGTAGTTGAATGCATTAGATAAATATAGGAGGTCTAAATTACAAAACACATAGATCATCCAAAAGAAAATTAAATAGTAGCATGATAGATTCATCAAGGAAAAGAAGTTTGTTCTTAGTGATTGGGCCTTGTTATATGACTCAATATATCAAAACACACCAAGGAAATTTCAAACATGATGGTTGAAGCTCTATGAAGTTACTCATGTGTATGAAAATGGAGTTGTACAATCAACCACAATTGATCTAATTCATTTCAAAATCTTGATCAATGGTCATCAACTAAAAGTTTACAACAAATTAGCTAGTTGTGCAAAGTTCTTCCAACAATTTGAAGAAGAAAATGCCAACATGACTCTTGCAATCAAAAGAGATGGACCATGTTTCCACATCTCCATTAACTAATTCTACATTTTAGGTAATTCATAATAAATTATTTCACATATTGTAAAAGTCTTTTCTTCACAATAAACAACTTTGTTAACATTCTTTATCTTCCATGACATTCCACATCATCAACATTCTTGCAATCGTTATAGCCCATGCATGTACAAACTAATAGTCTAAGTTCATCATTACTATGAATGGAGGTAAGTAGTACATACCCTTATTTATTACACTTTAGGTTTATTAATGTTCTTTTACTATCAATTGTAATATATTTTTCACATATCTATGTACCTGACCCATGCAAATAATAGAGGGAGCTATTATTTTATTTGAGTCAAGGAAAGAGTTAGCTATTAAAATGAATACGTGATGATTATGTTTCAAGAATATGTATCATATATGAATCATTTATATTTTCATCATTGCTTTAAAATATCATATTCCTAGAAAGTATTATAAGTAATCAATGATCAACATTCTTGGCACTAATCATTATAACTAAAACTCGAGTTTATTTGGCATAACTAGGAAAGGAAATCTTGTGTATATGTACTACTTCAAAAAACCAAGATTTCTTAGGATTTTAAATGGGAAAACAAACATTTTAAAAACTATTATTTCCTTAGAAGCAAAAAGAAAATTACAAAGTGGTTATTTTTGGTTAATTACCTACATGTTTTTAGGCATACTGAGAAGCTACTTTTTCTAGAGCACTATTCTCAAAATTTGGGACTTAGAAATTTGACATAAAAAAATTAGTTGTCACAAATTGAAATTGTGGAATTTTGTGATACTAGGGAAGTGACCTTGTCATACATGAACCAATAATTCAAGACTTGATATTATCAGACCAAGCACATTGACCAAAGTTCGAAGACCACAAGTGACTAAATTACTTCCTTAAGATTATTACCTATAATGTAGAAAATTCTTTTTAGTTTCTTAACACTTTTCATAATAGAAAATCCAATGTCAAAGGTTTAAAGGTTAGATACAGTGAAAAGATAATTATAGAAGTAACTGGCTACTAAAGGAAGGAGAGAATTTTTCGGATACCCATGATCCCCATTCAATAAGAGCATAGTTTTTTGCATTTAGATCATCCATTAGAAGTCAACAAGAAGCAAGACACTAAATGAACTTCATTTCCACCACCTTACATGCAATGCTCCACATAGATAATGTAATATTTGACTTACAAGGTCCAAACATCTCATTTGTACTCTATGTATTTCAAATTGTTGAGTAATGCAAGGCACAAAAATAGACCTATGAATGTACCAAACTTCCTACACGATTTACTTCTTTGCAAAGCAATCCAAGTTCAAAAAGGTACTCCTAATTCTATATCTCATCTTTTTTTTAATAAAGTTAATTATAGAGAGGGATCTAGGAAGAATTTCTAGAATATATTGGGAAGAATTTATTTCTATTGATAAATCTATGCAAAAGAATGTGGGAATATGAGTGGTTGGATTATATAGTAGAGTTGTCACACTAAACAGAATGAGGAAAATTATAGAGGACCCTGCACCTTCACATGCATATATGGAAGGATACCTTAGTGTACCTAAAACTCATAAAACCTAGAATACACATTCATACTCTAGACATGATGAACATAAATCTTCTTATGTTTACAAACATAAATCTCCTCATAAATATATTAAGACTAATTATTCCAAAAATTAAGAGAAGGAAAAATCTATGGCGATATTAAAAAATAGAGAAAAGTAAAGCATTGAAGCCATTGATCCTACTCATAAAAAGAAAGTACCCCAAGAATAATCTCCTATAGTAACTATTGTAGAGTGAAAACATCCTAAGAAATAAAAGAAACAAACTAATCTCAAAATAGGAAAGGAAACACCCATAAAGAGAATTGAAAGGTTAAAGGAAAAACCACCTCAGGAAACACCTATCCTTCAAACCTCAACTATTGATGTTGAGTCCTCATAATCTATAGAGGATGTTAAGATTAACCATGGACAAAAATAATAATTACATGAAAATAAAATCAATATTAGAAAATAATAAATCACATAGAAGAGAACACATGACACAAATATTTAGTGTAGTTCACCCAATCCTTGGGATACGTCTACCAGCAACAAGTCCAATATTCTTATTACCCAATGATTATAACCTGATTATAATACACAATCCCTTACAACTCAATACCATTGCAAGAAGCTACAATCTCATCACACATTTTGAAATTCCTAACCCCAAGCCATTTTTTACATGTTTTTTGTCACTTACAAAAGTAGGGCTTTTTAGATTGGGGTTGTCATTGTACCAAAAGACTGATCTATCAATGCCTGATAAAGCCACTCAAATTATAGTACATAGGAGGTTGTTAAGCCCTTGTCATGAATCTTGAGGGGAGTGCTAAATAAATTTGTAACAATCTCCCCTTCAGCATTACTTGAGGGCCTGAGGATTCAAATCTATGAACAAGCTCTAATACCACTTGTTAGAGTGGAGTTGTTGTTGCACCCAAAAGATTGATCTATCAATGCTCAATACAACCACTCAAATTACAATACATAGGAGGCTATTAAGCCCTTTTCATGAATCTCAAGGGGAGCACTGAATAAATTTCCTATAGGGATAGAATAAGTTGTTCCAATACAGAAATAGTAACTGATGCCTTTTACCATCATAAAGTCATCTAAGCCTTCGAAGGAACTACCCCCAAATACCCACACAGTATTAAACTGGGGGGAAACTATATCAAATAAAGTGAGAGAAATTAACCTCTTAGTCTAATTGGGATCCACAACACAACAATCTCCTAGTTGAAGATTGATCTGACTCCACACCAACAACCTCCCACTTGGAGACTAATCATAGCACCTCTAAACTTGTAGCTCTCACTAGAATGCAAAACCACTGGGAATTTATTGATCATTTATTTGGTTCAATCTAGAAGACCAACCAAAGTTGAAGAGGATTTCAACTTCTCTCTTGTCACTACCTTTGTAAACACATCTACTTGATTATCATCCATATGTATCTTTTCTAGCTTTAACTATTCATCATCCAAAATTGACTGAATGAACTGATACTACAACTGTATGTGTTTTGTTTTTGAATGTAGAGTATACTTCTTTGCAAGATGAATGAAACTCTAGTTATTTGTGAACAAATAATTATCTATCTGTGGGTGTCCCAACTCTTCCATGAAGAATTGGAGCCATATCATCTTGTTGGCTGCCTTTGTAGTAGCTACATACTCTACCTCTATATTGGATAAACCATTAACTTTCTACAATCGAGAAATCTAACGCAATATTGTCCCACCAACACTAAATACATAACCTATAGTACTCTACCTAGTGTCAATATTCCTTGCCAAATATGAGTCAACATAGCCATGTATAATCATTATTAGAGCCCCCAAAATGTAAATACTTATTGGATGTTCCTCTCAAATATCTGAGAATCCATTTGACTGCATTGCAATGCTCAATCCATGGATTACTTATATACCTACTAATAACTCCCACTACATGTGTAATATATGGCCTAATACACACCATGACATACATTAAAATTCCTACAACTAAAGCATAAGGTACCTTGGACATTTTAGCCTTCTCTTCTTGTGTCTTTGGACACATTTCCTTAGTCAATTTCAAATGACTAGGCAAAGGCGTGCTAACAACTTTAGCATTCTCCATAGAGAAATATTGTAACACCTTCTCAATATAATTAGCCTAAGATAATGCCAATTTTTTGTGCTTCCCACTTCAACAAATTTTCATACCAAGGATTTTTTTTCTACTCCTAAATCCTTCATAGAAAATGATTGTGCTAACTATTCTTTTAACCTCTTAATGTGATCCATGTTAGACCCAACTACAAGCATATCATTAAAATATAAACATAAAATAATATAGATATCATCATATATCCTCTTAAAATAAACACAATTGTTAGAATGACACCAATTTTAACCATGCTCATGCATAAAACTATCAAATTTAAGATACCATTGCCAAGGTGCTCGCTCCAAGTCATATAAACTTTTCTTCAATCTACACACTAGATTCTCCTTATCTTTATGTTCAAATCCCTATGGTTGTACCATATATATTTCTTCATCCAAATCACCATGAATAAAATTTGTTTTAACATCAAGCTATTCCAAATGAAAATCTTTAGTAGTCACAATACTTAAAACAATACGAATATAAGTCATTTTAACAATACGAAAAAACATCTCATCAAAATCAATGCCCTTTTTCTGTGCAAATCCTTTTACAACTAACCTGGCTTTAAATATTTTCTTACCTTCATCCTCTTCTTTCAACATGTAAACCCATTTATTTTGTAAAGCTCTTTTACCTGCAAGCAATTTACATAAATTCCAAGTCTGATTTTTCAACAAGGAGTCCATTTATTTTTTCATTGCAAACTCCCATTGAATCTTTGTATCCACCCACACAACTTCATCATAACGTTCAAGTTCACCAGTATCTATTAACAAAATAGAATAAAAAGAGGGATAAAATATTTTTGGATGTCTACTTAGCCTTGTTGACCGTCTAACATTCATCGGGTTGTTTTTGGTATTTGTTGTTGTAGTTATTGGTGAGCATGAGGGTTTGTTGGAACATCATCTTTTGAAGTATCATCCAATACTAAATAAATATTTTCTTTCTTCTCATGTTGTTGCTATAATTCTTTGTAAAAAAATTTCTCATTGAATATGATATCCCCGCTTCTTAAAATTTTAAGATTTTCAAAATCCAAAAGCCTATAACAAAATTCATCAATGCCATATCCAAAAAATATACATTTCTTTTATTTAACTTCTAGCTTGGTTCTATTTTCAAAATCTATATGTGCAATTGCTTCACAACCAAAGGTATTGAGAAAAGAATAACTCACCTTCTTACCCATCCATGTTTCCTTTGGAATGACACAACCCACAGGAGTAGAGGGACATCTATTGATCAAATATACACCAATATTGATAGCCTCAACCCACATGTTTAAGGGTAGCCCAACATCAAATCTCATGCTCCTTGTAGACTCCATTATCATCCTATTTATGCATTCAACCACCCCATTTTCCTATGGATTCAAATATCATTAGAGGAAAAATAATCTTCAGCTTTATTGCTTCAGTACTCACCACCATTATTAGATCTAATAAATTTTAATCTTTTACCAATCTCATTTTCAACCAAGCATTTCTATTTCTTAAAAGCTATAAATACATCATATTCCTATCTAATGAAATAAACCCATACTTTTCTAGTTGCATCATCAATGAATGTTACATAATAATGAGATCCACCAAGGGAAGATGCATGAGCTAGTCCCCATACATCTATATGAACAAGTTTCTCATTTTCCCTTTTCCTTCCCACTCTTCACAAAACTAACTCTCTTTTGTTTTTCATACACAACTTCTAAAAAAATCCATATTAACACATTTTAGACCTGGTAAAAATTTCTTCGAATGAAGTAATTTCATACCTTTCTCACTCATTTTCTCAAGTTTTTTGTGCCATAGCACTATTTCAAAGTCTACAACAACTATTATTTCTGCCTGCTTAACTACAACAATTGTTCCTGAACATTCATTTTTCTCTAAAACAATTAAAGTAGAAGAAACAATAGGATCCATACAAAGATATAAGGTGCCTACTTTCACACCTTTTTCTACTTCAAGGGAACATTTTGAAACCTTCCAATTTTTTCGTTAAAAGTAATTGTGCAACCCTCATCACCCAGTTACCCTACTTAAATTAAAGCCTTGGAACATGTCTTACCTCTTGTAGTAGCCAATGATTCTCATTCTACAACATAATATTAAATTTTCCCTTTCCAACAATCTGGCAAGGTTCATTATCCCCCAAATAAACTAGCCCAAAATCCCCTTAGACATAATCAAGAAAATAACCTCTATGGTGAGTATCATGAAATGAAGCCCTTGAATCTAAAACCCATAAATTACCAACACATTCTAAAGAAAGAATCAAACATCCTCTTCAAATTTATTACTTACCATATTTTCCTCCTTGTTCCCCCCTTGTTTTTCTCCTTTATTGTTCTTTTGAGTCCAACAATATTTCTTCTTATGCCCTAATTTTCCACATTACCAACAATCTCTTGGTCCTCTAGATTGATACCTCTTTCCCTTTGATTTTCCTCTTTATTTCCCATGATTTCTAGAATTATTTCCTCTTTTAGTCATTTTTCCTCTGCTTTGTGTGTTCAAAGAACTTCCTAATGTAGATCCACTTGAGATTTTCCTACAAGTTTCCTCACTAAGAATAACAAGAAACACATCATCAAATTTCATGGTATTAGATTCAAAAAAATAAAATTCTCACAACCACTACCAAGCCAATCCAAATTTTAGGTAAAGAATAAAAAATCAAGAGAGCCCTAATTTATTCATCAAAATTAACACTTACAGAAGATAACAAACTATTAATTGTATTAAACTTATTTAAATGATCTGTGACATATCCACCTTCTGTTATCTTCATATTAAATAAATGCTTCATGAGAAATACCTTGTTTGAAGCCAAGGGCTTTTCATACAACCTTGCAAGGGTTTATATGTACTCTTCTATCATCTTCATTTTCATAATATTAAATGCCACCGATTGTGCTAGGCATAAACATATACTTCCAAGTTCCTTTCTCTCCAAAATATTCCAGTCCCCATCTATCATAGTAGTCAGTTTCTTGGTTTTTCCTTCCAATGGATGTCATAAATCCTTCTAATAAAGATAGTACTCCATTTGAATCTTCCATAACTAAATGTTCTACCCATTAAACCTCTCAACCTTTAGTTTACCCTCGTTTGTCATTGTTCTCACTCAATCGTGACACTCCCACTCAACTGTGAGACCTTCTTGCAAAGGATAGCTAAAAGAAAGGATGAAACCTCGCTCTAATACCACTTGTTAGGATTAACCATGGAAAAAAATTAAATTAAATGCAAATATAACCAATATAAGAAAATAATTAATCACACAAAAGAGAACACAAGACACAAAGAATTAATGTAGTTCACCCTATCCCTGGGCTGTCTTCACCAACAACAAGTCTAATATTCTTATTATCTAGAGATTACAACCTGATTACAATTTGTAATCCATTACAACTCAATACCACTAGAAGAAGCTATAATCTCATCATACATTTTGAAATCCCTAACACTAAGTTATTTTATACAAGATTTTTGTTGCTTACAAAATTAGGGTTAGAATAAGTCATCCGATAGAAAAATAGTAGTTGACATCTTTAAAGTCATTTGAGCCTTCGGTGTCACTACCCCTGACAACCCCCATAGTAATAATTTGTGAGGGAATTTTGTTGAATAAAGTGAGAAAAATAAACCTCTGAGTTTGATTAGGCTCTACAACACAATAGAGGAAAGGATGAAAATGCAAGAATAGGGGGGTAAACCCAAGTCACACCAAGGGGATGATACCTTGGGAGGTAGTGTTCTATAAAAAGAATTTCCTAGTTCTAAGAATGTAATGGAAAATAGAGAGGATGTATTTATGGAAGATAATGTTGAAGAAGGAAATGTATCTCATCCTAAGATGTGGTGGAAATTAAGGAAGTATTGATGGTTGATTATGTGAATGAAGAAGAAAGATTTATCTAAGAGGAGAATAGAAAAGAGGAGCCTCACAAGGAGGAATTATTTGAGAAAAAGTCTAATAATATTCTTGAACAAGAAGTCTGGGGTTGGAAAAGGTTTTGTTAATATTATTAGAGATAATGCTCAAGATATGAATGGTTTAGATCAACTTTTCATAGTTGTACAATAGTTAGGAGAAATGAATATTAAAAGAGTCATAGTGGTAAGGGTAGGGAAACCATTTGATGAACCATATTGAGGAAATGTATGAGTTAATGATGAAGTCCTTGATTTACCTCTTGACTTATCCACCACAATAGTTCCAAGGCTAAGTCTTCATAGGGATTATTTATAAAGAATATTCGGGAGATTGAGAAGAGGAATTCTAGTAGATAATTGATGATTAATATAAAGAACAATGAGTGAGTGATGAGGCCTATTATTGCCTCTATTTTATGTTAATTTTAGTACTCTATTTTTAATACTGCCAAGACATTTGTAAACTAATAACTAGTTGGACTTATGATAAAGTCCAGATAAAATTGTTAAACCATGGATAGATAGTTATGTCATATTTTTCCAATATTATACATATAATGTAGTATTTCATATAACCATTAGAATGTGTGTTCTAATATTTGGATTTAATTTGATTATGCTTATTTACATAAATATTTCTACATTGCAACTAACTTGTTAGGAAAAGGAGAAGTTGGAGAATGGTCAACATCATTTAAGGAGGAGCATCAAGGCCTAGCTATGACAGAGGAATCATGATGGTACCAGGAGACACGACTACTACAAAGGAGGAGGTATTATTCTAGGAATATAGGGATGAAATGTTTCTATATTCCCTCTGCATTTACTATTGTGCTGAATTGGTTACCCAAACTTTATTTCTTATACCACAAGCTATTATATTTCCTTCTTCTTTACTAGCAGATTTTTAGTTAGTTTTTTTTCTTTCCTATTTTAGAATAAATGTCAATCCTCTATTTATAGGGATTGGATTGATAGTTTTGGAGGTTGAGAAAAGTTTATGGAAAAATATTGTTGACTCTTGTAGTGAGTTATTTATAGTTTTATGTATTGTTCTTATGTAAGGAGTTTTGAAATATAATGAAGTAATTCTTGGTTTACATTCTGTGTTCATAGATTACCATAAGCCAACCAAGGGGGCCCACTTGGAGGTGGATTAAATTAGAGTAGTGTATATTTACTTCCAACATTTCCAGTATTTCAGATAGAAGTTATAAGTTTCTTGTTGCAACATCATACTTTTTGAATGTTCCTACAACATCTGCAAGAGCAGTTATAGTGGAAGGTCTGAGTTGAAAGATAGGTTAGCATAGGGTTGTATCTCCATCATTCATTTAAGTAAAAATTTAAGTGTGTTACTTTCCTACAAAACTAGTGTAGGTTCTTTGTATGCATTTTACTTTCTTGGAACATAAGTATAATGACTCTTTAAGAAACCTAGTGCACATACCGTGCCAACCATTTCAAGTATACGTCCTTGGGTTAAAAAATTAAATGTACCTCATGGTGTGAAAAGCAATCTTTAGATTGAATAAAATATTCCTAAGTAAGGCCTTGGGCATGATTATCACACACCTATTATGAGGTGGACCCTTTTTGGCACCATTGCTAGGGATGGTGTCAAGCTAGGAACATCTTTTTGGGTCATAGTTTTATTTAGCTAGTTTTTTTTAGAGATTTGTATTCCTAAAAATTGCTTCATAAGTGTGAAGAATTCAATTGCATGTATCAAAGAGGAAGAATATGAGATGAATATGGAAGATTTCTTCCATAAGGGTCTATTAATTTGAATGAACAAATTGAAGAAATTGAGTTTCCTTTTGAGGATGCAAGCCCTAATTTTCCTGTAGCATCTTCCTCTAGAACATAATCTTTGGATATAAGTGGTCTTCAACCTTTTGTTGGGATATTGGCTAGCTTTCTTGATAGTTTAGGTCCAAATCCACCTATTGGCTAGTGGTGATGTATACCGATCTTCTTGGGATGACCTCAAGAAAATTTGTCTTAACTATTTCAACTATGAAGAAGGGCAAAGGATATCAGTCCACAGCTACTAAAGGGATTAGTTAGGGCATTTAAAAGCTTGAGATATCTAATTTACTCTTAGATTTCAAGTAGGACATCATAAATGATGTCGCTACACATCTCAACACCATGACTACAAAGAAGAAGCATACAAAATTTGAATCATGATTAGTGGAGTACTATCCTCACTGCCGCAAACAAAAGCAAGATTACGCATGTAAGCTGGTAGCCAACCTAGAGAATCAACATTTGCTGACTGAGTATATGAAGATAGATGGGGATAACAATAAACTATTCTTCATTGCTCAATGTCAACCATGGGCTTTAAGACAAGGTATGCCTCAAGATCCTCTGCAATTTTCAAATCCTTACAATAATCAGTGGCAAAACCAGAGTTATTAGAATCCTTTTCAATACTCCCAACCTCTTTGGCCAAACTAGAAAAAAAACCAGTGGCCTAACCAACAAAGCCATCGATGGCCTAATCAACAAAGCAACCAATGACAAAATCAATAGAATCAATGGAAATCACCACAAGGAAATTGGAAACAAATTAACCAATGGAGGGGGCCTCCACAATGGCCTAACCAAAATCTTGGTAACACACAACTATCACCTTTGGTGCAACAACCTACAATAATGCCACTTCCTATAACAAATAATACTAATCCTAAGCCAACCCAATTACCTACTTAATCTTAGCCAAATCCAAATAGAAAGCAACAACAAAAACAATACTCAAAAATGCCCTACATATTCACTAGAGCTATCTAATATCTATTTAAGATCTAGTACAACTCTGTCTACACTAGAATACCCTATTATCATGGAAGTTGCGGATACTCTTGCAACACCACTTCCAGAAGCTACATTGCGAAAGGCCAACTTGCCAATTAATGCACCCAGTAGGACTACTAACCATACCTTGATGAATCATCCCTTTCCACATAGGCTAAATAAAGAGAAATCTATACCCCAGGAGGAAGGTTCATTTGATATTGTTAAGCAGTTGAAAAACATGCACATCCAAATTCCTTTGTTCTAAGATATCAAGGATGTCCCTCTTTATGGAAAGGCTATTAAGGAAGCATGCCTTAAGAAGCCAAGGAAAAAGAAGAAAGATCTTCAAATAGTCCATGTTGTGAGGCAATTAGAAAATATCATGTTAGGGAAGGTAGTAATACCAATGCATTTAGATCTTGGTAGTCTAGTAGTTAATCTGATCATAAATGAGTAGGCTATGAAAAATACTTTAGTTGATTTGGAAGCAACAATAAATGTGATGAGTAAAGATACAATGTATAGGCTATGTATGGAAGGCTTAAATATACCTCCCATAGTGTTACAACTTGCTAATAGTTTAACTATCACTCTAGATGGTCTCATAGAAAATGTGATAGTGACTTTAGATTCATGGGAACACCCTACTAATTTTCTTATTCTATCACCCAAAGTAAAACTTGGTGTCTATCTTGTTATATTAGGAAGACCTTGGTTAGCCACCACTAATTCTAAAATTAGTTGTAGATTAGGTAGTATGAAAATTTCAAATGGTCAAATGATAAGGAAGCTAGTGCTATATCCACCTACCCAGCCCTAACCAAACTTGGGAGAACTTATTTGGCTAGATTTAGGGGATGAAGAGGAAGAGTTGAATTCTATAGCTCAGCTTATGATGTTACACAAAGACTCTTTTTTGAAACTATAGGAGGAATATTATGTAGTACAGAGAATTCTTACCAATGAGTGTATCATGGCCAAATATATTGCTAAAAGTTCTATCTTAAAGCTATGTGCCTATGAAGATTGTGTTTACCCAATGAGCCCTGAGATAATTAACCAATTACTACCAAGTGAAGTAGTTACAAGTCTAGTACTAGAACTGTCAATGGTATAATTAACAACTACTATGGAACTTTCTCTTGGTCATAATCTCCATGTAAACAACAAGTTCTTATCACAATTGGAATTGTTAACTAAGCTCCTCAATCAACATGAAAAAGTCTTTACTTAGGATTATAAGGATATAGTAGGACTAAGCCCTAAAATCTGACTCATAGGATCTACATCAATGATGGAAGCTTGCCACTCCATCAGCCTCAAAGGAGAATAAATCCAACATTGCACTAAATACTTAAGATTGAGTTATAGAATTTGGTGGATGTTGGATTCATCTATCCAATCTCTAATAGAAAATGTGTATCACCATTAGTTATTGTACCTAATAAAGGAGAAAAGTGGTAGATATGTGTAGATTACAAAGAATTAAATAATGCCACAAAGAAGGATCACTTTCCTTTTCCCTTTATTGATCAATTTTTGGATACTTTGGCTGGAAACAAATACTTCTCATTTTTGGATGGATATAGTGGATACAATCAGATAAGTATTACTCCAGAGAATCAAGATAAGACCACATTTATATGTCCTTGGGGTATCTACATCTATTTTGTATTACCATTTGGCTTATGCAATCCACCTGCTACTTTCTAGAGAGCTGTAATCAACATCTTTGCTGACATATCACATGATTGCATGGAGATATACATGGATGACTTCACTACATTTGGTGTCACATTTGAGGAAGCCTTGGAGAAATTGGAGAAAGTATTAATCTAATGTGAAGAATACAACCTGTCTCTTAATAGTGAGAAATGATTTTTGATGATGCAAGAAGGCATCGTATTGGAACATTTTATCTTTGAAGTTGGAATCTAGGTAGACCCTACAAAAGTAGAGGTAATTCTCACACTTCCTACTCCCACAAAGAAAAAAGAAGTTAGATCTTTCCTAGGACATGCAGGCTATAATAGGAGGTTTATCAAAAACTTTAGTCAGATAGCTGGTCCTCTATATACTTTGCTTACCAAAGAGGCTAAATTTTCCTAGACAAAGGAATGTGATGACTCTTTTCGACAGCTCAAGTCATTGTTAACAACTGCACCAATACTTAGGGGTCCTAATTGGACTTTGCCCTTTAAAATACATATAGATGCTTCTTACTATGCCATAGGTGCAGTCCTAGGACAAAAATCTCAACACCTTAAAAATGCAATTTACTATATCAGTAAGAGCTTTCATGGACCAAAGCTAAACTATACAATGACTGAAAAAGAACTATCAACAATAGTTTATGCTCTGAAATTTTTTTGGAATTATATAATTGGTTATCCCATATTTGTTCATAATAACCATGCAAAAATTATCTCATGAACAAACCTTCCATTACAGGCAGGTTAGCAAGATGGCTACTTCTTTTGCAAGAATTTGATATCACAATCATTGACAAACCTAAGAAAGCAAATGTGGTAGCTGATTATCTATCCAAAATCCACCATGATGAAAAAGATACTACTTTGATAGATGATACATTTTGCAAGAAACATTTATTTCATATTACTATCCAAACCCCATGGTATGCACATAGCTAATTACATTGCAACTAATAAAATGCCAGCACATATCTCTTAAAATGATAAGCAACTGCTTGTAGGAAAAAGCTTCCATTTCTCTTAGATTAATAACACACTATTTTACACTAAACCTAATCAAGTTATGAGGAGATGTGTACTAGAAGATGAGACATTTGAAATTCTACATGCATGTCATAATGAACCATGTGGGGGGCAATTTGCAACAAAAAGAACAATATTGACGATTTTAACAACTAGTTACTATTGGCCTACAATTCATAAAGATGCAATCAATTATACATGAAAGTATGATAAATGTCAAAGGATGGGCTGACCAACAAGAATATATGAAATGCCTCTCAATCTACAGATGATGTTAACACCATTTAAAAAATGGGGCATGGAATTCATTGGTCCAATAGATCCTCTATCCAATGGGATATTATATATCCTTGTATGCATTGACTACCTAACAAAATGGGTCGAAGTCAAAGCCATGAAGCATGCCCGCAACCATAAAGTTGCCAAATTTCTATATGAATAAATATTTACTTGACATGGTGTACCCAGAGAACTTGTTACTAACTAGGGTGCTCAATTCACTTCAAATCTGATCACAAAAATCATGAAGAAATATAATATTAGACATTAGAAATCAAGCTCCTATCATCCTCAAACTAATGGACAAGAAAAAGTTACAAATCGAGAGATAGAAGCCATCTTGACAAAGATAGTTCATTTCCACCATAGAGATTGGAGCAACAAACTACTAGAAGTTGTCTGGGCATATTGAACATGGAAGACCACCACAGGATTCACACTATTTGAACTGTTGTATGGAAAAGTCGTAATGCTACCCATTGAATTTGAACAAAACAATTTAAGAAAAAAATATGGAGTTAAACATTGATCTTCCTGTAGCACAGAGAGAGCACTTACTGCATATTAATTCTTTGGATGAAATGTGCAAGTCTACCCTATAATGCATATAAATCATACAGAAGTAAAGGAAACAATGACACAACTCCCACGTTAAGAATAAACAATTTCAAATTAGATATTGGCATTACTTTATGATTCTAGATTTAAAGACATATAAGGCGAGCTATAGACACGATGTCTGGGTCCTTATGAAATAAGCCATATATTTGCAAATGGAGCCATCTAGTTAACCATAATTGATCCAATACACTTCAAGTTATTAGTAGATGGACATCAGCTAAAGTTGTATAACCAACCCCAAATGAAAGAAGACTTCTTGCAACAATTTCAACAACCAGTTTCCACCAACCAGCAAGTAACACTTCTTGCAGCAACACGTGCCAACCTTCTGGCTCTAGCTCTTCAATAAGAATTCCTTCGAGCATGCCATAATAAAAGCTTTATGTTTACATAAAGTTTAATTCTCCATTCACTTTCTAAATTCTTTGTTTTCACCTCATCTCATCTCTTTCTCTACCACCCACACACCTTCCACATCATTATTTTACAATGCTTTCACTAAAATGGTGAGTTTGCTAACATATGATGTCGTTTCCATTCTTTACCCTTGCCATCTTTATTTGGCACATGAAATGATGAAACTGACAGATATAAGATTTTCAATTTTTATTCATTTTTAGCACATAGATTTTGTTGGTTATATATACTACTGCATTTAACATATAGTTGTGGCCTTATACCAGTTGTGTACCTCATTCCAAGTATAACAAGTGAGGACACTTGTCTATATTTTGTAGGGGGTAGGGAAGGTTACTATTTCCCAATGACATTTCTAATTATTCATTAAAGATCCTCAAATATGTACTCTCTCTTTGTTTGATTAAAATCTAGTTGCCATAGTACGCAAGTGTCAAGTGTTGTACCTTTATTCCTGAATAATTTTTCATTGTTTTTGATAAGATAAACAGGTTTTAAGGGATCCTGAAACCCATAAGTTTTACAAAAACAAGGCTGATAATAAGCAAAAGAAGCCCAACCAAAACAGAGGTCCAACAACTGAAAACAAAAAGCCAAAAGGCCCAACCCAAAACAAAGGCCCACAGAAAGGCTAGAATATAGTCAAACTAAAATAGACTACAGAAATCCTGTCCAAAAGCCAAAAGCTAGGAAGACGAAAAGAAAAAAGACAAGAAAACTAGTCTTTAGTTATCTTCTCCATTTCCTGCATAGTCTGAGCTACCTCGACTATCTTTTGTTGCTCCTTTTCCATTTGATCCTAGACCTTCTCCATGCCCTAATCCATACTGGTGAACATACTAATTGTGGCCTTATCATCATCTGACCTAGCCTTATCCCTGTTCTGTCCTCCCTCCTCCACCAGCAAGCCCCTGTCCTTAAGTTTACCAGCAAGGGAATGGATGTTGTCATTCATCGAACTTAGAAGAGAAATCATCTGACTTGCCAGGTTGTGGTTGTAGTTTTCAAGATTTCTAAATCTCCTTTCATTTAAGCTTTCTCTGTTATCCTGGTCCTCCTAACTATCATTACCTATCTTATTCTTAGTACTTTCCATCTGGGATACCCTTTCTCTAACTTCCTCCAGCTCATGGAAGAGCCATTTGATTGATCTGAAGTTATCAATCATACTACTGTGGGCATTATTCAAAAGGTTCATTCCAATCTCCCTTGCATTGTCTGAAATGGCCAGGATAGCTGGGTCTATGAGCTCATTGAGCCTAGGCTACTCTAGGTTGTCCACCAGGATCTAAGGGTTCATAACTTCCCTAAAAATCCCCATAGTAGTAGTCCTCACATTGAAATTTTTCCAGGCCTTTCTTCTATTTTTGACCTGCACTTCCCCCTCATTCTCACCGGTGATGGCATTCAGTTTTTCCTCCGCTAGAGGCTGAGACTGGACAGGGGAGAGGGGAAGAGGAAAAGCATCCGTCCTCTAATTTCTAGTCTCCTCAACTCTCACTACCTCCCTCTTCTATTTTTTCCTAGGTTTCTCCTCTTCCAACTCCTCCTCTGATACTTTTTCAGAATCTTTCGTATCCATTTCCTCCTCCTCCTCAGCATAACCCTCTTTTTCTTAAGCTTGGTCGTGATCCCTAGGGCTTTTCCTGTTGGGAGTTGTAGCTGTGGACTATTTCCTGTCTTGACCTTTTTTCTTCATTCCTGAGGAAACATTCTCCTCCTTCGAGCTATTGATCTCAATGTCATCAGAGTCTGAAGAAAAGCTGGAGCTACCTTTGTCAATATCCTCAACTTGAGGAGGGTTATTGCATATAGATTGAGCTTTGAAATGCTCATGGATAAGGAGCAATAATCCCTCATGCAAAGCAGGATTAATAGTGGCTTTCGTCTTGAAACTAGAGATTGCCTTGTTCATAGAAGTGAGAAGGTAAAAGGGAATGGAAATTCTACTCTTATGGCAAAAATGATTTAAAATCACAAAATGGTGAGTTCTGACTCGATCAAACCTAGGGTCCAGGGTAACATAATCAATGAGGGCATATAAAACATATCTCCAGAACTTCTTTATAGTCTCCATCACATAGAAAAACTCTTTCTTTACCATCTTGTTCATCTCTGTAGAATTTTTCACGAACTCCTTGACTGCATTGGACAAAAGTTTCTTGTCCCTGTAGAATTTGAAACCCTCCATAGGGATACCAGTGATCTCTGCAACCACCTCCTCTATGATTTGGAAATAAACCCTGTTCACCTTGACCTTGCCATTGTTCCATGAGTTCACCATGCTGCTAGTGATGTCAGGGTCAAAACCATGGAGTTTCTCAAAAAAATTTGCAACCTCTCCCTTTTCTAGTTTTTTTCAGACTTTTCCCATATTCTTCCACTTCTCCACTTCACCTGCCAGCTCCTTTCTGCTCTATTCTCCAGTCATGACATCCATTTTTCTTCAACTATTCTCATGAGCCCCAATCTCTGCAAATTTTTTCTAGCCAAGATTTTGGCTTTGTTTCTATTATTGGGTTCGTGATCATTCACCTCTCTGATACAATAGCAAGTGAAAATGATAATGATCCTCCAAATGTGTCGAAATGACAGAAAAAATCCCTTGAGATTATGAAAACCAAAAAACTTATTATGGCTCGTGCCAACATCCAATCTTTCTTTATTAAACATGATAATAGTTAGATTGACCCATACTTCCATGGATTTTCTCCAGCTTGATTAGTGACTTAGCCTCCATCAAAAAATCTTTTTTGGAATGCCAGATCATCTCTTTGTCTGCTCCCACCCCTTTGTTAGCAAACTAGTCAACAACTGGGTTTGCCTCTCTAAACGCATGAGTGATGTGGACCTTCTCAAATTTTGTGAGGGCGGCATGTGTCTCATCAATTATATTTGCAATAAACCATGAGGGGGAGGGGGGGAGATTCCATTAATGTTGTTAATTATGTTTTTGGAGTCCCCTTCAAGCCAAAGGTTGGAAATGCCAGCTTCAAAAGCCAGCTTTACCACACTGCACGTGGCTCTGGCTTCAACCAAATGGTTGGTTTGGGTTCCAAGCGGGAGAGCAAAGGCCACAATCCCCTCCCCAAAACTGTTTCTTATAATTCCACCACTTCCAGAGGGGCTAGGGTTGCCCTTAGAAGCACCATCAAAGTTGGCTTTTGACCATCCTTTCGGGGGTAGAATCCATCTGGCATCCTATCTTTTGGGATTCCTGTCTTTTTCTTTAATCGTCTTCCTGTCCCCTATATCAACTTCCCCCTCCTTCATCACTTGAAGGTTTTCTTTTATGTTTTTCAAAATCTTCCTTCCCAAAATAATTGCCGGCTCCTCTCTGTCCCTGAAAATTTTGTTGTTCCTTTCCTTCCAGATGCTCCAGTAGAAGTGAGGCAAAAACTAGGCATAATTATCCTGCCGACCTGTAATTTTACAAAGGCTTTTCCAATGACTGAAAAAGTTGATAAGGTTATCTGGCCAGCACCAGAGAATCTCCATTTCCTAATTAAAAGAACTCCACACCTCCCTAGCAAAGTCACATTGAATGAAGATATGATTTCCCGACTCAGATTGGTTTTTACAAAGTGGGCATCTACTGGGCATAACATGGCCTCTCTTCATGAGATTATCTTGCGTTAGAATTTTGTTCTAAAGGGCCAGCCATTAAAATATGTTGATCTTTGGAGTGAGGCCCATGAGCTAGGCATCTGCCCAAGGGGGTTTCTCCTTTAAACCCCAGAGAGAGTTGTAGCCAGAAGCAACAGAATAACTTCCATTGGGATTATCCTTCTAGACTAGCTCATCCTTATTATTACTTGGGATCAAAGAGTTAAGTATAGTCATTATTGGTTTCAAATCCTCAGAAATGAGGGAAAGGTCTCTCCATTCCTCACCAACCCTATAATTTCTTACTTTAAACCCATATAGCTCCGTGCATTCTTGCACCCATCTCTCAAAAATTGGGTTGTTAGAAAGTAGGCCTTGACATAACCACCTATCAGACCAAAACTGAATATCCTCCCCATTGCCTAGTTTCCAAGAGACCCTCACCTTAGCTAGGTCCCTGGCCTTCAGGAAACCATTCGAAATAGTTGACCCTTTAGGGATGTCCTCATTGAATAAAGTAAAATGAAGTGAGGGTCTTCTGAGATATTTATTTTCCAGAATGTCTCTCCATTCACCAGTGTTATTGAAGATTCACCAGATTTGTTTTGTAAGAAGCGCCTTATTGAGATGGGTGAGCTTTTTGATGCCTAGACCACCATACCTCTTAGGGAGGTAGACCTTCTCCCAGGCAACAAGAGGGTACCTTTTCTTTCCTTCAAGTCCTATCCATAGAAAGTCTCTTTGGATTTTCTCCATTTTCTTTGCAAATTTCACAGGAATTCCAAAAAGGTGCAGAGCATAAATGGGAAGGTTCTGAAGAGTGGATTTGACCAGTAAAAATTTCCCAGCATGGCTGAGAGAGGCATCTTTCCATCCAACCATCTTCTTGTTGAATCTGTCTAGAATACCATTCCAGAAAGAGTCAGGGGGAGAGGAGCCCAAGGGGAGCCCTAGATAGGATGAAGGGAGAGAGCCCACCCCACAACCAAGGATTCTGGCAATTTTCCTTTGTCTGACTTCAGGGGTGTTAACAAAGAAGGTCGAGCTTTTGTTCTAGTTAATCAGCTGTCCAGTCCCTCTGGAGTAAGTATCAAGAACCTCTTTCAAAGTCTTAGCTTCTTTCACAGAAGCTTCCCCCCCATTATAGTGTTGTCCACAAATTGCTGGTGAGTGAAGGGGACATTTCTCGAAGAAGGCTTAATCCCTTTAAGACTTCCTTCAGAATTTTTACCTTCAATAAGCCTCCTAATGCATTCAGCTAAAATAATGAAGAGGATATGAGAGAGGGGGTCTCCCTTCCTGAGACCTCTAGAAGGTTTAAAGAAATCAGAGGGGGCTCCATTAATCAGAACATCAAGAGAGGAGGTAGACACCAATTGAGAAATGAGTTTACACACTTTATTGTCAAAACCAAAGGCTTGAAGGACCTTCCCAAGAAAGGACAAGTCCACCTGATCATAGGCTTTTGAAAGATCCAGTTTGAGCAACATACCTTCCTACTTGGAAGCTTCTAAAGAATGAATAACATCATGAACCATCAGCACTGAGTCCAAGATTTATCTCCCAGGAACAAAGCTAGATTGTTGCTACGATATGATTAGATGCAGGATTTTAAGCATTCTAGAAGTGAGAACTTTAGAGATGATCTTGTAGAAAGAGTTGCACAAACTGATAGGCCTAAACTTGTCGAAAGAGTCAGCCCCTAGGGATTTAGGGATGAGAACCAAGAAGGTAGAATTTATCCCCTTAAGAATACTTCTAGCTTCAAAGAACTCCTGAACTACCTTAACCACATCCCCCATGACCACCGACCAATACATTTGGAAGAAAAAGGTGGGAAAGCCGTTCGAACCAGGGGATTTGTCACCAGGTAGGGAGAAAAGGGCCTCTCTAACTTCCAAAGCATTAGGAATAGCATAGAGAAGTTTATTTTGGTGGGGTTGAATAATATGAGGAATACAAGAGATGATATCCTCTTAGTCCACCTTGAAAAGCAGGGGGTCCTTGGGGAGAAGAGAAGAGAAGAGAAGTAGGAGACCGCTTTAGCCGAGATATTTGGATCTTCAGACAACAACACCTGCCCCTTCTTGATTCCATAGATCCTATTGTTAGCCCTATGGTTTAGGGTGGAGAGATGAAAGAAATTCATGTTTCGATCTCCATCCTTAAGCCATTTGATTCAAGATATTTGCCTCTAGAACTTTTCCTCCCTGTTGATGATGTTATGAAGATTTGACAGGATCAACAGCTTAGCCTCCCTGTTAGACTAAGATGTGACCCAAATTTAAATTTGAAGTGATTCTCACATATCTATGATTTATTCTCATTAAAACCACATTATTATTGTTCATGATGAAAATTCATAGAAAAGAATGTGAAACGGGTTTGTGGTTTTCAAAAAAGAAGAAGAGAGTTTGAAATTCACAAAAAGGAAGAAGGTAATTATTGCAAATAGAGTAGAGGTTGAAATTAGTAAGCACAAATGGGAGGATAGTTGTAGTGACATGAACCAATAGAACATAGTGTTTTAGTTTTTGATTTAGAAGCAGTAAGAAGATTTAATGGATGTGGCTAGCTAGGATATTTCTTGAAATTAATGGAGTTTAATGCAGGAGAAACTACTAAATTTAAAGATACATTTGAGGAAGGTGAAGCAACATTATGGTGATTGATAGTAGTTTCCACAGAGGAATGAATAGTTTAAGTAACTAGGTTGCTAGCAGTAGGAGAACACTACCCCAATGCACACAATACTAGATCAACTAGGGCCCATTTTTTCTTATCAGGTGGCCCTCCATTGGATATTGCTAAGTAGGGATGAAAAAAAAAGTCTCTTCCTCCACCATACAATGAGTTGGCCATGCATATTATCAGGTAATTTACCTACGAAGGAAGATTTTCTAATTTGCATGCACATCATTTTAAGTTACTCAATTATGTAGGGCATAATTTTCCAGTAAATGTCCCCAATTTCTTGTACAATATGTTATGAATTAGTGCTAAGGAAATCTAGAAAGGAAAGGACAATTCTATTACTCACCATGTCCTAATCAAATTACTCATAGAAAGATCTCTTAGGGATGTCTCTCTTATGTTATGGGAAGAATTTGTCTAGCATAAAACCTTGCAACCTCAGATTTCCTCTAATGTACAACCCAGCCAAGATAATGTAATTCCCATTGACACAGTTACTGAGCAAGGCACCCAAGGTGTGGAAATTGAAAATGTGCAAGAAAATGTGCCTTTACTTACTCAAATGAGCAATGCACCTACTTTTTCCCAAGCAAAGAGAAAATGGAAGTTATAAGAGGAAACTTTAGTTCTAGCAGTAGAAAAATGAAACCCTACAGTCTCAAAACAAAAGAAAATGAAGACAGTTCCTAAAGCAGCTACTCCTACAACAGAGACACCAAAAAGGGTTAGCAATAAAAAAGCTGTGGTGCTTGAAGAAACACTTGTTTGAAGAAGCCCTAGAATGAGAGGGAAAATTCCTAAAGTGTCCTTAGAAACCCAGTCCACTTCACCTAAATAGTCTGATAAAAAATCTCTAGTACAAGTTATCCTAGATGATTCCCCCAATCAACCCAAAATTCTAGACATTCCTAAAAACCCTAATTAGGAATGTAAGTTTGAGATGAATGAAGGTCAAAATGATCGCCAAGTAGGCCAATAGGATACCCCATGCCGTAAAGAAGAAGAAGACCCAATAACTCACTAGTTAGCCTATTCAAAAATTGTCGTAATTTTCTATAAGTGAACATGGTTTACAAGCTTCTTGGAATGATCATGGAGGGAACATAGGAAGAAAAATAATTAGGAAGAAGAAAGTGGCTCGATTACCTTACAAATGCTTCTTTTTCAGTTATATAAGAAACATGTGTTAACAAAAACCCTATGGGAAGAAGAGAAAAAGAAGATGAAGAAGGTAATAATAGACTAAGGTGAAGAAATTATAGAATTAAAACAGAAATTGGCGAGACAAAAGCAAAAGATGGGTCATGCCCTAAAACTGGCTAACCAAATAATTACTTGTAGGCTACCACCTAGGATTTATGCCATCTATTTAAAAGAATAATTCCTCTCATTCCAATTGATGATGACCCTCAAAGTTATAAATATTGAATTTAGGTCAACTCAAGAATTCTATGGTTTGTACGAAACTCTTCCATCATGGTAGCAAAATTTACTCTGTGAATTGTATGTGCATAATTTCATTATCCTTATAGAAATTCAATGGAACCCTTTACTTTATATAGGGGATATACACCTTAGGGCCCTAATGTCTTGGGTGCATAATGAGGCCAATTATGATAGACAACTGATCAATTATAGAGATGAGGAGAGAACATAACCCGTGCCATTAATAGAAGAAAGCAACAAACCAGAAGAAATCCTTAGGGATTGGTTTAGGTTGACCTATGGAGATGTTCACAAGGAAATAAGAAAACAAATCTTCGAGGCTAGAACATAAGTATATGTAGAATATGATAACATGCCTTACCTTTTCTTTCAAAGAGCCATTGCTAGTGTCAAAAGTAGATGGGGTAGACTGCTTGAGGGAGTCAGAAGGTTAGAACCACACATCCCTATCAACCTAAGGGTAGCCCTTCACCAAGCACCAAAATACATGCAGCTAGGAAGGAAAACTAGACCAGAACTTTGGTGTCTATTAACGATGCAACCACCTATGCTCCTTTAGCCCCTATATGACATCAACTTTGAATGACTTGATAGGTTGTAGGAGGATCATAGGAGAGAAGTCTGGGAAAGAACAAGAGGATTCTACTACACTTTCAAGAGTAAAAAGTGAGAGAGCGCTGAGGTTGGAGACTTTCAATCAATGACCAAAAGATGTAATGCTTGAGGACAAGGAGTAAACTTACCAGGGGGCAGATGATGAGGCCAATTATTGAGTCCATTTTATGTTAATTTTAGACTCTATTTTTAATACTGCCAATACATTTGTGAACTTATAACTAGTTGAACTTATGATAAAGTCTAGATAAAACTTTTAAACCATGGGTAGATAGTTATGTCATATTTTACCAATATTATACATATAATGTAGTATTTCATATAACCATTGGAATGTGTGTTCCAATGTTTGGATTTAATTCAATTATGCTTATTTGCATAAATATTTCTGCATCACAACTAACTTGTTAGGAAAGGAAGAAGCTAGAGAACGATCAATAGCATTCAAGGAGGAGCATCAAGGCCCAATGACGGAGGAGGAATCATGATGGCACTAGGAGACACAACTGCTACAAAGAAGGAGCTACTATTCTAGGAATGCAAGGATGAAATGTTGCTATACTCCCTCTACATTTACTATTGTGCTGAATTGGTTACCCAAACTTTATTGCTTAAACCACAAGTTGTTATATTTCTTTCTTCTTCTCCGGTAGATTTTTAGTCAATTTATTTTCTTTCCTATTTTAGAATTAGTGTCAATCCTCTATTTATAGGGATTGGATTGATAGTTTTGGAGGTTGAGAAAATTTTATGGAAAAATGTTGTTGACTTTTGTAGTGAGATATTTATAGTTTTATGTATTGTTCTTATGTAAGGAGTTTTGAAATATAATGCAGTAATTCTTGCTTTACATTCTGTGTTAGTAGATTAGCACAAGCCAACCAAGGGGGCCCACTTGGGAGGTGGATTAAATTAGAGTAGTTAGATTTACTTCTAGCATTTCTAGTATTTTAGATAGAAGTTATAAGTTTCTTCCTTCAGCATTGTACTTTGTGAATGTTCCTGCAACATCTGCAAGAGTAGTTATAGTGGATGGTCTGAGTTGAAATATAGGTTAGCATAGAGTTGTATCTCCAACATTTATTTCAGTAAAAATTTAAGTGTGTTACTTTCCTTTAGTGCTAGTGTAGGTTCTTTGTATGCATTTTACTTTCCTACAACATAAGTATAATGACTCTTTACTTGAAACCTAGTGCACATACCATGCCAACCATTTCAAGTATACATCCCTAGGTTGAAAAATTAAATGCACCTCATGGTGGGAAAAGTAATCCTTAGATTGAATAAACTATTCCTAAGTAAGAGCTTGGGCATGATTATCACACACCTATTGTGCAACGGACCAGTGGTGGAAGAAGAAGTTGAAATATTGAAGGAGATAATTACACAAATCACCTTTATTATTCTTGAGCTAGTGCAATAACAACCAATAGAAGGGTATATGGATTGTACCTTAAGGAATAATTTTTAATTTGAAATTCACAAGGATAGTGTGGTGATTCAATCCTTCTCTTGAGACCCCTCATTAATTTTATAAACAAATAATTCACAATTATGTTTTCCACCAAGATGCCAATCAAAATCCACTACAATGTGTGGGAGACATTCAATTGATGACCTTTATCTCATGGATCCATAATGAGATCAATAGGGAAATAAAAGAAACACCCTGCATACAAGAGGGAAAAAAGTACCATTTCCCTTAAGACAAAATTGAAGTAACCGTAGATGGTTATATGCTATGAAGGAAAAAACAAATCGAAGAGTTGAACCTATGAGAGATACAACTTCTTGAGTATATGGATAGATGGTCATCAATGAGGGAAAGTTTATGTTGAACTTAATAATGCAATGGTGGAGAAGTTTACCAGTTACCTGAAGAGAGAAGAATGTGATTTACCCTAGAACTACATTGTGACATCTTGTAGAGCTCCATGGTATGTTATGTTGGGTAATCTAGAAGAAAAATTAGTTACCATTAAAATTCCACCCACTAATCCTGTTAAGGCCACTACTTAATATGGTGTATGATGCCAATTTTTGTGATACTAAAGCAGAAGTGAAGTGCTAGGAGAAAGTCAGGAAAAGTAAAGGTTACTACTAGAATATTACCAATGGGGGAGTAGGTCAAATTTGTATGGTTGATTTTAAAATAAATGCCAAGATTAGGAATTTGTTAGAGGACCATTAAGGAATTAAGCTAGGGGAATAATGAGGCCATTTTATGGCCTGATATTATGTGTTTTTATGATATTATTAGCTTATGACTTGAAGTTTTACATAGTTTTATAAAGAATCTCTTAAGACACTATAGGTCCAAATAATTGTGTGTGTGTGTGTGTGCACGTGCATGCAAGCATGTGCGTGTGCACACGTATGTATGTGTGGTTAATGGGAAAAACTCTTCTTTATATATATAGACTTATCATAAAATTGGTTACCTTTATATTATTCATAGATATGTGATTTTTGAAGTATGATTAATTTCCTTTAGCCAAATCAATTATTTTCCTATAGCCATGAGTTGAAAGCATAGTTTTTTTTACTAAGAAAAAATTGATGAAAGCCATGAGTAAGGTATAGGGTGAATTCTTGTAAAACCAACCTATGTTGTAGGATCATGTCATCTATACATGGAAAAGCCAAGGATGTAGGCAATAATTTAGCTCATGATCAACCAACACTTCAACATCCATGAACTAATTTGATATCACCGAGAGAGTGAAGAATTAATGATCTTTGTGAAGGATCAACTTACTCACCATCTCATGAATGTGTAAAAAAAGAGATGTTCTAATTTGGTGAAAATATAGTTGAAAATCAAACTATATTTTCTCTTACACTTAATATGAATACTGATTCTTTTCAGTTGACATAATTAATCTAAATATGATTTTAATTGAACCAACTGCTACGACTTATTCGACTAGGAATTTCAAGATATTTAGGAGTTAGTTAAATTTGTAGTTTCATATAAATAAATTGTTGAGACCTCTTTTAGAGAGTTTAGAATATAGAAAAGATAAGATAGAATTTTTTGTACATGTCAACAACAAGATTGCAAGTTTCAAGTTTAGCATGTCTAATCATAATTTCAATTATGAATAAAAACAACCATGTTTTATTTTTAATAGCTCAAGTAACTATTTATGATTCACTCATCCAAGGGGTCCTACTTAGAGAGGGAACATTTCCATTTACTATTTTTGTAGAAGTTGTTTAGTCCCTATGTTGTTCTTGTAACCACTAGAAACTAGAACTTGTGTTTAATCTTGCAACTAAGGTAGGCAGAGTAGATTCCTACTTTAAAAATAGATTTTTTAAAGTTTCTCTAACAAGTCATACTTTGGATTTCAGCCAATTTTTTTTTTTTTTTCTAGTACTTTCCTTCTTGCAAGTTTACTTTCAAATAGGCTAATCATAGAATTACTAGTCTCTTAGTATATATACTTTGTTGCACCATTTCAAGACAACATCCTTAGGTTTGATAGATAAATGAAGCTCTTATTAGAATAAAAACCTCTTTATAGAATATCCAATCCAAAAGTATGAGAGAATTATCCTAGTTATTAGTCTAATTAAGTAGTTGAGCACATGACATAATATTTTTGAGACATTCCAAATAAACTTAACAACTTTCATGAAAAAAATTATGATGCTAAATACAACACTTGTATGAAAGTATGCACTTATGTCACAATAGAAACTAAAACACACTAGAATACCTAAACATATCCACCCCATTACAGAAACAAGGTAAAAATAATGGAATCCTAGATACAAAACAATTCACCACAAAAATAGTACAACAAAGAGAGAGGGTGAGTTCAAATTCTTATGACATAATTTAAAGATCACTAGATTCATTAGCTTGGATACCAATGTTAATTCTCATTAATTCATTCTTACCAAGTTTCATAAAAACTTAACAATATGGAATAACATGGCAACTTTCCTAAATTATAGGTTCCCTAAACTTGGAAAGAATCTCCAAATAAGATCGCCTTCCTCTATGTTACATCACCTATAGGACTTCACTAAAACATATAACTTGATGGAAAAAGGGAGAGAGTGCATAAAAAAACAATATAGAAGTAAAACTTAAGAAGATGATAAACCAAACTAAATGAACCTATGATATTTATAAGGACTATAACACTTGAAAACCAAAATAAAAATGTATAACTCACACAACCTATCTTTAAAATGCACATGTATCAATATTTCATAGGAAGGTGTAAATGCATATTTTATCCATAAAGGAAAGAGAGATTTCCTATGCCATTTACTTGACACAATTTTCAACCTACACAATACACCTATCACAAAGATTATATAAAATTAAAATACATAATTGGAAGGAAAAACATCATTTTGATTGACAACTTAATCAATCACACAAGTACACAACTCTGCAAGTGATAATAAGATAATAAATATTGTCAAAATAGTCTCCAAGTCTATCTTTGTATGTATCATAGGAAAAAATATGTTAATGTATAAGGTGAAATGTAAAGAAATCAAAATAGGTCTTAATTAGTTCACATTTTGGGGGTTTGATAACATTATACCTCATAGGGAAGTTAAGGAGATCGATCCTTTCAAATACTACTCTAAGGTAATTAAATATAAGAGGAATATTTCCAAACAAATGATGAAGGAGCACTAATACAAACAAGGGTCTAATAATTATAGAATTAGAGAAAGAATGCAAGATCCTTAAAAATCTAATGTAGTGAGAGCTATGAAATACAATTAAGAGTATATATATAGAGAGAAGTGCTAGAATAAAGAATGCAATTAAATTACTTTCCAATAAAGTGAGGAGGTATATTTGACTAGATTTTCTTATTTTTGTACAACTCTAAGCAACCAAAAAATCTATAACAAAAATTGAAATAGAGAGATCTCTTAAAACTATAAATCTTTAGGGTCTTTGTTAGTGTTGATATGGACAAACATGATTGATAAAGAGGAGCAGGATTGCTCTAACAAGGTCACACAATATCCCTAATTACTAGTGTCTAATTGTGAAACAATTTATGAATCAATAAAGCTCTATGAAAATGGTTTCTAAATTTGTGCTATATTTTTACTTCCATAATACAAAACCTACAAGAATATGTGTTTGTATTGTTAATTGGGGGTTTTCCTTAGTCAAACCCCAATTTGAAAATTAACCTTGAAATTGAAATAATTAAAATGCTTGAAGTATAAAGGAAATGCATAAATTTTCCTTACAATAGTAGGATTTATTGAATAAAATTTACTGAACTCACTTTACCAATTGAATGGACCAAGATGATGTGAATGTAAGAGAATAATGTAGAAGACCATTTTTGATGACAAGCTCCACTATGATCAATAAAGGAAGCTAGATTTTGAAAGGTTGTGGCACAAGAATACAAGAGATGATGAAGTATCAAAATGAACTCATTGAGGCTCCTCAAAATCACCTTAAATGAAAGAGATCTCCTTCTCTAATGGCTTGCAAGAGGATCTCCTTGAATGTACTTGAAGATGACTTGAATGCTTTATGAATTGAGTAATTGTGCATAATGGATGCATGATATAATCAAATGAGGCAAATGGATGTTCTTATAAAGGGCTAAGAATAAAATTTCTCCCACTAACTAATTTGACACAAGATTAATACCTCACATCAACCTAGACATAGGGCCCAAGAAGGGGGACCAAAAATGGGTCCCAAGTAGGGATGCATTGGATCATCAAGGATACACTATGTCATTAGGGGTGCACTGTGTCCCTAATTCCCAAGTCTGGAATCCCATAGAATTTCTTTAGGGTTATAAAAAAGGTCCCAACTTCATGAAATCAGGTGTAAATCTTAAGACAACCTAGTTTTAGAACATAAAAGAGATTTTGAGTGATGGAAGAAAAGGGAGGACAATGGGTCCAACCTTGAGATTTGTACCATGCAATAAGAATACAAAGGAGGATATACTATGTCCTACCCCAATATGTCTAGGAGGAATGTGAAGAGACAACAAGAAATAGGAGAATACTATTAGGATTAACCACAAACAGAAATAACAATTACATGCAAATATAACCAACATCAGAAAATAATAGATCACATAGAAGAGAAAAAAAAACACAAAGATTTAAAGTGGTTCACCTAATCCTTGGGCTACATCCACCAAAAATAAGTCCAATATTATTATTATCTAGTGATTACACTCTAAAATCCCTTACAACTCAATACCACCACAAGAAGCTACAATATAACCATACATTATGAAATCCCTAACCCTAAGCCTTTTTATACAAGCTTTTTGCTACTTACAAAATTAGGGCTAGAATAATAGAAAATAGTAGCCGATGCCTTTTACAATAGAAGGCCATTTTTGGTTTTGGGGGCAAGGCCCCCAAAAAACCCTAGTGGGGGCGTTTCCCTTCAACCCCACCCTATACTGCGCAGGGGTGCTACTCAACCTTGTCTTGGACCCTTGTAGAAATAATCTGGGGAGAAACCATGCCAAATAAACCTCCAAGTCTGATTAGGATCCACATCACAAATAATCTCCCACTTGGAGACTGATCAAACTCCACAATAATAACCTCTCACTTGGAGATTGATCATAGCATCGGTAAACCTATAGCTCCCACTGGAATATCAAACCATCCTAGACTTTATTGTTATTTTATTTTTTTTAGTCTAGAAGACCAACTAAAGTTGAAGAAGAATTTAGATTCTCCCTTGTTATTGCCTTAGTAAACATATTTGTTGAATTATCATCTGTATGTATCTTCTCCAGCTTTAACTATCCATCATCCAAAATTGATCGAATGAAAGGATACCACAACCATATGTGTTTTTTCTTTGAATGTAGAGCATAATTCTTTGCAAGATGAATGACACTCTGACTATTTATAAAAAAATTATTATCTCTCTATGGGTGTCTCAATTCATCCATGAAGAAATGAAGCCATATCTTCTCCTTGGCTACCTCTGTAGTAGCAACATACTCTTCCTCTATAGTGGATAAAGCATTAACCTTCTACAGCTAAGAAATCTAACTCATTGTTGTCCCACCAATAGTAAAAACATAACCTATAGTACTCTGCCTGGTATCAATATCCCCTACCAAATTTGAGTCAACATAGCCCTATAAATTAGCAGTAGAGCCCCAAAAATGTAAACACTTATTGGATGTTCCTCTCAAATACTTGAGAATCTATCTGATTGCATTCCACTGCTCAAGCCCTGAACCATTTCATGTGCAATATTTGGCCTAGTACATACCATAACATACATCAAGCTTTCTATAGATGAAACATAGGGTACCTTGGACATCTTATCCTCCTCTACTTATGTCTTTGGACAGATCTCCTTAGTCAACTTCAAATGATCAGGTAAAGGTGTGCTGACAACTTTAGCATTCTCCATAGAGAAATGTTGAAACACCTTCGCAATATAATCAGCTTGAGATAATGTCAATTTTTGGTTATTTCTATCTCTACAAATCTTCATACCAAAGATTTGTTTCGCTGCCCCAAAATCTTTCATAGAAAATGAATGTGCTAACCATTCTTTTAACCCCTCAATGTGATCCATGTTAGACCCAACTACAAGCATATCATCAACATATAAACATAAAATAATGTAGCCATCATCATCTAATCTCTTAAAGTAAACACAATGATCTGAATGACACCTACTATATCCATGCTCATGCATAAAACTGTCAAATTACAGATACCATTGCCGAGATGCTTGCTTCAAGTCATACAAACTTTTATGCAATCTGCACACTAAGTTCTTCTTACCTTTGACCTCAAATCCCTGGGGCTATGCCATATATATCTCTTCATCCAAATCATCATGAAGATGGTTGTTTTAACATCAAGATGCTCCAAATGCAAATCTTTAGTAGCTACAATACTTAAAACAATACATATAGAAGTCATTTTAACAACAAGAGAAAATATCTCATCAAAATCAATGCCCTTTTTCTATGAAAATCCTTTTACAACTAACCTGGATATAGATTGTTTATTTCTTTTGTCCTCTTCTTTCAACCTATAAGCTCATTTATTCTATAAAACCCTTTTACCTGCAGGCAACTTGCATAAATCCCATATCTAATTTTTAGCAAAGGGTCCATTTCTTTTTTCATTGCAGACTCCCACTGAATCTTTGTATCCACCTACACAACTTCATCATAAAATTTAGGTTCACCAGTATCAGTAAATAAAATAGAATACAAATAAATAGAAAATATTTCTGGAAGTCTACTTAGTCTTGTTAACCATATAACATTCACTGGGCTATGTGGTATTTTTTGTTGTGGTTGTTTCCAACCATAAGGAACTACTAGGACATCATCTTTTGGTGTATCATCCAACACTACATAATCATTTTCTTTCTTCTCACACTGCTACAACAAATATTTGTACAACACTTTCTCATTGAATATGACATCCCTACTTTTAACAATTTTATGATTTACAAAATCCCAAAGCCTATAATGAAATTCATCAATGCCATATCCAATAAATACACATTTCTTTGACTTTTCTTCCAACTTGGTTCTCTTTTTAGAATCAACTTGTGCAAATACTTCACAACCAAAGGTTCTAAGAAAATAGTAACTCACCTTCTTACCAATCCATGCTTCCTCTGGAATGATAGAACTAAAAGGAGTAGAGGGACCTCTATTAATCAAATATACCTCAGCATTGATAGCCTCCACCCACATGTTTAAGGGCAGCCCAACATGCAACTTCATGCTCCTTGCACACTCCATTATTGTCTTGTTCACATGTTCAACCACTCTATTTTCTTGTGGAGTCCTTAAAACATTTTTCTATCTACCAATACCATTAGTGGAGAAATAATCTTCAAATTCTTTGCTGCAATACTCACCACCATTATTAGATCTGAGACATTTTAATCTTTTACCAGTCTCATCTTCAACCAAGCATTTCCATTTCTTAAAAGTTTGAAATACATCATATTTTTGTTTAAGGAAATAAACTCATACTTTTCTAGTTGCATAATCAATAAATGTAATATAATAATGAGAGTCACCAAGGGAAGATACCTGAGCTGGTCCTCATACATATGTATGCACAAGCTCTAATTTCTCATTTTTCTTTTCCTTCCTAGTCTTCACAAAACTCACTCTCTTTAATTTTCCATAAAGACAAATTTCATATAAATCTATATTAACACATTTTAGACCTAGTAAAATTTTCTTTGAATGAAGTAACTTGATACCTTTCTTACTCACATGTCCAAGTCTATTGTGCCATACCATTGTATTATAATCTACAACAATTGTTTGTTCTCCCTATTCAACTATAACAATTATTCATGAACATTCATTTTTCTTTGAAACAATCAAAGTAGAAGGAACAATATGACCTGTATAAAGATACAAGGTGCCTATTTTCACACCTTTTTCTACTACAAGGGATCCTTTTGAAATCTTCCAATTTTTATCGTTAAAAGTAACTACACAACCCTCATCACCGAGTTGCCTTGTTGAGATTAAATTCCTACTTAGCATTCGAAGATGTCTTACCTCATGTATTAGCCAATGATTCCCATTCTACAACTTAATCTTAACTTTTCCCTTTCCAACAATCTGATAGGGTTCATTATCCCCTAGATAAGCAAGCACAAAATCCCCTTGGACATAATCAATACAATAACCTTTATGGGGTGTAGCATGAAATGAACTCCCTATATCTAAAACCCAAGAATCATCAACATTTTCTAAAGAAAGAAGCAAAACATCCTCTTTTTATTTGTTACTTACCACATTTGCCTCCTTTTTACCATCTGGTTTTTCTCCTTCATTGTTCTTTCAATCTAACAATCTTTCTTCTTATGCCTTGGTTTTCCATAGTACCAACAACTTCTCTATCCTCTAGATTGAGACCTCTTCCCCTTTGATTTTCCTCTTGATTTCCAATGATTTCTAGAATTACTTCCTCTCTCAGTTGTTCTACCTTTGCTTTGCATGTTCAAAGAACTTCTTGATGTAGATCCACCTGAGGTTTTCCTACGAGTTTCCTCACTCAGAATAACACCAATCACATCATCATATTTTAGGGTATTAGATCTAGAAATAAAATTACTCACAACCATTACCAAACCATTCTAGCTTTCAGGAAAATAACACAAAATCAAGAGAGCCCTCATTTCTTCATCAAAATTAATATTCACAAAATATAAATGACTAATAATAGTATTAAACTCATCTAAATGATTTGCAACATATCTACTTTCTGCCATCTTCATATTAAATAAATGCTTCATGAGAAATACCTTATTTGAAATAGAGGGATTTTCATACAATGTTGCTAGGGTTTGCATCAACTCTTTCATAGACTTTGTTTTTGTAATGTTAAATGTCATTGATGGTGCTAGGCATAGCCAAATGCTTCCAAGTACCTTTCTATCTAGAATCTTCCAGTCCTCCTCTATCATAGTTTCTTGGTCCTTAACTTTTCCTTCCAATAGCTTCCTTAAATCCTTTTGATATAGATAGTCCTGCATTTGCATTTTCCATAACTCTAAGTTCTACCCATTAAACTTGTCAACCTTCAACTTACCCTCATCTACCATTGCTCCCACTCAACCATGAGACCTTCCTGTACAGGATAGCTAAAAAAATGATGAGGGTTTGGCTAAAGAACAAAAATGACAATAGTCTAGCTTTGATAACACTTGTTAGGATTAACCATAAACATAAATAATAGTTACATGCAAATATAACCAATATCAAAAAATAATAGATCATATAGAAGAGAACATAAGACACATAGATTTAACATGGTTCACCCAATCCATGGGCTACATCCACCAACAATAAGTCCAATATTGTTATTATCTAGTGACTACAATCCAGAATCCCTTCCAACTCAATACTACCACAAGAAGCTACAATATCACCATATGCTATGAAATCCCTAACCCTAAGCATTTTTTTACAAGCTTTTTGCCACTTACAAAATTAGGGCTAGAATAATCTAAAATAATAGCAGATGCCTTTACAATATAAGGTCTTTTTTGGCTTTGGGGGCACTGCCCTCAAAAAACCCTCATGGGGGTGTTGCCCCTCGACCCCACCTTGTACTATACCCTATAGGGTTGCTTCCCCTTGACTATGTCTTAGGGTCGTTGCCCCCAAACCCCTGTAGAAATAATCTGTAGAGAAACCACACTGAATAAAGCTCTAATTTAGATTAGGCTCCACATCACAATAAATACAAATTAGATATAATTCTAGAATTAAATCTCACTAAATAGGTGGTAAATCATCATTAAATTGAAGTGCTTCCAATGTAAGATGGTATATTTAGGCCCCACTTTAGGGAGAATATGGACTTGATCCTAACTCTTGGGGAAGTAGAGCACAAGGCATGTGATAATATTATCATAATCAAGGAGACAAAGAATCCATCAAGACCTCAAGAGATTGAGTCTTTACTAACTCCAAGATCATAATAAGAGAAGTCATTGACTAAGAGAAGCAGAGGAAAAAGGGGCATGCTTAATTCATTTGAGAAATGTACATCCCATTGTGAATCATGTAAAAAAATGCATTAACTATGTATGGGACAAAGAAAGTGTGAATTTGAATGTATTACCCATGTATGGGACTTAGCATATTTGAATTTGAAAGAAATTCCCATTTAAGAGACTAAGTTATGCAAGGAGGGATGATAACTAGGTCCAATGACTCCACCTAAATACCATGCAACCTCATTAAATTTACACAACAAAAGCAATCACAAAGAGATAATGCCAAAAAGGAGAGAGAAAAAACAATATTTCATTAATTCATACATACCCGCCTGTGATGCATGCCAGGTTATGACCAATACAAAGATTCAAATACATAAAATATCCTTTAGCTTGTCAAATCTATGATATCTTGATCAGATTCAAACTCTTGTACTAACTACTTTTTCTCACTACTAAACCTAGACCAATACCCCTTATTTATGCTTGCCAATATGACTTACAAAGGATTCTAGATCATCATATAGAGAAGGTTGACCAAATGATCGATCTAATACATTAAATCATGACCTATAATTAAATACAAAGGTAGGTTCTCAAATAAGAACCAAATAGATAACTTAGTGAAATATGAACAAGAGGTCACTAAACAACATCAACAAAATTCACTAAGGCACTTGGTGAACACAAGACACAAATCCACTCAGTGAAATGAAAACCCAAGCCACTTGGTAAACAAAGGAAGAAACTCTTTCACCAATCCAATAAATAATGAAGTCATCAGATAGGTTCTGAATGATAAGCAAGCACATATCTACCAAGCAGGATAGCAATGCAACCCAAAAGGCTCTTACATTAGACAACTGGGGTTGAAAAGAGATGATTCTCCTAAATAATGAGTGTGACACAACCTGATCTAAATCCAACTTAGATTAATAAAGCCATAACATCTTCAACTAGCCTATCCTTCTACTTTACCAAATACTCAAAGTAATCCTTTCCTCTTGTACTCTTACCAGATCTTTGATCCAAAATATGCTCTATCTCTTTAGTTTGCCTCTTAGAATAATCACTTGAAATTGTAACCTTATCATTAGATTCATGATAGTTGTACAAATCAACAACAATGAATATATGAGATATATCCATGTCATTAGGTAACTCAACTTCATAAGCATTACCACTATCAAACTTCCTCAAGATTTTGCATGCACCAAATTTCTCCATTTTCAACTTAATATATGTGCCAACAGGAAATCTACCATTCTTTAGCTAAACCATCATCTCCTTACCAACCTAAAAAATCATATATCTTATTGACTTATCTGCATTATCCTTATATTTTTGATTAGTTATGCTTTACTTCGTCATGCAAAGACTTCATGAACTCAATAAATTCTTCACCTTGAACATTTCTCTTCTCTTCTCCAACATATCCCTCAAATATGATATAAATCTAGGCTATAGTCTAGTAACAAAATCAAATTGTGTCTTTCCAGTACTTGTATTCATAGAATTATTGTATGCAAACTTTGCTTGTTGCAATACCAAATCCTAGTTACTTGATTTATCCCCAACTAAGCATCTCAACAAATTACCCAAATTTCTGTTTGCAAACTCTATTTGTCCATCTATCTATGGATAAAATGTAGAACTAAACTTCAAATCAGTATCCAACTTCTTCCACAAAGTCTTTTGGAAATAAGCAACAAACTTATTGTCTCAACCATATAATACTCCTTAGTAATCCATGCAACCTAAAAACTTCTTTAAAGAAAAACTCAACAACATGGACCATATTAGATGTCTTCCTACATAGTATGAAATGTGCCATACTAGAAAATCTATCAACAAAAATAAATACCAAATCATGCCCTCTTGTTTTCCTTAGTAAGCCAAGAACAAAATCCACACTAATATCACTCCAAGGTTTCTTAGGTACTAAAATAGGTGTATACAATATAGTATTCTTAGATACTCCATTTTCAAATTGACAAACTCCATAACTCCTTACAAACTTTTTAACATTCTTATACAACTATGGCCAATAATACCTCTCCTTAAGAAAATTCAATGTCTTATCAATACCAAAATGTCCAACCAATCCACCACTATATTTCTTCTTAATCAAATGAACTCTCATAGATGCTCTCAGTATACACGACTGAATTTTTTTGATAAATATACCTTCCCAAATGAAATAATTTTCATTCTTACTCAATTGATCTAATACCACTATTCTACACTCTCTCCAAACCTCAAAAAAGTCAGGACCAGTCTCACCCAAATCCTTTATCTCATTGAAACTAAGAACTTCAACTTTCATTTTGGTTAACAAAGATCTTATGATCAATGCATCTACAACTTGGTTAGACACTCCATTCTGATTCTTGATCACAAATCCAAAATTTTACAAATACCTAACCCACTTCATATGCCTTTGATTCAATTTATGTTGAATTCCCAAATATTGTAAATCCTTACGATCAGTGCACAACACAAAATCTTTTGGAATCAAATAATATCTCCACTTCTTCAAAGCTTGAACAATAACATAGAACTCTTGATCTTACACATAATATTTCCTTTTAGCATCATTCAACTTCTCACTAAAGTAAACAACAGTTTTATCATCCTAACTCAAGACAACTTTGATTGCACTACCACTTGCATCACATTCAACTTGAAATACTTTACTAAAATTAGGAGATGCCAATACAAGTAATTTAGTAACTCTTTTTTTCAAAGTCTTAAAACTCTTATTAGCTCCATGTGTCCACTTGAGTTCCTTTTTATCTCCTCTCATTGTCTTAGTCATAACATTACACACCAAATTAAAGTTTCTAATGAACTTCCTATAAAAAATTGATAACCCATGAAATGATCTTACCTCACTCACATTATGAGGTGTAGGCCACTCAAGAATTTATTTAACCTTCTCAAGATACATCTTTAAACCATCAATTGAAATTACAAATCCCAAATACACAATTTCCTCCTTCACGAATGAAAACTTCTTCAAATTAATTACAACTTTTCCTCTCATAATCTCTATAATACTTGTCTAATATGTTCAAGATGTTGTTCCTTAGTCTTATTGAATATCACAATATCATCCAAATAATTAATAACAAACTTACTCAAGAATTTATGCATTACCTCATTCATCAACCTGATTAAAGTAATCCATGCATTGGTTAAACCAAAAGGTATAACCAACCATTCGTACAAACCTTATTTTTTCTTGAAAGAAGTCTTCCATTCACCACCTTCTTCAATTATGATCTAATGATATCCAACTTTCAAATTAATGTAAAATATCTTGCTCTTCTCAAATAATCTATTATATCATCCATCCTTAGTATAAGAAACCTATATATAATAATTATCTTGTTAATAGCTCTAGAATCAGTAAATAATTTCCACTCACCATTCTTCTTAGGTGCTAATACAATAGGTAAAACACATGGACTAAAAATTTCTTTGATCAATCCTCTCTGTAACAATTATTGTACTTTCTTGTTAAGTTCTTCATTCTTGGTAGGCATCAATATGTAGGGTACTTTGTTGAGAAAACTAGATTCGATAATCAGATTTGTATAATGAATTATACTCCTTACTAGTGGTAACCATTAGGTACATTATTTAAAACAATCAATTGATGCTTGGTGAAAAACTTTTTAACTTTTTCTAGAACTTGGTCAATACTAGCATTACTCAGTGCACAAGGAATCACAACAAAGCAATCTTTCTCCTTCCTCACATCTTTCACAAATCAATTCCCATTAGCCATGCAAACTCATACTATTGTACAATGATTTTCATTAGGTGCCTCTATCAAAGGTAATAAGACTTTCCTTTTTCCATTTTCCCAAATAGTATATTGATTCAATCTACCATAGTGCAATTCTTGTCTATCATATTGCTAGGGTCTACGCAAGAGTATGTGGAAAATAAGCACATGTATAATATCACATAGAACTTCATCATAGTAATTTCCAATATTTAATTTCACAAGACATTGTTCACTTACCAAAAACTTATGCTCATCTTTGATCCAAGAAACTTGACAGGGTTTAGGGTGTCTCATCCTTTGCAACTGTAACTTATTAACCAACTCTTCTGATGCCAATTTTTTTGAACTACCACTATTGATGATTACATTACAATATTTTCCAGCAATCTACATCTGGTCTTGAAAATAATTCTTCTTAAGATGGATTATTATCAATTCTCTCATTACACAAAGTTCTCCTCACCATCAAAAATTTCCCATTTTTAGGTCCATTCAGTGGACTCATAAGGTCCATTCAGTGGACTCATAAATTCTCCTTGGACTGAAGTATTTTTGCTACCATCTTCAATTTTCTTACATGTAAAGGATTTATGTCCCTCTTTACCTAATTTGAAATTGATTCCATGAAATCCTCCTCTTTCAGAAGTACCTTAGGAAGAACCATCACCTTTCCACTCAGTCTTACCTTTCTCATCACTTTTCCACTTAGTATTGCCCTTATCTTGCATAGTAATTTTAGATCTAGTATTTTCTCCATAAGAGATACCTTCACCTCTTATAAATATTCCACCTCTACCTCTTTGTATTTGTTCATTTTTTTTCATTAAGATCTCCTCATCTTTCAAGGCATATTGGTATACTTCTTCCACACTATCCAGTTTCACAAAACTAATCTCATCTTGAATTGAAGTTCACAAACCATTCAATTATCTAGCCACTTTGTCTATGTTATCATCAACATGTCCAAATATAATGTCTAATATGTATAACTCCTCAATATACTCCTTCACACTCATATATTTTTCCTTCAAGTTTTTCGTCTTCCTCAACATATTGACTTGATAATCAGAAGTGAATTCTTCAATTTATTCACCATCTTCACCCATGTTTTGATCTTCTCTTTCCCTTTCCTTTGTCTATCAATTTTCAAATGCTCCCACCAAAGTGAAGCATGTCCCTTCAACTTGGTGACTACTATCTTTACTTTTCTGTTATCAACGATGCTTTAAAATTCAAAGAACTTCTCCATCTCAGAGAGTCCAATAAAGTGTTGGTTTCCAACCTTCCATCATAACCAATAGCCTCAACATTAGGCTTAGAATGTGCCTTAGATAAAACTCTTAATAATATTTCCTCATTAAATTCCTTTTTAGGTTTATTATTAGGGTTTGGTGCTCCTAGTGCCCTTTCATCATCACTACCATCATTAAGATGTACTCCCCTCCTTTGGGCTATTCAAAAACATCAAGTCTGGTAGAAATTTGTCTCAAAATGTCCATAATTACATTACCAAGATTTCCTCTACCACAGACAATTTTAACAATAGGTTCTTGCATGATCATAACCCTAAACAAGTTATAGGTCGAATCTCATACCTTCCACCCTATAACCAAATTCACTTGGGATTTTCCACAAAGACAAAAACTCACTTTGATACCACCTGATGTAATTAGGGATGATAACTAGGGCCAATGACTCACCTAATTACCATGAAACCACCAAATTCACACAAAGGAAGAAATCATGAAGAAACAACATAAAAAAGGAGAGAGAACTAAAAATATTTCATTAATTTATCAAAATTTCATCATACATGTCCGACTATGAGGCTTTTTGGGTTATAATCAATACAAAGATTCAAATATAAAAAATATCCTCTAGTTTGTGAGATCTATGATCTCATGATTACAATCTAACTCCCATTCTAACTTCTTGTTCTTGCTACCAAACCTAGACCAAGACCCCCAATTTATAATTTCCAAAACGACTTACATAATATTCTAGATAATCATATGGAGAAGGTCGACCAAATAATGGTCTAGACATATCCCAATGATCAATCCAATATATTAAACCATGACCCATAATTAAATATAAAGGCCACCTCTCAAATAAGAACCAAACATAAAACTCAGTGAAAGAAGAATAAGATACAACAGGACATCAATAGTAAAGAGTCACTGAGGCACTCAATGACCATGTGGAAAAAAATCACTCAATGAAAGAAGAATTTGAGCTACCTGGTGAATGAAGATAGAAACATTGTCACTGATATAATAAACAAAAAGTCACCAAACATGTTATCAATGATAACTAAGCACATACCTACAAATTAGGATAGCAATGCAACCCAATATGCTCCTACATTACTTAGCATATTTGAATTTGAATGCTCTACTTGTGTATGAGACTTGAAATATGTTTGAATGCTCAAAACAGAGAGAGATCCCATCCTAAGGATTCTCACTTCCTCAAGGATTTAAATATGTGCATGGAGAATCCATTCTTTATGATTGTGCATAATCCATAAAGGGATTCAAAAGTGTGTGTATAAATTGTCAAGTATGCATGCACATGTGTGTGTGCATGCAAAAATTAGGTAGAGTGTATGCCCCCACATTAAAGTCATTGCTAACACTTTAACATGATAAATTAATTTAAGAGAGTATACATATATCCACATAGAGATGATTATACTATGAAATGCCCCCAATAGAAGACAATTCAAGGAAACCAATCACATGACATATAGATAACACAAAAGGTATCTATCATTTTTGGGGTTTGTATGATCATGAGGATATGTGTGTGTGTGTGTGTGTGTGCATGCAAAAATTAGGTAGAGTGTATGCCCCCACATTAAAGTCATTGCTAACACTTTAACATGATAAATGAATTTAAGAGAGTATACATCTATCCACATAGAGATTATTATACTATGAAATGCCCCCAATAGAAGACAACTCAAGGAAACCAATCACATGACATATAGATAACACAAAAGGTATCTACCATTTTTGGGGTTCGTATGATCACGAGGATATGTGTGTGTGTGTGTGTGTGTGTGTGTGCATGCAAAAATTAGGCAGAGTGTATGCCCCCACATTAAAGTCATTGCTAACACTTTAACATGATAAATGAATTTAAGAGAGTATGCATCTATCCAAATAGAGATGATTATACTATGAAATGCCCCCAATAGAAGACAACTCAAGGAAACCAATCACATGACATATAGATAACACAAAAGGTATCTACCATTTTTGGGGTCTGTATGATCATGAGGATATATATATATATATATATATATGTATGTATGTATGTATGTATGTATGTATGTATGTATGTATGTATGTATGTATGTATGTATGTATGTATGTATGTATGTATGTATGTATGTATGTATATTATATTAAATTAAATTTCATCATTTCCCAAAGGAAGTACAACTACAATGCAATGGAAGAAAGAAACATAAGAGTTACAAAGAAAAGTATTTTTGACTACCATCATGGAGGCCAAAAAGAATTGGTGCAACCATGTCTAAAATAAAAGTGGACCAACACAAGGACACATTTTCTAACATTGGCACATGTACAACATCAAATGTAATAAAATATATAAGAAGTGAGCTACAAATAGAAGAATGATCATGTTGATTCCTTTATCACCTTGCACAAATAGAGCAACAAGGGTCATTTAAAGAAATTTAAGCAAACATAGAAAACACAATACAAGGGACACATATCATAATAGGAAAACACACAAAAGCGACTATGCCAGAGAAACCACTCAAGTGCATCACCCACCTCCCCAATATCAATCTATATTAGTTAGGGAAGGTGGAAAAATCACAAGAGGAGGTACATCCAACACAACAAGAACTATAGCTAAGTTTGGATAGGGTCCTCTTGAGAGTCACTATGCTCATGACTAGATATAAATAAAAGTTGTTTTGAAATCATGTTAGAAAAATCATTATCAAGATCACTAGTATTATATTCATCATCATTAGAATCCATAATATCATATAATGTATCTTCTTAATCAACATTAGTAGAAATAGAATCCAAAATATGAATATCATTATTATCTATATCATCATTATGATTATTATTAACTTCTTCTATAGACGTAAGCTAGTCAAAGAAATGAGAAGAATAATGAACAACATGAAAATGGGATTTCACTCTAGCCTAATGATTCTTTTGATGATCATTCTTATTTTTTCCTTTTCCTTTATCTCTTTCATCCCAGTGATGGATCACAGAGTGTGATCCAAAATGTTGATGAAAAAAATCTTTACACAATTGATTCTAGAAGCACAATTGACAAGATCATGGGCATGTTTGTTACATTTATACCTACTAGAAATTGGGTGAGAAGAAGAAGGATCAATATACATAGGTTCCTTTCCATATTAAGATGAAACAATAGAAGAAATCATGATAGGTTGAGATGTAGGAGGAGGAACTAAACTAGGTAGCATATAAATACAAGATATGGTTTCTCCTTGTAAATGGAGGTATTTGAAGAAAGAGGTGTAGAAGGCATAGGAAAAAGACCATGAATAAGATCTTTAGGAAAAATCAACTTAGAAATAATTCTATACTTATGAGCTTGATATGAATGGAAAACATAATTAGTACAAGAAAGAGGCATGGTAGGAATACAAGGGAAAAAAAAGTCAAGTGCAACACAATGTCTAGGCTAAGAAGGATAATAAAGACTATGATTGATCATCTTAATCTCACCATCATGAGGGAACTTAATAAATTTATGGATTAGAGAAGAAATTAATTTCATGGAAGTCAACCAAGGTAAACCAAGCTTCATTTAGAATTGATCAGAAGTATGAAAGACAATAAAGGAAGTATTCACTATTTTACAAAAAAGTTTAACAAACATGGTAATTGAACCATGAGGTGGATACAATAAACCATTAGAAGTGTAAATCCAAGCACTAGTTGAATCATAAAAGTAATAATGAAATTTTTTTTCTAAACAATGTTCCTTAGTGGTGACATTAACTAGAGAGTTAGGATCAATAAAAAAACATGATACTTAGCAACCCTAGTAGTAATGTAAAAAGGACAACCAGGAAAATTAATAGTTTTGGAATCATCAAAGGTAATGATAAGGTTGCTAGAATTGTTAAGATAAGGTTTAACTTGATGTTTAAATTGAATAATAGGTTTAGGTTAAGGTAGAGGTTGAAGCACACACTCTATAGTGTTCATTGTATGCTCATCCTCCTTGTTTAGTTGGTCATAAGCAATATCTGTAATATAGGAATAAGACAACTAAGCAATTGTATTAGTAGCGTGTTATGTTAAAGTATTAGTGTAGATTTGAATATTTTTATTAGGATATGCTACATATTCATTACCACTATTGTGATTATCAAAAAACAAAGCATTGGAATCAATTCAATTTGAATCTTATGTTTCAAAGTATAACACTTTTTAGTATCATGGCTATCCTGACAATGATACTGATAAAATAATTTGGAATTCAAAGCATGAACTTGATTTTGTAGAAGGAAGAAGTGACCTAACATGAGAGATTTTAATAATATTGGTACTTACTGACCTTCTCATAATTGAATGAAAATACTTAGAAAGATGAGTAAACTTAGAGTTCATCCAAAAAATAGAGTAAGAAGCAATGTCACCTCTGGATATAGCATCTACTTGTTCATATGTTGTATTCATGGATTTTTTAATCTTAACATATCCATTAGGTTTCTCAAATTTTTTATTTCTAGGTGTGATATCACTCTTATCAATAGGTACGAGATCCATTAGAGCGGTGCTCTCAAATCGGCTCACTTGTAATTAATAAGAATGAAACACTGCAAAAAGTTGTGAAAAAGAAGTAACTTAAATAACCATAATACTATCTCTAATGTCCTTTTATAAATTAGCACAAAATATATTTTTATTATCAATATTAGGCACAAGATAAGAAATCTTAGTATTTAATGCTTAAATATACCAATTAGGACCTTTTTTACAATGCATTAAGTTAGCGAAGGACACCTGAGGACCTATGCTATTATGAAATTGTTGAATAAAACTATTATAAATTTTCTAAAAGAAATAAATGGAATAAGGTGGCAAAGAGGAATAACATTGCAAGGAATTATTGTGAAAGGCATAGGTAAACAACTTAGCTAACATCATATGGTCATGGGTATAACCACTACATGGAACTTGAGAGATTTTAAGATGAGTTGGGGGATCACCCTTACCATTATAATTATAAAGGTGAGGCATATCAAATTTTTGAGGGGAAATGACATGGATAATGGCTAAGGATAAAGGAAAACCCAAGTCATATGTAGGAACATTGAACTTGGATTGAGTTAAAGAAGAAAGTTGTTGCAAAGAAGAAACAATTTGAGCAAGGATAATGATAGTAGAGTCATTAGAGGAAATAGTTGGCAATGGAAAATTAGACATGCTAGGGAGAGTGTGAGTTAGTGGGAATGGAATTTTCTATGGGTGGAACACTAAAAACCATAGTAATAAGAGGATTAGGATAAGTGTAAAGAAAACTAGGGTATGAAGGTTTGAGGTTGACAATAAAGTAGGCAGAACACTCACATGAAGAGAAGGGATAAGAAACTCATAATAGGAGGATTGGATGGTTAATTAGAGGTAGCCACAATAGAGGAGAATAAGTAGGAATGATAGATATAGGAGTGGAAATAGGAAAGGAAGGCTCAACACCAGTGACAAGTGCAACCATTCTTATTTAAGATTAAGCCAAATGAACAAGGTGTGTAAGATCATGCAAAAGATTAACACAATGTTCACTATTATGTATCACTTTCTTAAGAGTGTCAAAATAATAATAGTATCATTATTTTTATTCTCTTGTATAAGCCATTTATGTATCTCATCAATCTTAGTAGAAAGCTTATGAATTTGTTCGGGAGAAATTCTTAAAGCCTCATATTGATCATGAGATGAATGAGAATATTCATTCTTCATAGAAGGATTAGGATCATGAGAAACCAAAGTGACACAAAGGTTTTGAAAGAGAGGATAAGAAGATTCTAGATCAAAGGAAGCCATGAGCCTTTACTTTGCCTAATGAGAATGCTATAGGTAGGATTTAAGGTGATGGAGCTCATACATAAATTACGTCAAGAGGAAGATCACAAAAAGGGAATCTAATCTTGAGGTATGAACTAAATTACAAAGCACACAATGTAATATAATAAAATTAAATACATACAAAATGCGAAGACAAATCATAAAAGATGTATTTATCTAGATAATGAAATCTAACTCCAAAATACAAGAGAATGAAACAATCAAAAGAAGGGGCTAAAAAGTTGGTTTCACCAAATATATAAGATAGAATCTTAAACAATTCAATATAGGTCTCAATTACTTTACATTTTAGGAGTTTGACAAATGTATACCTCAAAGGGAAGTTAAGGAGATTGATCCTTTCAATTCCAACTATAAGATAATTAGATATAAGAGGATTAGTTTCAACAAAATGGCGAAGGATCACTAATGCAAGACAATATATAATGGTTATAGAATTAGAGAAAGAATTGTAAGGAAACTTGGCAACAAATAATATAACCTTTTCCACATAACCCATAATAGATCTAAAATAAATATGCAATTGAAATCCACATACAAGAGAATAGAAAACATACTCACAAAAATTATGACACGAGATATACCCTGGGAAACCCTTATTGAGGGAAAAACCCAACCTCCAAAAGAACCCTTCACCATGTATTATTCAGCAAAAATACCATTGTAATACAATGATGGAAGCCTTCAAAGCCATAGCCACCATCGAGCAATCTATGTAAACACACATGAATCCACACATCCCATGCCATGGTTCCAACCTTCACAAATCCTCTCTTGGCTAACTTGTCAAGCCTTGTCTCGCGTGACTTTCCTTTTTTCCCTTTTTTCTTCTCACTCTCACACCAACAACTACCCTTGTGGCTACTTATATAGTAGCAAGGCCCACAAAACCACCAAGTAGTATTACATAAATCATGTGCTACCTAACCTATTGACCCCACATTAAATATTAGAAATTTAATTCTTTTCCCCAATATTAAATAATTCCATGATATATTATCACAATTTTACAATACAACTCATCAAGTATATCCCATGGAAATATTTATATGTTGCATGTCCATCTAGGTGCAAATTACATGATAAAATAAAATAATACAATATAGGAATATTATGCAATGTGTGCAACAATCATTATCTCAAGAAGAATTCAAGACCCTTAAAATCCAAATGTAGCAAGATCTATGAAATGCAATTAAGACTATAGATATAGTAATTAGAAGTTTTTAAATGAATAAATAAATTAAATGACTTACCTAGAAAAGTGAGGTGGAATATTGGATGTGATTTTTTAATCTCTGCACAACTCCAAACATTGAGAAAATATAGAACCAACCCTAAAATAGTGAGATATTTGAAACTCATAAATATTTAGGCTCTCTATTAGGGATAACTTGGACTAGAAGGGTCGATCTAGAGGAATAGGTTCAATTTGGTAGGGTTGCACTACATCGTACTTAGTTGTGTCCAATGAAGAATCCATTTCTAAATCTTCAAAGTTCTGTGAAAAGGGTATCCAAATATGCACTCTGTATTTCCTTATGAAATCCACTACCTACAAGAAAAATAGTTTTGTTTTGTTAATGGGGGATTTGACTTGGTCAAACTCTAGTTTAGGAATTAACCTTTAAATTAAAATAATTGAAATATCTTAAATGTAAAGTAAATGCATGAATTCACTTTAAAATAGTAAGATTTCACAAATGGAATACAATAAAATCACTTTACCAATTAAAAGCATCAAGAGGATGTAAATGTAACAAAAGAATACAGAAGAACTTTCTTTATGACAAAATCCACTATCATCAATGAAGGAAGCTAGATCTTGAAATTTTTTGGAATGATAATAAATAGCTAATGAAGCCCCCAAATGAACTCCTTGAAGATCCTTGAAAGAACCTTGAATGCAAGAGATCTCCTTCTCTAATGGCTAGCAAAAGAATCTCCTTGAATGCATTGGAAGATGGTTTGAGTGCTTGAACACTTGAAGGCTTGAGTACTTATATGTAATGGGTATATGATATGATGAAATGAGGCAAATGGATGGGATTATAAGGGCTTAGAATAAAATTTCTCCCACTGACTAACTGGACACAAGATTAACATGTTGAATCAATGCGAACATAAGGTCCAAGAAGGGGGACTGAAAATGGGTCTCAAGTAGGGATGCACTACATCATCAAGGATGCACTACATCATTAGGGACACACCACATCCCTGATTCCTGGGTCTAGAAACCCCCAAAGTTCTCTTGGGGTCTAGAAATAGGTCTTGGATTTATACAATCAAGTGTGAATATCGAGAAAACCTAGTTTCAATGAGGATAAGAGATTTATAGTGAATGAAGGAAGAAAAGGGAGGACCCAAGTGGATGACTCATACCTCAAGATTTAAGCCATAAAATAGGAATACCGAGGGGGATCTATTAGGTCCTACCCTAATTTTTTCTTGGAGGAATGTGGAGAGATAAGAAGAAAGAGGAGAATCCAAATTACATGCAAGTATAACATCAAATCTAACTAAATAGGTGCTATATCATCATTAAATTGAATTACTTCTAATTTAAGATGATAATTTAGCCCCCACTTTAGCAAGAGTATGGAATCAATCCAAATTCTTGGTAAAGTAAAGCATAAGGCATAAAATAATCTTATCGTAGTCAAGGAGACAAAGAATTCATCAATCCCCCAAGGCATATTGTCTTTGCTAACTCCAAGATCATAATAAGAGAGAAATAAATAAATAGAAGAAGAAAATAAAAAAGGGGTGTGATAAATTTTTCCAATGAGAATAGTGTCATGCCCAAACTACTAGGCAAAAACACACTATTTAAAAAAAAAAAATAAAATTAAAATGCTCTAAGTTTGATAAGTTTTCAATCATAGTTTAAGTGAGTTTCTCTACATCTCATCGTAAGTTTCAAAACTCTTGTGGAGGAATACATCGTTAAGATTTTGAAACTTTCGTTATTAAGTTGATATTGTCAAAAGTTATGTTATTACATTAACTTACAACAATATGTGAAAAATTATTTAGATAACAATGTAAATGAATTTGGGTTTAAGATTAATTAAAATATCTAATCAAATAAAATCTACATTTAAATTTACTTTAAATAGCCAATTAACCTTTAAAAATAAAACTAATTAATACTCGAAAATTAAACTATCTTTAATACTAAAACTATCTAAACTTAAATAATCATTAAATTTTAATTTTCTAAGTTAATTAAACAACTAAATTAATCTAAAAACTAAACTATCTAAATCTAATATAATCTATCCTAACATCCTACTAACATCAAAAAAATAACTAATACTATTAAAAAACAACTAACTACACTTAAAAATCTTAATATTAAACTAGCCATAAATCTAAACTTACTAAACCTAATACCCACTAACTAAATAAGACTAACTTAAAAGCTTTAATAAATTAAACTAATTATAATAAAAAAAAAAATTGCATTTGAAGCTAACTAATTAAAATTATTAATAAATAACAAAAAAAACTAAACTAAACTAACATATTAACTAAACCTAACATCATACTAACCTACTTACTAACTAATCCCCCCCTAAGAACCCCCTATACCCTACCTACTCCTTGGGCAGTGCTTCCCAAGGAGTGCTTCCCAAGCGCTGTCCTTGGGATAGTGCTCTGCCCAACCAAAAACAACAAAGACCAAGACAAGAAACACATGTGCAGACTTCAAACAAGAAGGTGGCGACCAGTAAGGAGGGCGGGAAGGAAGTTTTAAACAAAAAAAAAACTTTAATACATTTTCAAACCCAAGCAAGTCAAGGCCAGCACAAAACAAGGAGATATACCCACTGCACAAGGTCAGAACTGACGTCCACCAAGGGAGATGAGTATGCATTAACCCATAAAGTTTTATAGGTGAGAAGGAGATATTTAGGATATGATGTTATATAGATATATTCTTTTTTGAAATTTCTTTGGTTATTTTAACATATATATCTATGTTTTTCTTCTATTTTGTTTTACTTCAAAATTTAAATAAAAGGATATTTTAAAGAATATTCTCTGTTGCAAGGAGAAATTTAAATTTCCAAACCCATATAAAAAATAGAGAGTTTTTACTCTCTTGGAACACTTTTTTTTTGAAATTTTTCTAAGTATAGATTTACAAAGCAATGTATTTTTTTTTAAGGTCTATATTTTTGAATAGATTTAAAACATTGATACAATAGCTTGTGTCACATTAACACCATATTTATTTGATCTCGTATACAACTTGAATTGAAACATAACAACCATAGCCATTATTTTCTTTCATTAACATAATTTTCATTTTGAACATATAAGGAAACTTGAAAATTTTGGTCAATTAAACCATCATCATATCATCTTATTTCTGATGTGCAACCATCTAACTAAAAATTATGATTAAATCACATGATAAAAAATTATACTCAATCACCAATTTTATTGGCAAACCTGATTCAAAGGCTCAGCTAGGAAAGAACTAGGAAGAAAACCTGGCTTCGTTACCATTACAACAAAGTTTTGAGATAAAAATTACATAGGATATCAATCCCAAATTACAACAATTTAATTGAATTTCCTTCATGACCCTCACCAAGGGCTCCATAACAATTTCTGTAACACATTTCTAAGAACTGTGGAGAGAACAAAATCTGATCAGGTGACAAAAAACATGACCAAGAGACAATTCAAACATGCATATTCATACAAGGTATTCACAATAGGATTCACAATGAATCAACACTAGGGAAAGGTGGATTTTTCCAACAAGAGAAGTCAAGCACAACACCAAAATAGATGCTCAATTGGGGCTATAAACCAAGAACTTCCGTTCTTCCATTTTAACATGCCATACTCATATGAGGTTTGTACTGATAGGTAGGGGCCCATAACACCCTACCCTCTCTCCCTCTTCTCATCCTGAGAAGAGACTCTACACTAGTTGAAGTCCAACTAAAAAGACCTTTCCCAAAATTGGTTACTTCTTCCCTATCCAAGGGTGAGTAATACCAAAACACCCATACAAGAAAAACTCGAAATTCAAAAATAAACATGAAAGAAAAACATTCAAAAAACATGGTTTTCAAATCTTCCCAACATACCCAACATACATACAAGAATCCAATGCACAACACCATAGAAAAGCATGAAACAAGCATGAAAATCTGAACAAGGGAGATGAAACTTCCTACCTTCACAAAGAAGTAATGGAAAATGAACAAGTTTGAGTAGAGCTTTTCCCTTCCTTGCTTCAATCTTCCAAGACTCCTCTCTAAATGTAGATATTGGGTAACAACCTCAACTAGTCCAAGAAGGGCCTCTAAATAAGCCTCAAACTCAACCACCAACAAAACAATAACTTCTCCCACCCACCTACAAATCTAGAATCTCCTAACTCAACCCATACTATGGTTAACCACTAAGTGGAGGTGGGGTGAGGCAACTCATGGTAGCCATAGTCAATTTTCTCACAAAGGCAAAAAGAGACTTTTTGAGTGATCTCAAAAGTCAATAAAAGGGGCTTAGGGGTTGGAAAAGACCCCCAACCCTTACCCATACCCCTTGGGTATAAATATTTCATGTTTTAAAGCCTTAGGAATAGGTTTGGAACCAAACGAAAGCTAGGAATTACTTAGGACCATCTAACAATCTAAAAAAAAGAAGATTAAGCACTAATACGGATTAAGGGTGACTAAACTTGATTAAGAACCAAATTAGCAAAAAGACACTAACTTAATCCGACTTAGGTCCAAAAGTTACACAGCTAACCCTAGCTAGCATGTTGAAGAGCATAAACAATTCACGAGTGTCAAGCGACACTAAAAGAACATAGTTACGAACATTAACATTTACTGATCACATAAGGATACATACATACATCTCAATTTAATTACGAACAACAAGGTTTCCAAAATTAGCACATAGGGATCAGTTCTGTTCCTCTGTAGGGTTTCTCGGCTAAATATCCTGCACACTCATTGCACACATTAGTAGCCCTGTAAAGTCACATGTACATATGTATATACGTATCAAAAATTCACATAAATTGAAACATACATCAATCAGGGTTTCTTTCATCCTACTTATATCCTTAATCATAAAGATTCCAAAATCATGTTAATCCTACATTTTACTTAATTTATCAACATACGTATACCTAAAACCTTAAATGATGAACATCAAATATCTGGAAGTAACATCACACAACATGAAATAATATAGTATGTTCTAAGCATCAGATAATGTCTCAACATCTTGAGTCATGAGTATCAAAATAATAGTAATGTATCACTATGCTATGATGGGTCAAGGCGAGGCCTCACAAATAGTAGATCCTGTATGCACCCTAAAATGGTTGCCTAGACTATGAGCCCCCATTCTTTAATTTATCAAATGATGGAATCAATTTATTAGTTTCTTGAATCAATGCCTTACAATATTTCCAATTCAAATCAATTTTCTTGATCAAATTGTAACGAATTCAATTATTTAAATATTACCTAAGGTTTGATCATTTCATCAATAATGTTATTTAATTAAAATAAAATATCTCTTTTAAATAAATAAAATAATCTTATTTAATTAAAAGAAAATCTCTCTTTTAATTAAATACATTTTATTTTTTTAGTTAAAATCTCTCTTTTAATTAAATACCCCTCTTTTAATTAAATAAATAAATCCCCACTTAAAGCTCTATTTTTTATGAAAAGAGGAAATAAATTACATAAATCAAATAAAAATAAATAAAGATTCCTTTTTTGCACATATTTCTAAGTGGTGGGCTTCTTTCCTCTCACTGGCCTTTTTAGGGATTTATCCCACATTGCTCTTGAGGATGTATTCCTCTCCACACTTTCCTTTATAAGGAGCCCTCTCCTTCTCATTTTCATAGATCAAGATTTTATTATTATGTTGCAGGTTTGGAGAGTGATTTTGGAGGAGAGTTTGAGCACTTGAGCTTGGATATTGCAACTCCTCTTTTCTTGTCTTCTTCTCTTATGCGTCCATGAAAGTCCATTTAGATTTCTCTTGCACTTGCAAGTTAGATTAGATTTATATTTCCTTTCATAGAATAATCTTACATTTACATTTTGTTTCATAGATTAGTTTGCTTTCACATGTTGTTATTATATAGAATAGATTCCATTTTCATTTTCATACATATTTGATGATCATGGAGACTAGCACTCTTGCTTTTCCTCTTTGAATCTCTCATTTTATAGTGTACTTGCATGGGCACAAACCAGGTCTAAATTGAGAGCCTCCATTATAAACCCTTACACTCTGTGAATAAAGAGCTATGAGTTTCCTTTTGATACTTCATTCTTGAGTAATCTTGGAAATAATGATTCATAGAAGTGTGTCAACATTTTAGCACACATTTTTGGTGCTCATTATGGGGAAACCCACCTTTACATGTTGGTTTTGGTTATTTTTGGATTTCTAATTGCCTTTTGCATATTTGTTTGGAGATGAAAACCCTAGATTTTCAAAGATTTGATCATATCTACCAAAGGACTTGGAGGTTTGGTCTAATTTTTTTGCAGGTTGGTGACATATTAGAGCAACTTTAGTAAAAAAATTCAAATTTTTTTGAGGTATTGTGAATTTTTTTATAATGTTTTCTTTATTTTTCATAAAAAATTAATTTTCCATGCAAATAAATTTTTTTTTGGAATTTTTTACATTTTTGGAAAGGTCTTTAAATTCTATAGGGGGTCATTTCTTTGTGTTTTAAATTTGGATACAATCTTATAGCTCATTTGGTCAATTTATGAGAACTAGTCTATTTTGGGAAAACAACTCCCCAAGGCACAAATGAAAAGATCTTTTTAATATTCTTACAATTTTGGAAAGCTCTCTATTTTTTAACATGAGTCTCTTTTCTACACTTAGGGTTTGAGATCTAAATTCATGTCATATAGGTCCAATCTTGTTGACTAGGTCAAAAATCAAAATTAAAAAAAAGGCATTTAATGGTTAAAGTTGCAGTTGGGTAATCTTTAAGAAACCCTCTCCAAAAAAATATAACATACTGGCGAATCTTATCATTATTTTGATTTTTTAATTTTTTTTTCTATTAATGAATCTTTTAAATTTTTTATTTTAGATATTATTTGTATTGGCGATTATTTTGGAATTGTAATTTTTCTATAGAAAATATTGGTGAATTTCAATAATAATAGAAATTTCATTAATCGCCATAGAAGATTACAAATGAAAATTTAATTTTTTTTAACTCATGGAATATTATGAGGATCATTGCATTATATTTTAAATCAAGAGTGAAAACTAAATATTGGTCATATCTTCCTAAAGTAACTAATAATTATAATAATTATTCATGAATTAATTTTAATTTCTCCAATAATATATAATATTTAGGTAAATCTAATATATATCGAATATTATGCTAAATCTTTGAATATAATCTTTTAATAAAATAAATTATTAAGTGATTTTACATATTTTATAGCTAAAATTTATAAAAATATCGTGACTTAGGTTGCGTTAAATCTTAAATTATTAGCCAAAATTAGTAGCCAAAAATTTCTAAAATTAGCAAATTGACGAATATTAGGCACTAAAAAAACCTTGAAGCCTTGCACTTATTTTTCATATAGTTCAATGCATGATATGAGATGTCATTTGGATTATTTGCTAGTTATTTTTGCTCCTCACAATTGATTTTCAGATCTAACCCTCTTGTTTGCATAAGTTGAGTATACATTACATAGCTTGTTTGCTTGTTGGCTTGTCTTGCTTGTTGGAGAGTTCATGGCTTGCTTGCATGGAAAAGCTCAACAAAAATAAAAATGAGGTAAAATATACTAAGCGCATTGCATGGATTGCCAAGTATTCTGTTTAAATCTCTATAACATTTGGTTTCCTTTCATTAAAATGAACCTCTCATGTGTCTTACTTCAATGATTTCCTGCTTTCAAGATCACATTTCAATTTTTGCTCTAAAAGAACAAACAAAGATTTATTTTCTCACATATTTGTTACACATAGTAATTAAGCCTTGTGAACACTATTTGTGGATCTTGAGAGAGTGAGCTTCAAGCTCTTCTTGTTGATTGAACCACTTGTAGGTAGGGAAGGTGTTGATCAAGTCTAGGTTCAAAAATTATTGAGTCTTTGACAACTGAAAATATGTTCTCTCTTGAGATAAACATAAATCATTTTTAGTAGATATAATTTGTTGAATTGGTATTAGCAATTTAGCAAGTCAATTAATTTGTTTGTTGTGTTTTTGTGAGGTGAAGAGGCTAGAGGATTATGTTTTGTTTCCTTTGGGAGCATTAGAAACTTGAAACCCTTGAATCTGGACTAGGTCCCCATGTGGTCCATGTTGTGAATCTTCCTTGTTAGAGAGGGTTAACTATAGTGGATACTCCCTTTATTAGGTAAACCACAAGGATAGAACCTCAAGTAGTATTAGCTATTCCCATCGTGGAGCAACAATTGCTATATAAATATCCTTGTGGAAGAAATACTATAGGTGTGGTCTCTTGTTGGGTTGTCAGATCTCCTCAACAACTCCCAATTTATTAAATTATTAGACTATGTCAAAACCTTGGTACACTAAGATTGGATTTTTCCCACTTGAGATTTCAAGAGTTGTAGAGTTGACCATTACTACAAACCATAGTGCAACTAAATTTTTCATTTCTAGGACTATGTGCATGATTGAAAAACATTTTGAGAACATACATAAGTAGAGTCCTTAGGGATTAGAATACTACATCACTATTCTTGTTCATGTGCAAGGTTTCTTTGTCCCTTGTGCATTTTTTGAAGACAATTGTTTGCTTAAACTCCTTGATTGCTATCTTATGTTCCCCTAAACAAAGAAGCATAAGACTTTGATGCAACCTTAGCTAAATGTAAAGACAAGTTCAAGTCAGTAGACCTTGGCATGGGGGCTTATTAACTAAACTCCCTCACAACACTACTAGTTTTACCTAGGTCTTATGGAAATACTTTACAAAAAATGAGACCTTCCTCTTCATCTATGAATTTATTTGGCGCATTTGTAGAGTCTTCAACACCTTTTCAAGATGAGAAAGAAGAGACAGTTATTAGATATTGGATTTTTAGAGAAGAGAAATACATGCACAATGATAACTTTTCTTCCTCTCCTAAGGCTTGTGGAAGAGGGTATACTTTTCTTAAAAAGATGGGCTATCCTAGATATGGCCTCTTAGTCATAGATTAGATGCTAGAGCCAAACCCCTTGATCATGCTTATTTTGGATGCAATTCTAAGGAGATAGTTGGCCTAGGATTTACAAATTGCAATAGGAACACTACTCCTATTCTTAATGAGTTAGATAGTGAAGATGAACTAGAATACATACCTAATTTGACAAATTAGCAAGATATGCATGAAGATTGGGTCCCTTCCACTAATCTCCTTTGGGGAGATTCATGTAGTCTAGTCACTCATGAGATAATTGCAACCTTAGAACAAGATGAATAAGATATATAAGATATTTTTGAAGAATGTCAACAAAAGAATCTTGTTCATTTGATGGAAAGAGAAGGTGTTACCCTTGATGACATTAGAAATTCCACATCAATACATCCCAAACCTTCATGGTGTAAAAATCCTAGTCAAAGTTCAGAAACAAGTTCATATGAGTATGAGTGAGACCCCCTCTAAGAGCCTTCCATAGTTGACATGGATATTGATGTCATCCACACATATAGTTCTCAAATTGAGGTAGTTGACGAGTCACATGTAGGATTAGAATATTTGAACCCACATGTTTCCTTAGTGGATGATTCTTCATTTGTTAGGAAAATCTTGATTTGGATAAATTAGAGGGATACTTGATGGAATCCTACTCTTTGGTCACCAAAGATGATATCATTCACATTTACAACCTTGAACCAATCATTGAATTACCTCTTGTTCATCTTAACCTCATTGATTAGCCCCAACACTATCAAGAACCTGAGATCTTTGTGTTTCAAAATGATTATGAGATAGCTGATTACTTGAATGCCATTGAACTTGTAGTCTCTTTCACTAGTGAATTGGCTACTAGCATGATAGAGCTAGACATCAAGTACCTTAGTCACAAAATAAAAAAGAAATAAAATCAAAAGAATAGGACTTTAGATGAAAAAAGCTACTATGTGGTAGTGTTAGAACCAAAAAAAAGTAAAAGGAAATGATCTATCCAAGGGTGAAACTTCTTTGAAGCACCTAAGGATGAGGTACTTGATCTTCTCCCTAGCTACTTTCAAGATAAATCTTCAGTTCTTATAGAACAACAAAAGCAATCAATTTGGGTACAAATGAGGCTCCATAGATAGTACACTTGGCTCAGTCCTTGTCACCACAAGAAAAATAAGCTAACACTAAGTTCTTATAGAAAAAGAAGATCAAATTTGCATGGACTTATTAATATATGCTAGGGTTGGACACTAATCTTATCATGAATCACTTGTCCATAGCTCCAAGTGTCAAACCAGTTAAACATAAATTGAGAAAGATGCATCCTCACATAGCTCTCCTAGTCAAAGTAGAATTATAAAAACTATTGAGTGATGGATTTATATGAGCTATAGCTTATGTGGAATGGATCTCAAACATAGTACATGTATCTAAACATGAAAAATCCATTCGTGCATGCTTAGATTTCTAAGATCTTAACAAGGCTTTCCCAAAAGATGATTTTCCACTTCTAAACATAGACATGAGAGTAGATATGACTATAGGTTATGAGATTTATTCCTTGATGGATGGTTTTTCTAGATACAATCATATCAAGATAGCTCCTGAAGATCAAGAAAAGACTACATTCACTTGTGCATGGGGTACCTATTATTGAAACATTATGCCTTTTGGATTAAAAAATGTAGGAGCCACCTATCAATGGGCTATGACCACCATTTTTCATGACATGATGCATAAAAACATGGAAGATTATGTGGATGACACCTTGGCCAAGTCTAAGAAAACAAACACACACTTAGATGATTTAGAAGTCATTCTAGATCAAATGGAACAATTTCAATCAAGGTTAAATCCTAAAAAGTGTACATTTGGAGCTACCTTTGGAAAACTATTGGGATTCATCATTTCAGAAAGAGGAATAGAGGTAGACCTTGAAAAAGTCCAAGAAATCATAGACATGTCACCTCCTAGAAATATTAGTGAAATGAGAAGTCTTCAAGGATGGCTTCAATCCATAAGGAGATTCATTTCATAGTTGGTAGATAGAGCTCAACCTTTCAACAAGAACTTACACAAAGGAGTCAAATGTGTTTGGAATAAGGATCATCAAAAGAGCATAGATCAAATGAAGAAATAATTGGCAAATCCTCCTATTTTAATGCTTCCTATCCTAGGGAAACCACTTATTCTATACATTTTAGTGACAAAATCTTGCTTGGGGACATTACTAACGCAACTTGGTGAACATGGGAAAGAAAGAGCAATATACTATATTAGCCCCACTTTTGTTTCACATGAGGTTAATTACACTAGCATTGAGAAAGCTTGCTTTGTAGTTGTGTTTTCTTCCCAATAGTTCTGACATTACATGCTTGTGCTCACTATAAACCTCATAGAAAAATAGATCCACTCAAGTATTTACTAGGCAAGGCTGCCCTCACTAGTATACTTACTAAATGAATGATGATCCTTTTAGAGTTTGACATAGAGTACATTGAGTGTAAATCAATCAAAGGACAAGCCATAGAAGATCAATTGGCTGATTTCCCAATAGAAGATAATGCACCTATTCAAATTGACTTCCTAGATGAACACCTTATGTATATGACTGAAAGAACATGGAAGATGTTCTTTTATGGATCCTTTATGCAAAACTATTTAGGAGTTGGTGTGTTGTTTGTTTCTCCTCATGGGTACATGATTCCTAAGTCTTAAAATTTATTGTTCCCATGTAAAAACAACATTGGTGAGTATAAAGCTTAAAAAAATGAACTTAAGATGGCCATAGAATGGAGAATTAGAGAGTTACACATCTATTGGGATTCATAGCTGATAATTAACCAAGTCAATGATGAATATCAAAAAAAATATGAGAAAATGGTACCTTGCAAGAAAATGGTTGATTCCTTGAAATGGTACTTCACATTTGTCACATTTCATAAAGTCCCTAAAGTAGAAAACAAAGTAGCTAATGCTATGGGTACACTTGCTTCACTCCTTCAGTTAGAGAAACATGAATCTAGATTTGACCTGGTTGAAGAGCTACATCACCCTATCTATGATTCCCAAGAAAGTCATGTCATTTATACCCTTGTTGGTTGTGAGTCATCCCATTATGGTGTCATTTACTCATACCTCCATGATGGCATTATACTTGAAACCTTTAACTGACCTGAATGCATAAACCTTACCCAAAATGCCTCTCACCATTCCCTTATCTTTGGTGATTTATATAGGAGGATTCTATATGGAACACGTCTTAGATACTTAGAAAAGGAAGAATACAACCAAGCATTAGTTGACATCTATGAGGGCATCTACAAGGGACATTCTAATGGTCTTTCCATGAATTGAAAGTTTCTTAGGGAGGTTTACTATTGGCCTATGATGTAGATTGATGCAATAGCATTTGCAAAGCCATGTGAAAAGTGTCAAAAACATGGTAACCTAATAAATGCTCTAGGAAAGGAGCTCATTCCTTCTATACCTCATTGGCCATTCAATGTTGGGTCTTTGATCTTGTTGGGAAGATTCATCCCAACTCATCAGGTGGACACGATTTTATTATCACTGCTGTTCATTACTTTACTAAATGGGTAGAAGCTGTCCCACTTTCTATTAATCTCAGGAAAGATAGTCTCTCTATTCATTCTAAACCATATCATTTTTTGATATGGAGTGCCTTCTAAGATTATCACTGACAATAGAGGCTAGTTTAAAAATAAAAACCTTAAAAAAATCTGCAAGAAATTCAAGATTAAACAACATTATTCCTCCATTTACTTCCTGAAAGGAAATGATCAAACATAGGAATCCAACAAATAAATTCTTAAAATTCTACATTAAATTGTTGGTAAGAGTGGTAGAGATTGGCAATTACAAATAAATATGGATTTGTAGGCCTATAGAATGAATGTTCATATTCATACTGGGGCTATGACTTTTGCCCTTACATATGGCATTGAAGAAGTGTTACCTTTAGAGGTTGCGAATCCTTCACTTAAAGTTTTACTCAAAGGTTTAGTTATAGATGAAGACTACCATGCCATGAGACTACAAGAGTTAGTACTTCTAGATGAGAAACATCAAGCATCATTTGAACATATGAGGGTTTATCAAAAACACATGTCCAAAGCCTTCAACAAAAGGGTTCACCATAGAGAATTCCAAGTGGGAGATCTTTTCCTACATGAAAATCCTAAGAATCAACAATATAGAGATCAAAAGGGAATATTTGAACCTAATTGGCTTGGACCTTACATCATTACATCAACTTTTAGGCCAGGTGCTTATTTACTATCTATAATAGCAGGAGAGTAGCTCCCTGATCCTATCAATGTCTTCTACTTGAAGAAGTTCTATCCATGATACCCATTATGTCTAGGAAATCCTTTGTACATACTTATTGATCCTAAAAAAATCCAAAAAAGTGACATATTATCAAAAATTTGAAAAATTAGAAAATGTCCTGAAAAAATGACCATCTTAGTGAAAACCTAACAATAGGTGCTTTGATATATCTCCAAAAAAATTATATATTCCAAAAAATAAATTAAAAGAAATAATTTTTATTTTTAATAACATCCAAGTGGTGAAAATCTGGAAGCAAGTGTTACTTGAGGCCTTTGCACCTTTGTTTCTTAGCGTATGTCCTTGACACTTAGCCTTTCTACATCATGCCTTTTTGTTGTTGCCTTGGTTTGGAATTCATCCTTTTATTTTTCCAAGGGACATAAATTTGTTAGCTTTGGTCTCTTGGATGTGTTAGTCTTTAGAACACCTCACAAATGGTGTTTTTTTTTAACACCACTCCAACTATATTTTTCAATACAACCCTTGACATCAAGTGGTTTTCAACACTTATCAGTTTGGTCTTACCTAGTTTTGTCATGTGATCCTACCTACTTGAAAGCATTCAATCCTTATCCTCATAAATTAGTATCAATTAACTCACATCACAACACTTAATTCTTGAGCTATGTCATGATCTTTTCTTTGTGTGCTAATTTTTATTGATTTTTGTTGAGTGTTCTTGTCTAATAAATCTCTTTGTTATGCATAGCTAAAGGACTTGGGACATGGGGCATGCTTTTATTTGCTTTCTACTTGTGGGTGTGGTATTGAAACTCTAGAGTGTCTCTTTTTATCACCTTGAAACACTTAGGAGATTTGAGGCATCACCCTTGACTATTTTTGCACAACCATTCTTATGGTCATCCCAACATCTATGCCTTGATGCGAGCATAGTTTTTCTACATCAAATTGGGTGAGAAAATATCAAAGTCAACTTGATCTTTATGTATTTGATACTTATGTTAGAATCTTTCCACATTCCAATTCGATATAAATCACATTCATATCTTCATAGTTGTGCTTGTGACTAAAGATGATTATGTGATTTTCCAATGTCCGTTAGTAATGGCCCAATGATGAAAATAAGTTCCTTCACATTCTCTAATGAATTATGGACACAAAATCTTATGTTATAAGTTCTTTAATGCAAGTACACCTTTGAATTTTCATGTAGCTTGCATTGTTAGAATTCATGTTAATTTGTATTTTAAGGCCGCATTATGAATTTGAGAGGGTTTTTTTTTCCTTCATTTTTCTATGGACTTTTAGTCAACTGTGGTCATGTTTTGATCTTTATTTCCTTATCTTCTTTCGTGATCTCAATCAAAAATTTCTATTTTAAATAGTTAATTGATTTTGGGGCATTCTCTTTCTTGAGGCAAATTCTCTTTCTTCTCTCCATTTCTTTCCACCTCTTCCAAACTTCTACCTTCCATTTTCTTTCACCACACTTCTTTTCTTCTAATTCAACCTTGGGGTATAATCATTCATGCTTGATGATCTACCTTGGTTCTGTGATCCTTATATCTTTCATCTACATCAAGAACTTTATCTTTAATTTGATTTGATCAAATTTATTGATTTTTTGTTTCTCCTCTATCTCATTTTGATTTTGATCATGAGGGGGCAATACCTATCAAACTTCAATCCTTGATTTAGCTTTATTAATCCTATTAATTGCTTTGCTTGAGGAAACCTTTCTTGAGATTATTATCTTGGACATGTCAATTACCTATTTATAGGGGTGTTGACCTTATCTTTTTCAATCAACTTATCTTTGTCTTGATGTGTTCCCATTCGTCGATCACATGTCTGGGTTGTTTTGTGATCCCAAATTGATCTGACACTTCAACTACATTCTTTGATTGCATGTATTCCC